>OY811975.1:6669485-7194245 GCA_963681505.1 Eunapius fragilis | reverse complement strand
TTACGCAACGTTTCGTAATCCGCCCTTTTCTACAATTTCATTTCCTACTCGCGCCCCACCTACCAGTACAGCTTCTGTTACCTTGGTGGAGGGATGCAACCTGTTAGTTTGTCAATGAGCACACCATTTTCTAGGAGGAAGGTACAGTGTATGAAGACGAGTGATGTCTTCATTATGCTCATGCACACCCTCATGCATTTGCAACATGTCGATGGATATGGTGATCTGCTATGGCACATGCATGTGTATAATATGATACAGATTAAATTGTTGCTGCAGCATGTCCAAAATGGACATCTTTATATTTAGGACAGATTTGCCAACCTTTCCTACACAGAACCACACATCAATTGCTTTTAGGTCTCTGCTTTTTTAAATTGGCAGATGGACGTTGCAGACAAATGTCTGTGGATTCAGGAAAGGTGAGGCTGGCTGCCATTGGATTTAAGCTACATGTAATGCTGCTTGGTTTGTATGTGTAGGAACCATACACACTTGTGCATAGCTCTACATGTACATGCTGTATCATTTTGGTTAAGGATCGTTGCCGTTAAGGCATTATGGGCCGGCTTAAAGAATTCATGACCCTATGGTAAGACATCGTTATTCATATCGGAAGTCTCGCTAGAGACTTCCATATACGTTTTCCCGACTATGAATTTAATTAAAATCACGCGACCCTACCGTAGCTTCGCTCCCGACGATCGGATCGTCTAACTTGTTGCGGCAATCGATCTAGAAGACAAAACTGAGTAGTTTCGTTTTTGTTTCACGTCGTAGAACCGCGTGGTTGTCGAGAACGAAAAATACTGCCGTCCTCGTTCCCCTTCCAAAAATAATGGGCGGGTCGTCTGCTTCTGCTTCTTCTTCTTCTTCTTCTTCTTCTTCTTCTTCTTCTTCTTCTTCTTCTTCTTCTTCTTCTTCTTCTTCTTCTTCTTCTTCTCTTCTTCTTCTTCTTCTTCTTCTTCTTCTTCTTCTTCTTCTTCTTCTTCTTCTTCTTCTTCTTCTTCTTCTTCTTCTTCTTCTTCTTCTTCTTCTTCTTCTTCTTCTTCTTCTTCTTCTTCTTCTTCTTCTTCTTCTTCTTCTTCTTCTTCTTCTTCTTCTTCTTCTTCTTCTTCTTCTTCTTCTTCTTCTTCTTCTTCTTCTTCTTCTTCTTCTTCTTCTTCTTCTTCTTCTTCTTCTTCTTCTTCTTCTTCTTCTTCTTCTTCTTCTTCTTCTTCTTCTTCTTCTTCTTCTTCTTCTTCTTCTTCTTCTTCTTCTTCTTCTTCTTCTTGAGAACTCATAACTTGGGACAGGAACACTTTTAAGCAATGAAAATTGCACCAATAGCTTTAGAATTTGCTGGAGGACTCGCTTTGATACAAAAACGCCTAAAAGCCTATATACGGTCTTACCAATTCTAATTAAGCAAAGGTACCTAGAAAATTTTCACAATGCGTCTGGATGGAATTAAATCGGTTAAATGAAAGGGGGGAAACGTGCGATGCAACAGTGATTTGGGTGTTAAAAAAATTAAGGAAACAAGTAAATAAAAACATTCTCTCTGAGAAAGTTGGTGGGATATAGGTTTTTCAGGCAAATAGTATACTGGTGTAAAAAGCAAGGAAACAAGTTTCATCAGAAGGGAAAATGTAATAGTCCTATATTTAGCACAGAAACAGCATATGCCTTAGTCGAAGTGTGCTAAATATAGGACTATTACATTTTCCCTTCTGATGAAACTTGTTTCCTTGCTTTTTACACCAGTATACTATTTGCCTGAAAAACCTATATCCCACCAACTTTCTCAGAGAGAATGTTTTTATTTACTTGTATGAAATGAATCTTATTGTCGACACGTGCGTGCATAACTATTTGGTGGTTGATCGAGACTATGACTAGCCGAGGCAACGATTCGAAAAAGAGGAGCGCAGTGAAAAGCAAGGATCTTGGCAAGGTTATGTGTGTGGGTGTGTTTGTGTGGGCACAGGATTGACCGATGCTAAAGTAAAGAGCGATTCGAATAGGAGAGCCGTGACAGAAAGGCTTTTGTTTTGTGTATGTGTGTGTGTATGCGCCGGGCGAACATGCTGATTTTGGTTTCCCTGAAACATTTCAAACGCCTTTTTTAAAAGTTACAGTGGCTACTGTATCCGTATATTTAGCACATTTCTATATGTAGGATATAGTATGTTCAGGGTTGCCGAAGGCCAGCCCGGCCTGTCAGGCCGACCTTTTAGGCCGGACCATCTGGCCTGACCTTCAAGCCGGACCCCAGCCTGAAGGTCGGGACTCGGGACCCACCCTTTGATCGTTATTGTATTTACACACACTATACGTAAACGAAATTAATTGTTCAAGCATTGTGCGTTAATGTTAGTTCGTCGACCACTACATGTAGGCGCTTTAACCTATATGTAGGAGTTGCCAATCGCTTTATTCCAATTAAACAATTAACAAACAGCTAACGCTTGAAATAAGCATAGTCAATATATCATGAAGGCTACTTGCAAAGGCTGTTGCTGACGAGGCAGGGATTAATACTTTATCGCAAACTTATATTTTAGTCACGCTATTTCCACCGCGCAAGTAGAAGTAGCAGAAGGTTTAAATTCTCCTCAACAACGGACTTATGGCATTAAACACACCAAGCTTTTATTAGCTAACCTGTATATTCACTCTTTTTCATTGTTTCATGCACGTTGAAGTGTGATAGCATAAAGTGTTATAAACCCAGAGGTCTGGACTTGTAGGAGACACAAGGGAAGTACCTAGAAAGGACCTGCATTCATACCAAATAACTGTGAATTTTGTGTGTATGTATGTTTAACGAATAAATAATTGTATAATTGAAGGAATAATTGTAACTTGAAATTAATAATTTTACATAGAATTTAATTATCAGGCCTGGCAGGTCAACCTTCATGCCTCAGATCGGAGCCTGGCCTGACCTTCAGGTCACAGGCCAGAGCCCGGCCTGACATTCGGCAACCCTGAGTATGTTGTTCGTGTGCTAAATATAGGACTATTCCATTTTCCCTTATTATTAGACCTTTGTTTCCTTCCTTTTTACACCACCATTGCCTTCAAATCCTATATGCCACCAACTTTCGTATAGAGAATGTTTTTTATTTACTTGTCGCCATATGATCCATAACAAAGCCTCGTATTCGCGATAATTAATACATTAATAATTATTATTGGACAAATAAGCGGGACTGCAGCTGCCTCCTTGCCCCTGATCCGTGATCCCTGTGCACATGTGTGTACTAACTGAGCTGAACAACATCCAAAATGTTTCTATTTTTGTGTTTGATGCTTTATGTGTCTGTCAATCATGCACTACCAATATATACATTCTTTGAATGTTATTTTTGACTTCATTGGTTGTGAATGTTTAGCCTGTTAAAGTTTGTACATGTTTCATTGTTTAGAAGTAGCTGTATAATTTCAAATCACAAATGTATGTATACTTCAGATAACAGTAAGGTCAACTGATAACAGAGGCCCTATGTCAGAGGATCGGTATCTATTTTTGTTGAAGGTGCTGCAAGGAAATCCTGAACAAGATATAAAAGTACAAACATTTTCAATTCAAAATAAAAAGTTTATATACTCAAATGGTAACAAATGCAAGCCTAACTTTGTCCTTAGTAAGAATGTTGACAATGAAGAAGCCATCTTTCGGGTCAATGAGTCATTCAAAAAATCCTGCTCTTTGAAAGAGGTGATACATTCACAGAAAGCAATAGAAATTATTCAAAGGATCCATCAACCAGATGGAAAGGTGTGTCTTCCTCTAGGAATTACAAAATTGATGCATATATTTAATCAACGTTATACCATTAATGGATGTCAAAAACTTATAACAGAGACATTAAAGAACTGCACAGGTTCTTGCAAGTTAACGAAAAGTTTGAATACTGCATCTCCACCACCTCAGCCTGTAAGAACTAACTCCGTTATGGAGAGGATACAAATTGACCTTTTGCAAATGTATGTGCCTAAGAGCCCTTTCTGTATTAAGTCTAGCCACAATTATCACCTTGTATTGAGTGTTATGGATTGTTTTAGTAAATATTGTTGGCTAATACCTTTATGTACAAAAACAGCAATAGAAGTAGCCAGAGCACTGTGCTCAATCTTTAGAGAGTACGGATGCCCAAAAATTATCCATTCGGACAATGGTAAGGAGTTTGTAGCCAATTTTGTGACTTCTGTGTGTTCAAATCTAGGTATTTCAAGAATTCATGGACGACCTTATCATCCACAGAGCCAGGGGCAGGTGGAAAGTCTAAATAAAAAGGTGAAACAGTTTATAGCTGCTAGATTGCTCAGTTTCTCACCTGATCAGCAAAGTGATGTTTGGCTATGGTTATTACCAGAAGCAGCGCACTTTTTGAATAACACTTGGCATTCAACTATAAGCGAAGTTCCATTTACTGCTTTCTATGGCCAGGAGTCTGGACAATTTGGTCCTGCAACATCAGGATTATAATCTATACTTTGTACTACTAAGCAATTTTTCATGCATGATTCAAACCAAGGAATTAAATGAACACGCCACCACAAATGCTACTTACGTAAGGGCAGATCAGTTTTGTCTTGATGATGATGATTATACCTGTAATGATGCAACACAATGCTTTTCTATGGAATCTGTTCTTGAAGCTGCATCATATTTTAGCTCCATCAATTTAATGCGCAGAGAAATTGAACTATCTGTATTTAATGCAACAGAACAATCATCAGTCAGAAACCAGCAGGCACACATGAAAAAGTTTCAGCCGAGAAAGTATCACCACAATGAAAAGGTTTTATTCCATAAACCAAACACCCATGGAATGGTTATTATTCCCAACCAGGTTGGTGAGATTATTAATGAATTACCTGGAGGATACTATTAAATTAAATCTGATGAGAGTGGCACTGAGCATTGTATACGGTTGCACTCTTCATCAATTGTTCCATATTCATATCCAGAAGCACAAAACATCATTAGTGGTACACCGAATATATATCTGCTGAGACATTACGAGATGAGGTGTTGAGGTATGTAGTCACTCAAAGGCAGAATTATTTCAAAAAGACAACCTCTGCATTAAAAAACTATGACAATGACTTACTTGATGTATATGAAGATGAATTAAAGTTTAAATCTGTTTTACAAAGAATGGAATTAAAGGACAGAGATGATCCAGACACTCTAATTGACCTATTTTGCTATGCTTGTGATTGTTTTATAGTTTCATGTCTTGTTGCTGGTGTCACGTTGAAGGAACAATGCAATGAATATCATAGCGTTATAATGCATTACCTTTCCAAAAAGAAATTTAAATACTATCTGGCTGGCATGTATTGCTGGCAGTTGTCACGAACACATAATATCCTTCCTTTGCTGTATGCTATTCAGTGTTTTGTGAATCCATCATTTATTGGATATAACCATATGTGCTGGGAGTGTGTCTCTTTTCAGTCTGATTGCAATCATAAATGTTGTCATGCCTGGTTAATATCAAGAGCAAATTCTCTAGGTTTCAGCATAAAAAAGAAAGAAACTCTTCATACCAAAAATGGTACTGAATTATCTCATAGTCAATCAAGCCAATTTGATTTGTTTGATGTTTCAAATGATCTTAATTTACTTCCCACACCGAAAAGATCTTTTAAGTGTTCCACCATTGTGACAGAAACTCTGTCACCATTTCATGCTTCCCATGATATTAAGAAACCAAAGCCAATCACAAGAATGCATGCGAGTATGCCTTCCTGTCAGATGTATCTAAAATCAAGAAAACTGTCAGCGCTTAAAACAAAACTAACTAAGTTGAAGTGTGCGTCCATACATATATCCAACAAAACAAGTTCATTTCAAGTGTAACTGCTTCCAGTCTTTCTCATTTAAACCATGGCACAATGAAAGAATGTCATAATGTGGCCATAAAATGTCATTGCTTAATAAACTTACCAAGATTGAAAAATATATATTTCCTCCCAGCATACAAGATGCCATTAACACTGTTTGCAAAGCAACCCAAATATTGGTAGATACAATATGGGGAACTTTATCACAAGTTGAGAGAAATAATGTAACCTGCAATCTAAACTACATTGTTATGATGATGAGCAATATTGGATTGGAGTCAAAATCATCATTGAGAAATGCCAAAAGCGCAATATTTATGCAAATTCAAGGAAGTACTGCACTGTGTGGGTTGTGTGCATTAAATAATGCATACCAAGTAAATGTGTTTGACAATGTCATGTTGAATCAACTAGCAGATGAATTGTGGATTAAACACTATACTGAATTAGAGATGCCAATGACTGAAAAGTATACACCATTAAGGGATGAAAATGGTTACTATTCGATTGAAGTTCTTTTAAAGGCTATTAAAAATCATGGTGACATCCCAACATGTCTTAATAATGAAGTGTCAATGTATTTTGACAAGCCGAGCAACTGTGTGAATATAATGGACATAATTAATTCATGCAACAGGTATCCTGTCTCATATTTGATAAGAGTACCTCGTACAGATCATTACATTGCAATAGTTTGCAAAGGTCTCACAGAAATGTATTTGCTTGACTCACTCAAGTCATTACCAATTGTAATTTATCATGCACAACTTGCAGAATATTTGCTCACAATGTACAACGATCCTCTCTTTGGAATCTATGGCTTGAGAATTCCTGAAAGGGAAGTAGAAAAGGTATATGCACAACCCATATGGTGTTGTCATGTACTAAAACATTCTATTCAAGGGCACGTTGACATCTGATGTTCAAGAATGTGATGATACCTCTTCAAGGGTATTCACACCCTCATCTCAAACACTTCATCACCAAGGTTAGTTGTCTTTTTTATTCTTATTACTGTGTATGTAATTTCTTCTATGTGTCTTTACAGAAATTTCAACCTTCATTAACTAAATACTTTCATTTAGATCTTTCGGAGGAGACATCAATTAGCAATGACAGTACAGAGAAGCAGAATGGTAATTTAAGGGTTATGCATAAATTTATGTTACAACAAAGTTTTTTGCATGTTATTTTTAAATTCAATATAAATGGTAATGTTTACAAAAATGGCAAAGTTGTTGTGTTACATTTTATGCAACCAAAAATGTTACGAAGTATACACATTTTTAAACTATAGAGACATACGTTTTGAGACTGAATGAATGGGAAGTCACTGAGGTACAGATGGATTCAATACTAAGTGGATGCTGGATTGGGAGTGAGGTGTGCCTTGTAACTTATCAATGTTATAACAATTTTATCACTTTTAAAAGGTCATCAGCTTTTTCATGAAGCTATTGGAGCTAGAATATTCTATGACTATTAGAGAAACTTGTAGCAAAAAGATTGTAATATTGCTATCAACATACTTTTATCAGCGCTGGGTCTCATTTCTAAGCAGAAGAGCTGCAGATTGGAACAAGCATTCAAAGTTTACAGAACATCCATGCAATGAAATTAAGGTATGTTTTGATGGCTGCACAGTACATTATTACTGATAAACCTCATTGTTTAGAGTCAACTGCATTCCATATCAAGTATTTTGCTTCCCATAAATATTGAAGAGTCACACTGGATACTCTGTGTAAGATGAGCGATGTCATAAATTATACCAATTCTAAATGTATTGATACATCTTAGGCTATTCATTTTCAAAATGAATCGATTATTTGTTTTAACTCATGCAATTCCAAATATCATGACAAGGTTTTGTCAGAAATGCAGTAAGAATATTTGTTTTAGATATTTTGATTCTTAAAACATTGTTCTGAGTATTGGTGGAGGAGTTGTACCTTTTTAAACATGGTGCAAATTATAGTTCACATAAGTGGAAAAAGACAACATCACAGGTATGCTGAGGCATAAATAATGCAATATCTATATTTTAATAATGTCTCAATGTAGACTACACCAAGGCAAAGAAATTCAAATGACTGAGGTATATTTGTTTGCAAGGTGACGTGTGTATTTTTATGATGTGTTAGTATAATTTTGATCTATTTAGATTGCAGAGTGTATTGTTATGGGAAGTGCTCTAGAATTTGAGGTAATCATTATACAATACCATTCATCAGTTTCATACCATAAAATGCAGACTGATTTATGTTTTGTTGTTGTTGAGTAGTGACAATTCAGCTGGCATTTTTTGCAGACATGACATTAAGCCACGCGATGGCTTTCTCACCTTTGCCTTGACACATATGGAATCGAAATGCACAAACAAAACGTAGTCCCTATCGCATACGACCGGTTGCATGCTATATTGTAATTTATCATAAGCCGCTTGTTTCTGGAGTCGTAAATGCCATTAGCACTGCAACGAAGTCTTCATTTGGCTGCTGTGGCTAATTGTTATTCACATAGCCCTACATGTATAGCCACTCATTTTCAGTGCCGCAATTCCATTGATTATGCCAAAAATAGGTGTATGTTTGTTAGTAAGAAGTTAGTACAAACTTATTTCCTTAACGACAACGACTTCGTCTGCATCGTAAATTGCTTTGGTTAAGGCCTATTCAATGATACATACGCATAGCCATTACAGTATTTCCTTACCGACAACGACTTCATTTGGTTGTTTTGGTTAAGGCCTATTCATTTTCAGTGCCGCATTGCATTGTTTATGCCAAAAATAGGTGTATATTTGTTAGTAAGAAGTTAGTAGAAACTTATTCCCTTAACGACAACGACTTCGTCTGCATGGTAAATTGCTTTGGTTAAGGCCTATTCAATGATACATATGCATAACCATTACAGTATTTCCATAATTAACGACAACGACTTTGTTTGGTTGTTTTGGTTCAGGCCAATTCAAATTCAGTGCCGCATTGCATTGGTTATGCCAAAAATAGGCGTATATATATTTCATTAAGAAGTTAGTAGAAACGTATTACCTTAACGACAACGACTTCGTCTGCATGGTTGCTTTGGTTAAGGCCTATTTAATGATACATATGCATAGCCATTACAGTATTTCCTTAACGACAATGACATCGTTTGGTTGTTTTGATTAAGGCCTATTCAATGAGGCATATGCATACCATTACAGTATTCAAGGTCAGCAGCGTTTGTATTTCCTTAACAGCCGCGACTTAATTACTGTCGTTGTAGTTAAAGGAGAAGTTGCCACGTAAATAGTTACGATTGCGCTGCGCGAACCGATGCGCAGAACCCGCTATAAAAGGCGCTAGACTGCTCGGGGACTTTCCTCAAATACGTCATGACTAAATGGCGAAAGGTTGGTCGTTTTGTACTTGCGTTTTCAATCGGTTACCCTGTTACTTTTTGGACCAAAAAACACAGAGGCAATTGCTTATCTATGTAGCTTTTCACAAAAGAAATACACCAGTATAGGCCGATCGTGATCGAGTTCTCTGCGATCCATGCCACACGTACGTGTGCGCTACAACAGGACGTGCGAGTACTATATAGGCCTAGTTCATTGTACTGAGTCTCGACTGATCCTATATAGACTTTTACTTTCATCGTCGAATCTGTTCACCGAGTACTAGAACAGTTACTTGAAGCGGTAACGATGTGCGCTGTAAATCGCATACGTCTCTCTTACTCTTACGCCTTCTTATATTACCATCACCCAGGCCAGGTATAAACGAACAAAACAAACATAGCGTACTATAGTGATCACTGTTGCAAGCTCTGTGAGGCTTTAAGTCAGTTTCAAAGGTGAGCTTGGCTCGAAGGTAAATTATCACGTGCGCGCATGACAAAGACCTGCAAACATTCGTGGGTTCACCGTTGTCAATGTGGCATCCATTTTCGATGTGCTTCATGACCGAATTTCTATCGCCTTTTGATAGTTCCTATACCTTGGCATTTCCATATCATATGTACCCAAATGAATTGTTCGGTCATGATAGTCTCGTCCCCAGACCCAGATTCCCAACAGCTGCGGGTGGATTACATCACCGCTACGTGGAAAGTGGGTCTGGGAAATAAGAACGACGCACTTGTTCCGAGCGTCCCAAAACATTGAGACGGATGTGTACATACGTAATGACGCTGACGTAACCAAAACAATACATGCTAGTTGCTGATTACCTGATTTCAAGTGGAAGGTGTGGTTCAATTAGACATCGAAGTGGGAATGTGCGAGCAAGATACACGTATTGAGGAGGTTTTTTTGCGTGCGGTTCAAAGGCTAGGATGAGCTAGGCTGGCGCACAACATGACAAGGGCGCCATTGTGGGCGCACAACGTGGACAAGGATGCCATTGTGGGCGCACAACATGACAAGGGCGCCACGCACAACGTGGACATGGGTGCCATTGTGGGCGCACAACGTGGGCAGCCATTGTGGGCGCACAACGTGGGCAGCCATTGTGGGCGCACAACGTGGACAGCCGGTGTGGGCGCACAACGTGGACAGCCGTTGTGGGCGCACAACGTGGACAGCCATTGTGGGCGCACAACGTGGACAGCCATTGTGGGCGCACAACATGGACAAGGATGCCATTGTGGGCGCACAACGTGGAAAGGATGCCATTGTGGGTGCACAATTAATTAATTCCCAGCAAAAAGTTCTTGGGCAAGAGATCTTGCCCAAGACTTGCCCTAACTTGCCCAAGACTTGCCCAAGATCTTGTCCAAGATGCCAAGATTGGCTGCCAGGATCTTGTCCAAGATCTTGGGCAAGATCCTGGGCAAGATCTTGGCCTCTTGGGCAAGATCTTGGCCATCTTGCCCAATAATGTTGTGCAAGAACTTTTTGCTGGGAACGTGTTCAAGGGTGCCATTGTGGGCACACAACGTGGAGAAGGATGCCTTTGGTGCCATACTTTGCACCATATAAATGGTCACATGTGAGTGGTTTGCACCCATGTGACTGGTTTATACTATACATGGCCATTTTCTAATGCCCGGAACTGGAGCGATCTCAGCAGACCTATGGACTGGCCACACCCAAGGAATTCACCATGCCTCTCCCAACCCTCTATGGACTGAATCAAGAAACGTTCACAGCTTTCCAAGCGAGCAGTGAAGCAGATGGAACCTATGAGAGAAAGGTGTATTAAGCAAAAGCTTAGTGTGCCATCCTGTAATCCTATTTAGTCGGCCGCTTCACATGAAGAGATAACACCAGTCCCTGAGCCTGATATGGATATAAGGAATCACATCCCCAGACTGCATCAGAGGGAGGAAAAGGTTGTGTGTAGGCACAATATGTGTGCAGCCTTAACTATGTGTGTGTGTGTGTGTGTGTGTGTGTGTGTGTGTGTGTGTGTGTGTGTGTGAATGTGTGGGTTATGCATAGAGATAATAAAATGTTGTCATGGAGCTGTTCGTTATTGCACTTGGAGTTGGAAAGGGTTAAAGTGACACACTGTTTCAGCTGTCTTCTCCAAACACTTCCACGGGCTGTGATACAGAAAGCTTGTTCACAAGCTGATATATGCATTACATATCTGCTGACTGCTCGAAAACAGCTAATACAGGCGTAACCTTCCGAGACTTCATCGGAGTTTTTGCCTTGCTTACAAGCTAGTTCTGAAATACCCTGCCTGAAAAAGGTAGAGGAGAGCACACCAGTCCTCCGAAGCAGCACGGCCAAAAGCATATCTTGCAACGATAGATAACACGCTCATGCGGAAATGATAGCGCTTAGCTTATTGCTTTATAATTGTGCGAGATTAGTTCTAAATTTAGATTGCCGTACTATTTTTGGACATAAACATTGAAGGACGCTCGGAACAAGTGCGTCGTTCTTATTTCCCAGACCCACTTTCCACGTAGCGGTGATGTAATCCACCCGCAGCTGTTGGGAATCTGGGTCTGGGGACGAGACTACGGTCATGATGTGAAATTGCGTTGGGCCTGTGCACGGATTCCAGCAGACCTGTGCACGGCTTGTGTCTTGTACATAATGTATACCGAGCAAAAAACACATACACTGTAAACAATTGCAAGAAAAACTTTAGAAGCCCTGATTCCAGCAGACACATTCACTAGTAATCTGAAACCACATCTGCACGTGCTGGAATTTTTTATAGTCGGGTTTAGTCAATATGTCTTCCGAATTTAGTGCCATTCCTAGAATAAAGGTAAGGATATGTTTTTTATAAGGCACACAATTTAGCAAACCCATTTAGTCATTAATAAGTAAACACCTTCTATAGAAGCCAATGCAATGTAAACAAGGCAGTACTTACATGTACAGTAATAAATTAAACACTCATACACAAGCCAGAATCAACCACATTCTTACTCATCTGTGGCTCAATGTACATGTACTAGTGATCAACCACATTCCTACACATCTTCTATTCATACACAAGGTTGTGGTTGAATGTACCACCTGATGCCTACCTGCGGCATTTGTGGCTGACCTCAGACAAGTCATAGACCATCACAACTCAGGAGGGGTGGATAACATATGTATCAAAATGACATGCCAAGACACCTTTCAAGTGCCAGCCACCAACTCCAGTCACCAAGATACCTTTCAAGTGCCTGCCGCCAACTCCAGCAGTACAGGGCACCAAGATGGCTTACCAGTCCAAGGTAGTTCAGATACTTGTTCAGTGCAACGACCAAAAGGTAAACAGCTTGGTTGTCATAGCAACAGCATCCCAAGTATACACTTTGTGGGCTTCCTCCATCAGGTTACCCAGGAGGAGACTCACCAATGATGGACGGCACTGTGAATGAACCTCCTTGTCCTCACTGTCTGTTTGGGCCCTGCATCATCCGTCGGCCACCAGTGTTCCTGTCTGGGAGAGCTGCCTCGTCCCTAGCCAATGACAGAAAGAGATACAGACTATATCTGCAATTCTGGCAGGTATTGAGAGACCTGGGGTTGTGGAACCATCCAACATACCTGATGAGGAAGGGATTGGTGACGCACCCTTCAGACAGAAGAGAGATAATGCCAAAATGTGTACAAAATGTAAAACATGTAACCTAAAAGATAGTGTACTGATAATCTTTTTGCCACATAGGAAATCAGAAGCAGGTTTCCAAATCCAGTGGGCATTCCGTACAAAGGTTATAGGTCATCATTTATGTAAAAATTCAATCAAGTGTATTCATTTATTTGTATATGTATGTTGCTGACCAATATGCTCTGATTCTTGAATGTTTGTTATTATTAGCACAAAATTATACCATCCATGCTAAGGGAAAGTTGTGGAAACAAATGAGTATGGAGTTTAAACTTCGTACACACTTTTTACTTAATAAAATCATGAAGGCAAGACACAACAGTGGCGTAGAAAAAGGGGGAGCAGGGGGGGGGGGGGGGGGGCATTTGCCCCCCAACTTTTACACCAGTAGTACTTTTTAAAAAATTACAAACCAAGTGAAACCTATCTTTTGCTCAGAATGTTTCGATGTGTGAATTAACTACCTAAATTATTAATAAGTGGTTTAGCTTACGTTGCAAGGGGGACCCCCCCCCCCCCCCGCTTCTATTTGGGCTATCGCAAGGGGGACCCCCCCACACACACACTTTTAAGCTCCTTCCTACGCCATTGCATAAGTCAATTTTGACAAGTATTATCAATCGCAGTTTATGCTTACAAAGGGCATCACTATAGTAGCCCCCTGTCCATTCAAGCCACACCACTCACCAAGTTCCTAATGTCCCAGTGCAGGCTTCGGTGTCATATAGTATACTATTGAACAACTGCAACCACTGGTTCAAGGTCTACAGGGAAAATATGATGAAATTGCTTTGATAGTAATACCAACACCACAAATGCCTGTCATTTGTGCTTTTGGATGCAGTGCAGACAATGCAAATCTGATGTTGATACTGGTAGTTCTAAAAAGAACTGTTTAGATATAAAGAGAGGGATATCCATTCAGAAATTGACACCTGTGGCTGCCAAAAAAACATAACAACATTAAAGATTCTGGATGTCTACCTGCGGCATTTGTGGATGACCTCAGACAAGTCATAGACCATCACAACTCAGGAGGGGTGGATAGCATATGTATCGAAATGACATGCCAAGATACCTATTCATCAGATCTGAGTAAAGGTTACAAGCAGTATAGGGCAAGCGACAGGTGAAAGGACAGGACAATCAAGTCTGCAGCCTATCCCGTTTCGTGATGGAAGCTTAGAGTTAATAAAAGTATATCAGCAAATATAAAGCCAAAGCTACCTAACCTATCTCTGCAAACTTGCAAAAGTTCATGAACTGAGATGGCAACATGCCAGCACAGGTAAAGGCATGGATGAGCCTGCATGCATGGAGTGCAAGCAAAAGTATTACTAGATGTTATGCAGTACATGAGCATAGCTACTTGCTTTTGGCTTGCCAAGTAGTGACCCGCAAGAACTCTTGAAGAAGCCCAAGTGCGAGTCACTTTGCAGTGTGGGCAGACAAAGCGAATTCGCACAATGCCTCCTTTCTACACATTCAAACGAGGCAACCAGCATAGGAGGATTTATGTACCTTTACAAAGGACTCCAGCTGCCAAGTGGGACGTGGTCTACAGCAGTGTTGCTGTACCAAGCCCTGACAGAGACACCTAATAGCCTTGTGCTCAACCACACAGAGCCTTTGTCTTCATCTCCTGTGTACATGCCTATATATATAAGAAAGGGCAGCATAAAAGCCAATGCACGCCGGTGTCACAAAATAATCGGCACCCCTTAATTTGGTACCCCCCCATTCCATATATCCTAGGAAATTTGGAACCCCATTCCATATATCCTGGGATATTAGGCTCCAATTTTCGGCACCCTTCCGGATTTTCGGTACCCTCGTGTTCAAAGTGATAAAACTAGGTGAGATTGAGATGGAAGCTGAGACTGACGACGAAGGGTGCATGTATGATGTTACGCTTGAGTATTTGGTAAGTGGAAAATATCCTAAAGATGCAACCAAACAGGAAAAGGGAGTGATTCGCAAAAGAGCAAAACAGTATCGGGTCAAGGATGGACAATTGTTTCGCGTTAGCAAGAACAAGTCAAAAAATGACCCTAGTGATAAAAGATATGAAAGCTAGAAGACAGATATTTGACGGATGCCATGTAGGACCAGCTGGAAATCACGAAGGTAGAGATAGGACTCAAGCGAAGATAGCGCAGAAGTATTTCTGGCCTGGTATAACGAAGGATGTGAAGGAATGGGTACGGTTATATTTGTGCTAATATAATAAGTTTGAAAGAAATTTTATTTGTTCACAGGTACGACGATGCGAACATTGCCAAAGAACAAAGAGGACATTTGACCGCCCAGCTGAAGGGTTACATCCTGTACCAGTTCCGAATAGTAGCTGGAAACAGATTGGAATTGATCTTATTGGACCTCTGCCTTGCACACCAAATGGTAACAAGTACGCAATTGTTGTAACAGATTATTTTTCAAAGTGGCCTGAAGCGCGTGGTTCTCCCAAGAAAGAATCTATTGATGTGGCAGAATTCCTTGCAGATCTGTTTCTTCGTCATGGCTGTCCAGATATAATGATATCTGATCAAGGAACAGAATTTTGCTACAAGGTGTGTAGCATTTATTTTTTCTATGAGTATCTCTGTGCGGCTTATTACAATTATATACAAAATACTGGATGCAATATAGGTTGTTGATCATCTGCTACAACTAACTGGGGTTGAACACAGAGTTGCCAGTGCATATCATCCTCAGACAAATGGGCTAACCGAAAGGTTCAATCAAACACTCAAAGATGCACTGATTCAAGTTGTGAATGAGAAGCAAAATGACTGGGACCAGCACCTTGACAAAATTATGTTCAGCTACAGGTATGAAGCAATAGTGTTACATGTGTACACAATAAGCAATGCATACTTTTTATATTTCATACAGGACATCTGTTCAGGCTTGAACTGGCTTCACTCCCTTTTTTTTGATGCATTGGTACCCCACCATATTGAAGATTCACCTGCACCCTACCTGTGAAACTTGAGCAAACACATTAATGCACTGCAAATATCAGTAAATACGATATTGAGAAAAAACCCGCCAGTGACGTGCAGGACACCTAGAATGCTTCCTGCTCACTAACCCTCACTTTATATACACAATATCGTTGCGCACGCAAGCACATGGTCATTCAACACATCACTGCACACACATGACCTTTTAGCACATTCCACGAATCCCGCTTCACACTTCTTACTGATCCTTTTTGCTCTCATCACCTGGGGCTCCGCCCACCGTATACTGCAAGGAGCAAATTTTCTGTCTAATTCGTTCCTCAAACGACAGAAAATGTTATCTCCTTCCTCTATACACGCTCCGCCCTCAGATCCATTCACATAACATCAGGTATACATAGGCGTGGTGCCCGTAATGTACGTCACTGGTAGCCACATAGAGGTACCAAAGAACGGGCCTCTACGTACCAACTTGCCTAAACAGGCATCTTTGTTAAACACACACTACTGCCTCAGCCTCAACAGGCATGGCTCTTTTAAATACATAGCTTCAACAAGCATCCAATTTCCACCCTTACACACCACTTTTGCCTCAACAGGCTTCTTTTTTTTTTTTAATTATTATTTTATTTTTTTTTACATACCTCTTTTGCCTTAACAGGCATCTGTTACATACATAACCTCGACGGGCATACCGCTTTTGCCCCTTATGCAACATAACATATTGATTTGGCCTTAACGCCAGAACTGCTAACTCAACCGCATTCTTTGATAAAGCACAGCCAACTACTATCCCTATATATCGGTACAATAAACTTCATGCAATTGCCAATAACGAACATGATTAATCACCCGGTAAATACATGTAACAACAACACACCAATTAAACGCTGATACCTCTCACTCCGAACCACCACCACTGGCCTCCGGACCGGCTATTTTCGGACAGTAGCGCCTAAGATGTCCCATTTCGCCACAACCAAAGCATGGACCCACCGGTCGTGGCATCACTGACGCAGTAGTGCTCGCCTTAAGTCCTTGAGATCTGCTCAGTGAACCTCCTCCTGGAAGTAGCCTCCTCCGCTTCACCACCTTCTTCTCCGCCTCCCTCTCCGCACGTGCTATCTTCCTCTCATCCTCCGAATTATTGGCCAATTCGTCTGCCTCGTATTCCGCCACCACTGCCCAGCCCAATTCTGACCGATCCGCCAGCTTTATCATCCTCTGCCTCTCTGCCAGCATTGTTCGCACCTCCTCCAGTTCCCTCCGCAGATCTTCAGTACGCCCTTCCTGATCCAGAAACTGGATTGCGCTGTCGATGTGCTCCAACATCTTCTCCGCGAACGCGTACTGAGATTCGTTGCCC
This sequence comes from Eunapius fragilis, assembly GCA_963681505.1. Taxonomy (NCBI): domain Eukaryota; kingdom Metazoa; phylum Porifera; class Demospongiae; order Spongillida; family Spongillidae; genus Eunapius; species Eunapius fragilis. Next base: position 7,177,011 of record OY811975.1, on the reverse strand, counting down.
GGCCGCCTGAAAATGTGGGGGCGCTCCTTACGGACTCTCCGTGCTTGGCTCAGGGCCTCCTCCTGGCGTCTGATAAGATCGTTCCGTAATCCTGCGATTTGCTCTTGTAAAAGCCGCAATCCTTCTTCTGCCATCTCGGTCTCGATCGATATTGAGAAAAAACCCGCCAGTGACGTGCAGGACACCTAGAATGCTTCCTGCTCACTAACCCTCACTATATATACATAATATCGTTGCGCACGCAAGCACATGGTCATTCAACACATCACTGCACACACATGACCTTTTAGCACATTCCACGAATCCCGCCTCACACTTCTTACTGATCCTTTTTGCTCTCATCACCTGGGGCTCCGCCCACCGTATACCGCAAGGAGCAAATTTTCTGTCTAATTCGTTCCTTAAACGACAGAAAATGTTATTTCTTACACTACCCAACTGTAATGAAAAATGGTACTGCTCTTCTTGTCATTAATAGTGTTAATTTTTTTTTGTTTTTGTGAACCGCTTACACTGTCACTATACTCTGCAGTGTAATGTTATATTTATCCTGGTTATCATGATCCATCCTCTTATTGTATACATGCATCTAGAAGTTTGAACATATATGTGTGAGGGATACCAATTTTCCTATGGGATAATTAGCATGGGGTGCCTTTTTTCCTAAACTAGAAAGGGGTGCCGTTTTTACCGAGGGGGTGCCAATTTTTCTAGGATAATGTGCGTGGGGGTGTCAATTTTTCTAACAAGATTTGCGTGGGGGTGTCTAATTTTCAGGGGTGCCTTTTTTCCTGTGACACCGGCCTTTTATTCTATAACTATGCATGTATGTGCATATATGTAGTATTGTCATTTATTGTGTAATGGTAATTGCCTAATTTAACCCTTGAGAACCTTCTAGAAGATTCAGCGCAGGTACTTAAGCTACCGCTCAGCAGAGGAAGATCAGATCATTGGAGACTGGCATACCGACGGACGGAGGAGGCGCGAACTGATGTTATTTGTGTGCCTATTGCTGTGTGATACTTATCGCTGCTCTAAGCTGATAGTGATTCATAACAGGCTGTCATTGGGTCACGAGCTCGGGTATTCCAGTACTTCACAGTGGCGACGAGGGTAAAAGTTCATGGCTCTCCTGGGTACAGTAGGGCCATTTGACCCGGCGGTGGACGATTGGGTGGTCTATTGCGAACGACTGGAGCAGTTCTTCCAGGCCAATGGCGTCGCTGCCGCGGAGAAACAGCGTGCAGTTCTGCTAAGCGTATGTGGTAGCTCAACTTACTTGTTAATTCGCAACCTAGTGTCACCGGAAAAGCCAACAGACAAGACGTATGCCCAACTTGTCAAATTGGTGCGTGAACATGTCTCTCCCCCCCCCTCCTGTTTCAGTACAGAGATTCCACTTCAACTCGCGGATACAGAAGGATGCAGAGACAGTGACACAGTTCGTGACGGAGTTGAAGCGCCTGTCTGAATACTGTTCGTTCGGGGAGACTTTAGACGAGATGTTGCGGGACCGACTTGTTTGCGGCGTTCGAGATTCTAGATTGCAACTACGGTTGCTGACAGAGTAAGATCTCACTTTTGCCAAGGCAGTCGAGCTTGCCAAGTTGGCGGAGCTGGCGGAAAGGAGTGCCAGGGAAATTCAGCCGCAGGTGGGGGACCCTGAACCTGTACACGTTGTTCAAGCCCCACAGCCACGGGCTAAGCAAGATGCCTGTTACCGATGTGGTGGTCACCACAAGGCGTCAGAATGTTGGTGCCGAAATATTGAATGCTACCATTGTGGGAAACAAGGACACCTGGCTAGGGTATGTCGTGGTAAAAGAGGTGATGACAAGGAGGCCACACAGGGTCGAGGGCGGCAAAGAAGACCTCAAACTCAACAACAACCTGAACGGGATTCTGGCCAGAAGGATACATACACCTTTTTTCCGGTGCAGGACCCATCCAGGAAACCTGTTACTTTACGTGTCTTGCTGAATGATTATCCCTTAGAGATGGAAGTGGACACTGGGGCTGCAGCATCCGTCATTAGCGAGAAAACCTACTGGGCGCTGTGGCCAAAGCAGAGACGCCCACAACTGCAGGACACATCTATCCTTCTGCGGACGTATACGGGCGAGCAGTTGAAAGTAAAGGGGCAGGTTTCAGTTGCAGTGTGTTATAGTGGCACCACTATGTCCCTGAACCTCCTGGTGGTTGCTGGAAGGGGGCCATCGCTTATGGGGAGAGATTGGCTGTATAAATTAAAGCCAAACCTGGGCATTTTTCACACTTCTATACATGTAGGTATGGACAACCACATTCAGGAACTATTATCACGTCACTCGGAACTCTTCAAAGTGAACTAGGCTTGGTGAAGGGGGTGACGGTAAAGCTCTACGTGGATCCCTCTGCAACACCACGGTTTTTCAGACCGCGGTCAGTACCACACGCCTTACGTGGAAGAGTTGAGCAAGAGCTGGAGAGGCTTGAGAAAACAGGTATCATCGAGGCTATCAAATTCTCTGATTGGGCTACTCCAGTGGTACCACTGGTGAAGGGTGACGGGAGTATCAGGATATGTGGGGATTATAAAGTAACAATCAATCGGGTTGCTAACGTTGAATCTTATCCCCTGCCACGCATAGACGATTTACTGGCAGAACTGGCAAAAGGAAAGGTTTTCTCCAAATTAGACCTGGCACATGCTTATCTACAGTTGCAACTGGATGAGGACTCCAGGAAGCTAGCTACTATTTCCACACACAAAGGTCTGTTTTGCTATAACCACTTGCCATTTGGGGTGTCCTCCGCCCCAGCCATTTTTCAACGCACAATGGAGGGTATTTTGAAGGGGATACCTTATGTGCATGCGTATATTGATGACATTCTGGTAACGGGAACTTCTGAGTCAGAGCATCTACAGATACTTGAGCAGGTGTTGACAAGGCTGGAAGAAGTGGGAATGAGGCTGAAGGAGTCAAAGTGCCAATTCTTGCTGCCAAGTGTAGAGTACCTGGGGTATCGTATCTCGGAAAACGGTATTCAACCAACGGAGGAGAAACTGAGAGCTATCAGAGATGCGCCAATTCCTCGAGATCTAAGCCAGCTGAAATCATTTCTGGGATTGCTGAACTATTATGGTAAGTTCTTACCCCACTTATCGAGCACTTTGGCACCCTTGTACAAGTTGCTAAGTAAGGGACAGGTATGGCATTGGGGAAGAGAACAGGAAGAGGCTTTTTGTATAGCCAAGTCACAACTTACATCTGAAACCCTGTTGGTGCATTTTGACCCTACGTTACAGCTTGCACTTTCATGTGATGCTTCACCTTATGGGCTAGGAGCTGTTCTGTCCCATGTATGTGAGGATGGGTCAGATAAACCCATCGCATATGCTTCTCGTTCGTTAGCTCCTGCAGAAAAAAAGTATTCTCAGTTAGAGAAAGAGGGATTAGCAATAGTCTTTGGGGTCAAGAAATTTCACCAGTACTTGTATGGGCGGAAATTTGTGGTGCATTCGGATCATAAACCTTTGCAGTTTCTCTTTAAGGAAGATAAGCCAGTACCAACGATGGCATCAGCTAGGATACAGAGATGGGCTCTGACCTTGAGCGCGTACGACTATCGGATAGTGTTCAGGGCAGGAAAAGAAAACTCTAATGCTGATGGTCTAAGCAGACTACCACTGAGGGAAAGTCCAAGCAGTGTTCCTGTGCCAGGGGATACTGTCCTGATGATGGAGGCACTTTAAGACATGGGCTCAGCTGTGTCGGCTGCTACCATAAAGTCATGGACTGATAGGGATCCAGTTATCTCCCGGGTGAGAAGAATGGTTCTTCATGGATGGCAACCGCAGGAGGGAGTGGATTTTCAACCGTATGAACAGAGGAAACATGAGCTAAGCGTTGAAGATGGGTGTGTCCTTTGGGGCTCACGGGTGGTGGTACCACTTGCTGGTAGAGAGGCTGTGGTTAGGTTGCTGCATGAAGGGCATCCTGGGATCTCCAGGATGAAAGCATTGGCGAGGGGTGTGGTCTGGTGGCCAGGGTTAGATTCTCAACTGGACGGGAAGGTGAAAGAATGTGTAGCTTGTCAAAGTAGTCGGAAATCTCCGCCTAAAGCCCCCTTACACCCTTGGGAGTGGCCAACTAAGCCTTGGGTACGGTTGCATGTAGATTTTGCGGGGCCATTTTTAGGTAAAACCCTGATGGTAATTGTTGATGCGCACTCAAAATGGTCAGTGGCCTCTATTGTCAGCTCACCCTCGGCAGAACAAGCTATACGGGTCTTAAGACATGTATTTTCAACCCATGGGCTGCTTGAAGTATTGGTCTCGGACAATGGGTCCGCATTCACAAGTGCACAATTCCAGACCTTTGTCAAGCTGAATGGGTTTAGGCATGTGAAAAGTGCCCCCTATCACCCAGCCAGTAATGGGTTGGCTGAGCGTGCAGTGCAAACTGTAAAGGAAGCACTTAAGAAGACCACAGGGGATTTAGAAACCAGATTAGCTCGATTCCTCTTTCAATACAGGCTGACACCACACTCGACTACTGGGCAGCCGCCAGCAGAGTTGTTAATGGGGCGTCGTCCAAGATCTCACTTGGATTTCCTTTTTCCTAGTGTGGCACAGCGGGTACAGCAGAGTCAGGAGAGGCAGAAGACAAACCATGACCAACATGTCCAGTCTAGAACCTTTCAAGTTGGAGATGAGGTTTATGTGGTGAATCATAGAGGGTCCCCTAAGTGGCTGCCTGGTGTGGTGGTCAAGTTGTTAGGACCTTTAAACTTGTTAGTGAAGGTTAAGGGTGGACAGGAAGCACGCTATCATGTCGATCATGTGCGTGCCAGAACAAAGGGGGAGAAGGGAGTTAACAATGATGATGGTGACATGGATGATGATGATGACCCATTACCACCAGTGTTAGATACTCCACCAGTGCCAGCACTACCTCCAGGGGAAGTGGATCAAGAACAGATGGTCCCTATGGATCCAGTGGAACCACCCCCACCTGCACCAGTGCTCCGACGTTCAACCCGTCCTCATCGTCCCCCAGATAGATTCTAAAGGGGGAGAAGTGTAGTATTGTCATTTATTGTGTAATGGTAATTGCCTAATTTAACCCTTGAGAACCTTCTAGAAGATTCAGCGCAGGTACTTAAGCTGCCGCTCAGCAGAGGAAGAGGAGATCATTGGAGACTGGCATACCGACGGACGGACGGAGGCGCGAACTGATGTTATTTGTGTGCCTATTGCTGTGTGATTCTTATCGCTGCTCTAAGCTGATAGTGATTCATAACAGGCTGTCATTGGGTCACGAGCTCGGGTATTCCAGTACTTCACAATATACGCGTACCGGCGTATGATATGCCTACTGTACGTTATGAAGTTATTAGGCCTCGACACATTTATAAAAGTATAGTACACGTACCGGCTGTGTCCAAGAAGGAAGGAGTAGACTGGATGGTGGAGGGGGCCGTCGATGGGATCGAAAGCACAATGTCCAGCATCGCATTCAACAGGGCGGCATTATCTGGCCTTTGGGAGGTACTTTCACCAGGAAAAAGGATACGCCTGGCACTGTCTACACGGAGTTTGACAGCATCCTTGTCCGCCTCAGATGAGAAAGTCATTCCAAGCGAGAACCTACATCCAGCTGTCGCCATATTTACCAGTTATCTTCACGTGCCCGGTAATTACATTAATAGTACAAAGGAAGCGTTCGAGTTATGAGCTTAACGATTAGTTTTACTGGACTGTGTGTGCTTTAGTAGACGTGTCACTGTGTAGCAGGACCCGGATACGGTTCTCACAGGACGCCATATTTGGCCGCTTAAAACCGGCTGGCCGGTCAAAAATTGAGCAGTCTACGCCCTTTTATACCGCCTCTTCTCCTTTTTAAAGGAAACAAGAGTATTCATAAACAACCCACTAAGAAATTCATACTAGGTGTATTATATTCATTGACAGAGGGCGCGCGCAATAGCCTTAACGTCTGGTATGTTGATTCAAAAACATAGGAGGATTTGCCTGGAATGGGCAAATCATAGCGCTACTGTTAATTACCTTTATGCACTACCTTCGTTATTCTTACAGTTACGTAGAACTATATGCTAAGGCAACGTACATGGACTGTTACATCGAATACCGGTACAAGTGCTTTTTTTAAAGGTCAGCCCTGTGTCGATTTGTAACCGGGGCCACGGCTCCCCGCTGTGTTAGTTACCCTATTTCATGCGCACTTTCAGCCTTATGCTCTGTTTCATCACCAAGAATGTGGTTCAAGCCTGAAAAAGGGTGTTCGATTGATCATGGCAAGCATTCCACAGTTTATTATGCTTACGAGTTCCATGCTTGCATGCAACTGAAACCATGCTTGGTCAGGTCATGAGTTTAACCATAGATAGTTTAGAGATGGATTGGAAGCACGGTTAATTGTCACGAATTATCACCTACACTCCGTGATCTGCTGGTATGCTGTGAGCATAGATAGTTGCGTGTACTTCAGATACTAAATCTATGGCTGAGGCAATGACAAAACCCAACGAAATACTGAAAAGAGCTGTTGAAAATGTGTTAGCTGACGATGGCTTTAAGATTCAGACTTCATCGTCGAGAAGCGCTGTTGAAAATTAAAAACCTCGTACATAAATCACAAAAATCCGCGTTGTTTGAGGCAGCGTATTAAGAAAACCAAGTACTATTTTGAAAAAACGAAATAAGTCCCTCCTGGAGCTTTCACTGAACACTTAGGATTGGTTCGTAGAATTAAAAAACCACTTAGGATGGCTCGTAAACAGGTACATGCACGAGGTATACTAATTTATGCCCTCAACTACTATATGACGGTGTTACACACGATCGGATGAAGATAAAACAAAACAAAAAAAAAATCCCTTCTAGAGAAATGACCTCTATAAGCATAGAAAACATAATAAACCTTTGGAGACTCACCCGTTTCTCACAAAAGGTACATAAGCACACAACAGTGGTGAAATTATCGGTACGAAGCGCGCGTAGTACGAACAGTGGCTATTTTAATTAAGGTCAATATCTTACAGAACACTTAACGTTCAAATAGGCGATGAGGAATGTCCACCAAAAATCAGTATGGCACAGTTTGACGACTTTTGCCTCGATTTGCCCTCTAGAAAGGTGTGATTCGCGCGATCACGGAGTGCGCGCGTAGTCTTAATGGTTCACGTGATGCGCTTCCAATCCATCTCTAAACTATCTATGGGGTCCACATGCAATACAAGTAGCACAGGAAGATGGAGCTAGAATGGAAGGTAAGTGGCATGGTTCACATGCGGTGTACATGTGCTAGCCTATTTTCATCCATCCACCACAAGTGGTACATGATGGATTCAAGTGATAATGGTGAGCCAGTGGTGCATGTGTATCATTTTGGTTAAGGATCATTGCCCTTCACCTTCTTTGTAGGCTTTAACATGCATGCAGAGATACCTTCGCTTTAAACGTGGTCTCGAACCGCTTATGATCGTATTTGTCCGTTCCTTTCTGACCTGTTTCAAGCGATCGCGAATGGCACAGTGTTCAAAAACGAGGCGGTTTCTGAGTGAGAAAGAGAAGCAGAAGGTCTTGAGTGAACTAAAAGCTAAAAGCAGGTAATCCACCTTTGGATGTTGCGGATGAATTTGGCATCAGCAAAACCCAAGTATGTAGCATTCGGAAAAGAAAGTGCGCATTAATTGGCAGCGTACCGTTGTACGCCAAGGTTAGATCTAGCAAGTGCGCATTAATTGGCAGCGTACCGTTGTACGCCAAGGTTAGATCTAGCAAGTGCGCATTAATTGGCAGCGTACCGTTGTACGCCAAGGTTAGATCTAGCAAGTGCGCATTAATTGGCAGCGTACCGTTGTACGCCAAGGTTAGATCTAGCAAGTCTAAGTATCCCGCCATAGACAGGGCAGTATACGAATGGTTTCGTTCCATTAGGACCCTTAGTGGAACTAGAAAACCGTTGCCTGTTTCAAGAGCCATGATTAAGGCCCGAGCATTATTTGAAGCGAAGCGTCAAGGTGTTGCTGAGTTTAGTGCGTCCGATGGCTGGTTTTGCAAATGGAGGTGGCGTTGTAATGTTTCGAAGAGCGCTCGACTCCATGGGGAACGGCAGACATAGACCTACATGCAGCTGAACAAGAGACCCTAAGAAAAATATTTGCCAAGTCTTGCCAAGACTTGCCATGACTTGCCATGACATTTTGGCAAGACTTGGCACATAATCTTGCCAAGTCTTGGCATGAAAATGGAACAGATCTTGCAAGACCATGTAAGACCATTTGAGATGCACCTTTTCCATGTAAGATGCACCCATGCAAAACCATGCAATATTTTTTATTTAAGTTTTGAAAAGACAATGGAATGAACAAAAACAACAACATTACAATTCAAAGTTCAACGATATCATTTGGTGGAGGCGGCCGGTTCATTGTTGCAGCATCTTGGCATTTTTGATTTGCCTTTTGGGTGAACACTTGCAGGTCAAAAGGCTCTGTGGGAAACTGCTTCTTCATTATAGCTGTAATGGTTGATAACAAACATCAATCGGTAGGTAGGAATGTTACATGTAAATTATTATTTACCAATTATCCTCCCAACTTTTTCCTGGCAGAGTGCAGGTTTAGTGCTCTTTAAGGATGAGAACAGAAGAGATTCCTCAAGTTTTCTTTTTGCAAAAAACACATCCAGTAGTGCCAAGCCATATGTGTATATGTTTTTTTTGGAATAAGTTTTAAGTTTACATCATTGAACTGCATGTAGAAATGATTCAAGGATTAATCACATTGCAATTTTAACAAACCCAATCATCCTTGTCACTGGAACTGCGTGTCTCTTGACCAGAGTTTTCTTCCTTAAATAGTCTAAATGTCATATAAATTCTAAATAATACTATACGTTTTAAACTGCTTGCTTACGCCGGTTTGACTTGATCTGGGCCAGCAGTGATGTGTTCTAGTATCTGAGACATTTTCCCATTAATGCTTCTCAACAGTGTAAGCTGTAGCAGACATTAAGTAATTGATATTCAATAATATAATAATAGCTAATTATCACCTACCATCTCCTCAGTCTTTTAAACCATGATAATAAATAAAATAAATACATGTACACATCATTCAAAGGGCTCACTTGTGATGCATTTGAATTTTGTGACTCAGAACTGCTAAAACTAAATGGTAAAAAAAGTGGCAGCATTGGTTAACTTTACACGATAGATCACTTACACTTACACTAGGGGACATTTGCTTGGGAGACTGCTCATTGCAAAGCAACCACAGAATACAGTAATAAGACATTATTGATGCAGCCAACATTCCATGCTTGCCACATACCTTGAAATATGAGTTAGATGAGGTAGCCTCAAGTGTGCTGGCAGATCCTTCAACAGCATCAAGAAGGACAACTCGCTTTGACTGGTCACCACTCTGTACATATGAATACATCAATATGACAATCGTTTATTTACGTTTAGACTTAACATTCCCACGTCTAGGCTTCACGTACATCATTAATGACGAAAGCTGACACATACTATACAACCACATACTATACAACTCTGCTTACATCATGTTTTTTCACTATGCTGATGGTGGAGGGACCCTTCTGCAAAACAGTTTTATTGGTTTGAAATGATTGCTGGAATTTTAAATATATGATTAGCCAATAACGTACCAGAGAATGAACAACATCCTTAAGCTTTTCACTAGCATCAGCACAACCATCTAAATTTTAGGAAGCATGTATCTAATATTTTGCATATATATATAATTATATATACTGACCTTTAAATTCTAGAACTTCAACAGGGTACATTTTCCCTTTGACATCGCACAGTAGCCCTGCTCCAACCTTTAGGTCCTCGATCGTTAAGGACTCGGCTTGGTCCTCTTTGCTGAGGTTGTGGACTTTGGTGACGAACACTTTTCCTGTCTGTCCACACTTGACTTTTATTGACCCTGCAAATACATGTCTCATGAATATAGGTCGTCGCGTCGCGTGTCTGATATACGGTTTTTGCGGTATGTCATTACAACGCCCTCCACATTAATTTAGTCGGCGACCTCGGTCAATTAATTTCTAAGCACTTAAATTATTGGAAGGCCTCGGAATTTAAAAACTAGTTGTTGTTTTATTCAGTACCTATCCTTAAAGGTCACCTACCATCACTCTACTATCACCACTATGTGTTGTTGGTATCTGCTCTTCATATACTGCTCCAGGAATCTATTTCATCGGAGCAACTTAATGCAGCTGAAATGATGATAAAGGATTTTATTTCATTAATGCCTGAGCTCTATGGGGAAAAAAACTGCACAGCCAATGTTCACATGCTGTTGCACTTACCAATGTATGCTCGAATGTGGGGACCACTATGGACACAGTCAACATTTGCTTTTGAAAGCAAAAATGGGCACTTGAAGCAATTGCCTCATGGAAAAAGTTCTTTCTATCATCAAGTGCTATTTAATACAAGTAAATAAAAACATTCTCTAACGAGAGAGTTGTTGGTATATAGGATTGACCAATGGTGGTGTAAAAAGCACGGAAACAAGAGTGACAGAAATGTTACTGGAAAATTGAAATAGGCCTATATTTAGCCCATTACTCAGGCATGTGTGTTATATTGTGTGCTAAATATAGGCCTATTTCAATTTTCCAGTAAAATTTCTGTCACTCTTGTTTCCGTGCTTTTTACACCACCATTGGTCAATCCTATATACCAACAACTCTCTCGTTAGAGAATGTTTTTATTTACTTGTTTCATAGGTTTTTTTTTCACCGTCGATGAAATGTAGGAAGAGCATATATAATTTGGACGATCCCCTTTATCTCTTAATGCAATAACAAATAACTTAAATAATAATGATTATAATTATATGAAGTAGTAGTGTTTATTGTTAATTGTCCTCGCCCGCGCACTCGTCGCCTGCGGGGACGTCCTCCTCCCCGGCCTCCCCGCCATGCTGCATTCTGCCAGGGTGGCAGTGGCCATGCAGGCCAGGGAGGGAGCACAGTCGGCGAAAACCAAGTTCTGTTTTAATACGACAAGCAATGACGTAGCTGTGACACATTCAACGGCGAGCTGAAAATGAGCGATTGCGCATAGCCAGATCGTCCTAAAAGTTACAAGGTAGATAGAAATTGCTTGCCTGCAACGTTTTTTGACATTTGTGAAGAGGACCCGTCATTGGAAGAGTACAATAAACAACGTTGACTTTTTACTCTAATTAAAAAGCAGTACATCCTTAATTTAGATATTGCGTACGATGTTAGATACAATACTGCGTGAAAGAGCGCTCAAAGCTTCATGATCCAGGCAAATTTGAAGTATTATCGTCTTTAAACTATCGAGAACTAGATTTTCAAAAATACCTACCTCTCTTAACCTTCGTATAAACCAGTCACAATTTTTACTGCAGATATTTGGATATGCGGAAGTACGTTACATGATATGATGTGAAAGTACCTACGATGATTGGGAACACTACGTTCGAAAGGTATGTATGGCCTATAACTCCAGTGTACACTCTTCCACAGGGTTCAGCCACCTCAGGGTAGTTAAGGCTGCCACCAAATAATTTTACGTCATATAAAATGGCGGCTTGTACCAAAAAGTTATATTTCACGCAAGGACCATCCACTTGCTTGAAACTTGATGTGAATATGTGTGTTAAATACTGCTACTTCTAATGGCTATGTTGTATGCTCTTTAACACACCTATCGTACGGAACTGTTTGGAAAACGGCTATGTAAACAAATACGGCTGTAGGCGGGGATTCTGCGGTACATTTTTAAATAAACTAATTGGCTACAAACAATCTCCCTATGCTCACACACACTATATCGACTGGATGCAGGATATTCTTTGCTTGGTGTTGTCACAACAAACGTTAACAAGGGTCAAAATGGCCGACGACTTGTTCGAAATGTGATATATCTTCGATACCCTATGCAGTTATCGAAGCATCCAGTCGCGGTGAATAACTAGCACCCTAGGTGAGCTTGCCTAGCTGAATAAATGTACCTGATAGCTGCGTTTTCATCCCCGCGTTTTGAATCTCCGATATACCCATACAAAGTACAGTAGTTATTAAAATATAACCACCCGCCAAATTTGTACTGCTTGGCAGCTGCACGCTTTTTTCGTTACTCCTTTGTGCGTTTGTTTGCATTTCGTGCAAGGTTTGCTCTAGATCACTGTAACGTCGTAACATGTATGAATACGATACTAAAAAAGTGTCCTTACGCTAAACGCACGGCTGTTACATTACATTGAAATTTGGACAATAGGTTCTCGCCCACTATGAATTTTAAGTACCTAGCAACAGGGCTCATTACTTCCATAGCAACGACTATAGGTTAAAAGAGGCCTGTGTACATGAAGATATCGTCGGAGTTTTCACTTAAAGCGCAACCTACATATGCAGTAAGGACTTCGCCACCCGACAGTGCTGATTTCTAGCAATGATACCTTGGCGAACACGTGCCACACTGCAAAACGCTCACGAGGTCTTAACGGGTGCGGTCAACGGTGCTTATGTTTTCTAAAAATTGCTCTTATATTTTTCGACAGGAAACGCCTTGAACAGAGTAAAGGGTTTGATCTTGCGTTCCAAGTAGCTTTTACGTTGCTACGCGGCTTCGTCTGTCCATTATGGTCGGTTGAAGTATAGCGCCATTTTGGATTCTCTAATGACGCACCTCCTGTGGATAAGATGATGATAATAGAGAGTTATGTATTCGTTCTTCTTTTATTAGGCAGTGGTACTGCAGCTGACATGTGTGATGTAATGGTCTTGCATAATGTTTTTAAGCCAAGCAATAGTATTTCTGATTCCAGTGTAGGTGCGTTTTGACGAATTGAATTTAGCATGTGTGGTTAAGCACCTTGCTCCCCCATTAGACCACAGTATGTAGATTCCCATTCCAACATGTGCATGGTCCTCACTTGATGGCCTGACTTATTAGGAATAGCTCACAAGAATTACATTAATGCTATCTGAATGCTCCCTTGTGCTATAGCTTGCTTTCTGGTTTAATTCCAATTGTGTTAGAGTTGATTGTTTGCCCAAAAGGGGGCAGGCAACAACCATCCAGTCGGGTGCATAGGGGCGCTGACCCCTTGCCCTGAGCCTGACTGGAACCAAAGGGTGATGCTGGTCCTCTTTAGTCAGCTCACCCCATGACACTGGTTGAGGTAAGGTGGCTAGGTCAGGGGTAGAAGCCCGAAGGATGCCTCCTGCCATTGATGTATAAGCAAGAACACAGCAATACATGTACAAAGTACAGCACTGCACAGGTGGAGTCAGGATGAGTATGCAATGCAGCTAGCAATTAGCTGTAAACAGCCTGCCACCATCCTTTTCTACATGTTTGACCTGGAACCTTATCAGGTGTCAATATGTTTGGGATCAGAGTGTATAGATTGGGTTGACTAAATAGAGGTGAGGCTTTTCAGTTCCCAGACTTTAAGATCGGGGTTTAATGGAAGTGCTGGGATGTTCCCAGGCTTTAGGCTAGGGGGGTGTAGAGTATTACTCATTCACCAAAACCAATTAAACCAAGTTTAGTACCTAAACAACCACTTAAATAAACAGGTATGCACACCAAGTTTTTGTATGGTACTTGTGTTGTGTACTATACTATCATACAGTGAATGGCATTTGGAGAATTACAGCAGAATTTATATCAATGAAGCTCTCCTTGGAAGCATCAAACACCCTTTGCACTACCTTGCTGACAAGTTGCCTCTCTTGGCTGGTTACATCAGTACAACATATTAGATAGCTTTGAGGCTTCTGTCACATGACGACCTGCAACACACCACCCCATCATGCAGGAGTATCTAATTATTCTTGAAGATTCTTGCTGTTCAGTGTAATGTTGTACAATGACACAATGCAGCAGTCAAATGGAAGGCATGTGGTACATAGAAACCTGTTGCAGGGGAATTGGATTGGTTGTCCTAGACACATTAGCTCATTATTTGTAGATTACATCTGTGTAAATGACAATTTTGTATGTGGTGCTATAACCTTAATATGTTGTACAGTATCAACTGGCCTGGCCTGGGTACTGCCACATGCTTCAGGTTTGCACCATTGAGTCACGTAAAAAGGGACACTACGTACTCTATGGTGAAGGAGGAAGGACTGAATTGTGAAAGAATTTTTTTAAATTGCACACTACCTTACAGGTACTGATGGCATGGTTGCACCAATTATGTGGTTCTAACAAACATTTGTAAAAGTGTTTGGCTTCGTGACGCAACTGTTACATGCTTCATCAGCACTTGAACGTGAATAACTTGCATGGGTGTTGGATCTCAGGACTGTCTTTTTGTGTGTCACTATAAAAGGTTGACAGTAGCTCTTTATGAATTGTTGCTTGTTTTGATGGCCTGCAACCACATAACCAGCTCAAATCATCCAATTGACACTTGTGTGCTTAGGTTCCATTGTGGCTGTAGATTGCTCGCGGTGTGTAAATTATTCACGGTTTTGTAAGAGCTCTTACGCCTAGTTTGCAGGCGCGTAGCACGAAGCCGAATTCATCGAATGATTCATTGATCCTTTCTCTTTCTTCTGAGCATTTTACAGCTCATTTAATAAGAGCAATTTTTTACAGTATGAAATCGAACTCATGGCATTTTTAGTTGTGTTGAGAAGAACCTGTATGCGTGACCACAATTACATCGTAGTCGTAATAATATTCGATTGCGCAAATAGTCCTTAAATATTTCAGATGTTTACTAAACATAAATTCCTTATTGGGTTTCGCATTGGTACCAAAGGCCAAGTGCAGGCAATCTCCGAAGTTAAGTGTCAGTTAATGAGCTCTATGGCGGCCATTTTTTTGACATACCGTAATTCAATCCTTACGATCTAATTTCAAAACCTATTGTCACGTACGGAACAGCCGTGAACGTAGACCGAAACGTAGTGAATCACACGACGTCATAATGATGTAGTTACGAACATGAATGTTGACAACATGTTAACATGATTTTTCCTGTGAGGCAGCCTTAACTACCCTGAGACTTCTTTCTCATGTTTGGGCGTGAGGCCAAACTGCTCGTTGATCTAATGAATGGGTCAAACCCAACGGAAGCAAAACTAGTCTCTGATTATGCATTACAATTGAAGATGAGTCTTCAGAGTGCCATTGGTAAGAGAGCAATATAAAGCGGAACATAGAAGGCAGAAGGCTCTGTATGATGAGAAGGCTCACGGAAAACCATTTCGCCCTGGTGACACAGTGTGGTTGTTTTCTCCAGCGATTCCTCGGGGGCGTTCTAAGAAGCTAGCTGCATTTACCATGGAAGGGCCCATTTACAGTGAAGGAGAGGTTGGGGGATTGTGTCTATAGGATTAAGGGTCAAAGAGGTTACCAATGTGTTCATTTCGACAGGTTAAAACCATATCTAGGTGGAGAAAACTCTCAGCCAGATCACAGCCCTCCATCTTCTCGAGAACCGAACGACACAAAGGATGTTTCGTCCACTACTGCAGCTACCCCAGCCGCACCAGAACTGCTAGATTATGACGCGGATGAAAATGAACTCGAAGTATTACCTGCTCCAGAGGTACCTGCACCCGATACTGAACGAAGATACCCATCCAGGGAACACCGAGTTCCAGATCGCTACGGACCTTACCTTCAGCATTGAAAGGAGGGAGTGGTGTAATATGGTTACTAGCTGACGTCACTACTGCGCACTGTCTACTGAGCAGGGACACGCATCTGTACATGTCTGACCTTACACCTTAGCTCATGTGACCTGTAATCGGACGATTCTGTATAAATATATAAATATCTATATTTTTGTATTTCAGTGTATATGTGTATATACAGTGCTATTGCCGCATTAATCTTATGGCCACATGTCACAAATACAACGATATACTTGTGGCCACGCATACAGGCTCTTCTCAACAAAACTAGACTGCCATGTGTTTGATTTCAAACTGTAAAACATTGGTCTTATTAAATCGGCTGGTAAACGCGAGAATAAAGAGAAAGGATCTGTATGTCTTTTAATGAATTCAGCGTCGTGCTACGCGCTTTCAAACTAGGCGTTACAAAACTACACGCCGCGAACAATCTATACAAGTCATGCACAATGGAACCTCAACACAAGTGTCAATTGGATAATTTGTGGTTGCAAGCCGTCTAAATTCCCTAAACAGGTAACAATGGCAAAAAAGCGGCGCTCTGCTATGTACATGTGCTTGGAGTTTCATGAAGAGCTACTGTTGGCCTCTCATATTTAATACACAAAAAAGACAGTTCTCAGATCCACCCACTTACGTTCTGCAATAAGTGATATGTGAAGATGAAAAAAAAACGTGTAATAGTTGCATCACGAAGCCAAACACCTTACAAATGTCTGCTAGAGAGCCACATGACTGGTGCAGCCATACCATCAGTACATGTAAGTCAAAAATTATTTCGTAATTCCTTCCTCTTTCACCATAGGGTTGTAACAGGAATGAGCCCATTTACATGGCTTGGTGGTGGAAACCAGATTCATGTGGCAGTACTCCACTGATATTGTACGATATATTAAAAGGCTATAGTAAAATCATAAAACAAACCACCATTGGCCAGTACACAGATGCTACCTGCTATACACTGTGTAAAAAGGGTTGTTATACGATACTGTATAACAGTGAGTATGGAGACGTTATACATAATATAATAACGTCTCCATATACACACCGTTATACATATGTTTTACGCTGCTAATTAATCTTATACACAGCGTATAACAACCCTTTTTACATAGTGATAGACGAGTTGGTGTGTCTTATTTGCTTTGATGTGCTAGGACAACCAATGCAACTAGGCTTGTATGCGTCACATGCGTACATGCATGCCTAATGAGTGTTTCCATTTGGCTGCCACATTCTGTCCCTGCTGTCATTCTACATGCCACTGGACAGCAAGAATCTTAAACCAGCTTCAAGAATGCATGGTACAGCTACCCCTGCAAGATGTGATGGTGTGTTGCAGGTCATGTGACAGAAGCAACATAACTATCAAATATGACTCACATTTTTGTACTGATGTAACCAGACAAGAAATGCAACTTGCCAGCAAGGTAGTACATAAGATGCTTGATGCTTCCAAGGAGAACTTCATTCATGTAGATACTGCACTGCTGGAATTGAAAGTCAATAAAAGTGAGTAATGGTAAGATTCGTATGCTTACCCTTACTAACAGCCTCTGAAACTGGCTCGCATTACATCACCTTAATTACCCCGTCCCCCGATCAGCTCAGTCAACGTACCCACAA
The DNA here is from genome assembly GCA_963681505.1 of Eunapius fragilis. Taxonomy (NCBI): domain Eukaryota; kingdom Metazoa; phylum Porifera; class Demospongiae; order Spongillida; family Spongillidae; genus Eunapius; species Eunapius fragilis. The sequence goes on along the minus strand of OY811975.1, from coordinate 7,159,697 downwards.
AAGACGTATACTTGAGGTTCAAAACATGCGACGTATCATAGGGTCAATTCCAAGGGCTCTGCTATCATACTTGGGTACTGAGTGTGGAAAGAAACATGAATAACTTCACAATTCTGGAGTCCAAATGGAAATGCTAGGCTTGCAATAAAATCAATGCTAGCGATACCATGGTACAGACTAAGAATCCTTCGAATGGGTGCACATGATCCTTCACGTATGAAAAATAAATACATTTACAGATGGGTTAAAACAGGTTGGAGCACACATTGGCAGCGAAAGACAGGAGCGTTCTCTTGCGCATGAGTGTATTGGAGACAATCTCATGGTGGAATTGGTCCCATTCTACTTCAAACGGCCTGCCGGGGAGAAGAACTTCGTGTTGCAGCATATGGCTACACGCCTAGCCTAACCCAGAACATCATACAACTTCTGGAACAGAATGAATGGTCATGCAATAGAAAAAATGTATGCCTGCTAATAATATACATGACTTTCATCCAGGGAGGATAAATTTGTGTGGCATGGAATCATACCAAAAGATGAAGTTTGAATTAAACTTGGTGGCGACAAGGAGGGGCATGTTTAAGATAAATTTCCAAATTGTTAACACAAGAACACCAAGCTCGGTTCAAAATATATGTGTGTTTTCCTCAGATGACACAGTCACAAGCCTACATGTGGCTCTTGACCACACTGGAGATGTGACTCATATTGGCACCATGAAATGGAAGTAAGTTGATCCAGAACTTTTGAACAGCATGCTACGGTGTGCAATCATACTTTTAATTAAGGGTTAACTCCATGAAAGTGTTTCTCAGTGGGGTGATGTTGACTTTCTCTGTCAAATATGTGGACTATCATATATAAATCCAAGTATAAATCCAGTGCTTAACCATTCATTATCACTGAACAGGTAACGTTTCATAAATGCAGGGAAACAGCCATGTTTATATATTATATCATATTACCCTTGATGAGCTACGAAAACCCTCTATACAAAAAGGTCCATGCACCCTTCGCTCTCTAGACACAATTCTGCTTGACCACCAAAGGTTTATGGATGATGGAGGGGATGTTAAGCGTGCAAAGGAGTACAACAATTAATGATCCGTTTTTTAACATTCCTTTATCTCCGGTATACATTTATATGCATGATAGTATGTGTGAATAATTTAAAACCCTATATCATGTGGGTTTGCTTACCTGGCTTGCATATACCACAAGGAATCTTTCAAAAACTCTTTTCCCTTTTTGAAGAATTCTGCCATAAACTTGATCTTCTTATGCTTGTCATGTACTGGCAATCCACTCCAATCAGCAAATCACAATATGATGTGTACGCTGTGGCACTGTGAGAGATCAACAATGCTAACATTGAACTGGAGCAGCTGCACCAAGTGGCAGCCTCATTGCAACATACAGTGCACTAGTTGCTGGTAGCAGCACACCAATCACTACAGGTCTCCTTGAACTTTCTGATAAATGTCATGAAACTGTTTAAAAAAACGGATGTACACTATGATGCACTGGAGTTACCATTTCGTACTTCATTTCAGAATTCATACACCCTCTCATGTAGGAAGAAATAATCGAAGTTTTACAAGAAATCATTTACAGGTCCATTAACCTGATGATGGACCTTGTATCAAGAGCCATCAATCCTATTTAAATCACTTGGTGTGTGCCGTCAACAGTATTTTTTGTTTGGAGTTACCTCCGCGTTGTATACTATACGATGGTAAGATCAAAAACCATTTCATGTATCGTTTTTTATTGTAATGTATTCAATGCTACAATGCAGGCCTTTGGAGGGAAACCACAGGGAAAAGTTATAAACGTCCAGCCTGGATGTTAGGCTGGTTTTTAACAAAAACCCATCTTGTAATGGAGCAAATAGCGTAAAAACCACCCTGGGATTGAGCATCCAGGGTGGGAATAGTGGAAAAACCATCCTGGGATTGAGCATCCAGGGTGGGAATAGATATGGTTCTACCCTGGTTCTGTCGAACAAAAACCATGTTGAGGTAATAATTATTTCATACTGAAATACTTTGATGATGAAGTCAGGAAATGCTTTGCTTCATGTCTGGCTTTATCTATCCCTGATAGTAATTGGAACCAGGCACAGCTTAGCCTCAGCTTTGGTGGGTTAGGGCTCCGTTCCCTTGCACTGCATGCTCCAGCTGCTTTCATCTCTTCTTTGGCAGCCTCGGGGTGTGCTAGTCCTGGCAACATGCATCTAGAGAAGGCTGTGGCATCTTTCAACAATCAGGTCTCCATGCTTGATGTTATAACAGTTGACACGGTCCTAGCAGTCCCTCCACATCAACATACTTTGTCTAAAAAGCTGGATCATCAACTATTCCAGTCTCTCCTGTCCTCGGCTTCCCCTGTAAACAAGGCACGTCTCCTATCTGTGTCTGCTTCACATGCAAGTTCCTGGATCTCAATGGTCCCTTCTGCGAGCCTTGGTCATCATCTTGATCCTGATGATTGTCAAACAGCCATCAAATGGTGGCTTGGCCTGGACACATCTGGAGGCTCCCTTTGTCCTTTCTGCTCTGGCATTGCCCTGAACCCTCTTGGACACCATGCCATCTCTTGTAGACATGGTGGGTTTGTTGTTCTACGTCATAACCACCTCCGTGACACCATAGCCAACTTCTGTCACCGTGCACACCTTTCGATGAAAGTGGAAATGGGACATGGGCTATCCCCAAGTCATTCTAATTCCCGTCCAGCTGACATTCTTGTTCAGGGCTGGGATAGGGGTCACCCTGCAGCCTTTGATGTGACAGTGACCTCTCCTCTCACTCCAGCCATCTTGGAGGAGACTAGTGCCTCGGCAGGTGCTGCAGCTCACATCGCTGAAACTAGAAAGCACTCAGCCAATGATGTCAAGTGTGAGGAGTTGGGCTGGGTGTGCATCCCATTGGTTGCGGAATCCTATGGTAATTGGGGGATGGAGGCTCGTTCCATTCTCAAATGCTTGGCCTCCCTATCTGCCATCTATGAGTCACGCATAATGGCTTCGGTGTCGTCAGAGCTTTATGGCCACCTCAACTTACCTTTAGTTAGGTCAGTAGCAAGAGCCATAATGGGTAGGGAGTCTATGGGGGTGGGTTGTTAGGCTGTTTATGCATACATAATGTGTAGATAGTGTGTATTAGTTCTATTGTATACTTTTACTCAGTGTGTTGATTCCATGCATTGTATTCCTTTGAAAATTTATTTTTAAAAACTTCAACATGGGTTTTGTTCGAGGGTTGAACAATATGGATTTTATACTATTCCCACCCTGGACGTTCAATCCCAGGATGGTTTTTACGCTATTATGATGGGTTTTTGTTAAAAACCAGACACAAAAATCTAGGCTGGACGTTTATAACTTTTTCCTATGACGTTCCACACGTTCGTTGCTCGTTTCATTCTACGACTTGTACTCATTAAGTGGCTGTTGCGCGTGGATGAATGCTGCGCTCAACATAGATATAGTTTCTAGTAAGGCTCCTAAACAAGCAATAACCAAAGCACTCTCATGTGCATTTAGAACACTCCAAGGATTGTGACGCAGTAAGGGTGAACGGTAGGTATGATATTACAGATCATTGGGACACTTTTACGAGCATTTCGAAAACTTGGAGTAACTCGCGATCGTTTTAATACACTCACAACATGCAGGCAAACGTAAGGGTTTACTTCATATAACAAGCTATCTTTCGTTTTATTACTACACTATAGCTAATTTCAATTGCGACTAGAAGCATCAATGGAGGCATAGCGGGATTCCATCCAACTGTCAATATTATCAGCTGTATAATTGGTTAGGTAGGCCAGAGTTCACGTATATATATTAACAGTTAATGGAAGCTTTTATCGGTATGCACATGCATTTGCACATATACACGTAATTACGTGTTTGTGAGCACACAAGTGTTTTTGTGGAGCTTCCTTTATCTTGTGCGTAGATGGGATGTTGTATATGCACAAGCGTTGTGTACATAGGTAGCTAGAGATTCCCATAGGATATGTTCAAGCTAGATTATCCACTGGACCATATATACCTGAACAAACTCATAATTAGACTGTTCAAAAAATTTCATTCTGAAAATGTCACATGGTCAGTATAATCTGTTCATAAATTACATGTTATCTTATAATTATTAACTTGTAAGATATGGAAGCTCTCTAGCTTAGATGTGTGACTATGGTCCTTCCTCTGTAGTAGTGATGTCTGTGTGAAGGGAGGGGAGAGAAAATATGAATTACATAAAATGTGCACTGGGTCAAGTGTTCGTTCACCAGACATGTATATCAAATGATGGGATCATGATGGTTGTGTTCCAATGATGAACAGGAACTTAAGCCACACCTGTACAGTGTGTAGGCCATGCACAGAGTGAAGGTCTACCAAGTGGCACTGCTGTTGTGGGCCAAAGTGTGCTCCATCTGCAAAGAGAACCCCAACTTGTACATGTCAATAGTAACACTGGGTGAAGACCAAGGCCTCAAACCACAAAGGGCTTTATAGGTTCTGTCTGTCGTTGGCCAAAGCATGTACTGATGCATGCCCATGCTTCGCGGTTTACGCATTACTGTAGGTGTAATAATGATGGGACTTAGTCACAACGTGGCTGAACTCGTGTGCATGTACACACATATGTATGTATGTAATATTCAGCCTACCTAGAACCATTGGTAGAGACTGCATGTTTTTCCAGCAGGTACTGATGAAAATGAAGTGCTGATCCCCAAACCATTGCAGAAATGGAAAGCCCCTGCCTGCTTGTGAAAGTGGTCAGAGATGACTTCTTGCCTTGGCCGCCAGTGCCTATACATATTGTCTATCTGGATGCAGGTCACATCTGAGGGAACACCCGGGATGTATATCATGTGTGTATGTATGTATGTACATGTGTATATGTGTGTGTGACACCAGTGTATCAGGCAAGTTGTGAGGAAACACCTACAAATTCAACATGCGCATATATTTACATGTAAACTGATACACACATGAACCTTCACACACACATTGTACACACACTTTCACACAAAACATGTCATGTCGGAGGAGATTCCACCACCCACCACCAGCTTGGATGAGAATATGCCCATGGCCATCTCCATCCTGTGGGGGTCAGTCTCAACCCCCATACAGCCTAGGTACCAGAACAAGCCTTCTGTTATTTTATATTCACACTGGGAACACAATCTGACTGGAAATGCATGCATATTAACGCACACACACAAACACACACACACACACACACACACACACACACACGTGCATGAATGCACACACACAAAACACATGCACAAGCAAATGCACATACACAAACATGCGCGCGCGCGCACACACACATACATGATCATCTATATGTGGTTACATGCAACTTAAGCATATATGCTGGCTTAAATGGGTTGCTTAAATAGTATACATGCACGTATGGACAGCAGACACAAAAGTAAAGTGGGTTTTTGGGTCGTATCAGTGGACCTATTCTCGGAAAAATTTATCCGGTGGGACAACAGTGCTTTTTTTGCGAAAGATAAAGTCCCTCCCGTACCAAAATTGTTCCCTGGAACCAACATGTAAACATTGAATCAACACTGCTTCCTGGAAAATTTTATTGCATCTTACCTTTCTCGTGGCAACAACTCTAACCTATTATAGAATATACCTTGCGCAACAATAAGAATAAACCTGATTTGAATGTTATCGAGCCTTATGCATGGTTTCCAATAATTAAGGCCCTCGTGAGATATTTATGTTCTTAACATCTCCTCCATGAGGACAAATGATTTCAAATTACCCCTACTGGCTCAAATACTGAGCGTTTTTCAAAGTAGCCATATCATTTTTATATTATAGTAATACATAATTCTTTGTCATGCGACGCTACGATGCCCGATACCTAGCCTGTCAAGCCAAAACCGGCCCCCCTATTAATGGTCCTCTCTGACCACTTACTACTTAATATACGGCACCACAAGTGGTCAGTGGGGACTGCCTACGGTGGCGTGGGTGGTTCCTCAGCCCGGACCACTTGCGGTGCCGTAAGTGCTCCGGGGGGGGGGGGGGGGGGGGGGAGGAGGACTACCAATGGTGAGCTACTGTAAGCTTTTCACAAGCACTGTATATGACAATTTTATACGCATAATTAATCATAAATTGCTGCATTCTAATTCCAGGTAGAACAATGTCAGGATGACAACTTGCAGCAAGTGGTACCTGGTTGTATAACATGCAATATAGACTTTCAAAACTATATAGTTACTGCGCTTGGTGGCGTCACGAATTTTTCAGGCACAAGTAAGATAATGCATGGGTTTTTACAGACTCGAAGTGGTTGTTCATGGCTGTATATACATAAATTGCTTCATGCTTGTGAACACAAAGGGATTCTGCTTTGGCTCAAACCTTAGCCACTTGTAGCTTGATCCATGCATGCATACTGAGCAAATGTAAGTATTGTTCAAGCATGAATCATGCTGCTGCAATGATTTCTGCTTCAGCTCAGCAAATTCTGATTGATGCATGTCATCAGGAATTGAGAATAGGCCCCTGTAATTTGAGATATTGAGGGCCTATTCTTAATTCCTAGTGACATGCATCAATCCATTTTTACTGTGAGTGGCCCAAAATTTGAGAGATTGCCAATATATAGTTTTCTTTCCTATAATCCTCCATGAGCTGTGACTTTCTCAAGTAACCAGATGCCTGTTGTGACAACATTAATTAATTAGTTGCACTTCATAATGGCCATGTTTAGTTCCAGTGGTGGCAGGTAAAAAAGAATTCTCTCTATTTCTGCATAGGCTATATGTGCCGCAAATATACCATATTCAGCAATCACACATAATATATTCATTGAATGTAATATACAGGTGAACACTGTAACTGCATGTATGTCAATAACTCATTGATGAGTCAAGAAAATGAAGCATGTATTCAATGCAGCTACATTTTCCATATGCCATGCATACATATACTTCACAGAGCGAGATTCTATAGGGGCAAGCTAAAATATATTAAACACATACGTGTACCGTTTGATTACAAGATGAGGTAGTCGTCTTCCAATTCTTCCATTCTTAACGCAACCGTCGCTTTTACTTTTTTAAAACCTAGCTTGCCTTGCGGTTGATGGCTACGTCCGTCTCTAGCTGCCTCAGATACCTGCTGAACTATTTGTGTATTTTATGTGAACAGTACAGTACAGTGAGTAGTACCTCAGTGTTGAGGCAGAGGGATACCGCCTGCGACAACCACAGGTGGTCCGGGGGGACCATTTGAGGCAGCGCAGATTCTTCGATGATATAGGGTTAAAAATCATATACACCTGTACGAGTGTTCATATGTCGCTTCCAATTTGGAGTGTATGTAAAGGAGTTGTCTCTATTGATTCGGTTCGTTAATTTTACTTTATCCGTTACGCCCTTCCCCCCACCCCCGCTCCCCCACCCGCTCCCAGTGATTTTAAATACGGTCAGATTATTCCTACATGCAGTTATCGAGTATTATAAGAAGCAAAATATCTAATAACGCGAACGAAATAAAATGTCAGAATACAGTTGTGTGAATTTCTTTATATATGTGTACTTATTTATAGTTGCTACTTCTGTCAAGAGTGATACAATAGCGTAGGTGAGTACCCCTTGCATAGTTGAGTGTATTCTTAATACACACAACAGAATGATGGATTCGTGAGGAGTCGTTCTCTGGGTGGTATAGGAATGAAACTGAGTTTGTCATACTGCCGTTCATCAGCGTTTGCGTGTATATATTTATTATTAGTATTATAGATATATATATATAATAATTATATATATATATATCCCAATGATAATTCTAATGTGTATCCGCAGGTGAAACAGTATAAATGGAGCGCTGTACGGCAGCACTTGGCTTGCTATTAGTGCTGTGTACTCCCTTCGGGAGTACTGTCCCGTTGAGCTCTTTCTACACTTACGGAGAAGGTGTGGACGCTAAGTTGAGTGGTACAGATGACCAATCATCACCAGCAATATCACTGCCAGGATCATTTATTTTCTTTCAAGCTGCATACGATGTAGTGTTTGTAAGTTTATGGGTACATATACATGCATGTGCACGTATACTATGTCTGGCGTATTTCATTTGGTTATTCATGTCATTCGTACGATAAGAGCAATAATCGCTTGTGTAACCGCTTTAGTCTGAAGAATGTACGAATAAATAACTAAAGTTCGAATTTCTGCATACGTGGATTGCCACCTAAGTTATTGTGATTATTACTGTCTTATCAGGTCCAGTAGTGTTTTTATTCTCAGTAAGCAGCCACGTTTACGATAACTGAATTCGTATAAAGTAAGTACAAACGAGGTAGTACAACCACGTCACGCTTACCAAGAACCACTACACATGTAATGTACTAAACAGAAACCTACTTTTCTTGACCTCTTGTACTGATAGGGCTGTCTTTGTTTGTCGACGGTACGCTTCTCATAAAACGACTTCCATATTTAGGTTTTAGGTTAGGTTTGGTTCATCCAGGTTAGATACATTCTGCTCTACTTCGTTCTATATAAAGGACAATTGTCCAATAAACAACGACGTTAGTAGACTGGCGACGCTACCGACGAACGGATAGCGTGGGTAATAGTAAAAATAGAACGACTAGTTAATGACAAATCGTTTCACGCTAGTCGGATTGTACAAAAACGTAAGGCGTTAGAGAACCTAAATAAGATTAGCTAGTACACCCTCGTGTTGTTATCCAGGTTCTGGTTCTTTTTCTCATTCCGATTTGTATAACTCGCCATAGAGTCAATTTCAAATGAAGAAATGTAATGATTTGGCATTATATCTTCAACTTATACGTGATATAACTTATTTTCGTAGTTGCAGCTGCTAGCCCCATATGACATTACGTTAATGTCGCTGTGAAATTGTTTTTTTTTTTTTTTTTCGAAGCAAATTACCTCTATAGCCGCAGCAGGTATTAGATGATCGATTACAAGAAGCGTGCAAAGAACGAAGCCCGCGCTCGTAAGGAAGAGAACTGAAATCGAAAAGAAGCGGGTAATTACAGTAGCGGCTCGCACATTGCGAAAAGTAACAGCTCGCACATTGCAAAAATAAGCCCTATTCATTGTGGTGTTAGGCCAGGGTTAGTGTTCTTTGCGTGACCCAATCTATCGCTGCAAACCACCGCTAATGAGTTCACGCGGCCCAGGAATCTCATTATAGACGGTAGTTTATGTAAACCATCCACCTGTTAATCATCCCAGAAAATATTATTTTATAATATGTACATTAACCCTTTAGCTGAGGTGAAAACACCTGAACGGAATGGCTTTACCGTTTTTCTTCTTGTATTCTCTACGTCCACGATGATTAAGGCAGCTTGCGTATTTCTCCAGCAGCTATGCATGTAACACCCTGACAACAAAAGCGGCATAAATATGCTGCAGCAACCCATACATATTAACCACCTACATATTAAAAACATGTACGTTGAATAGATACACACATGTACGTGTATGCATGCGATCTTGTATGTGATATGGCCTGTGTGCAAAAGTGAAGGGATAACAGCTCAATAAAACAATAACTGCATCTTACCATAGGATGATGTTCTACAGATACCTATATCCCACGCTGAGTGAATGTATACACACATTGCGCCTGAATTGTGCTGTAGAGAACTTAGTGCATAAGTTGGGTTATCTAACTGAAGCAATCCCACCGAGCCACACGAATCATTTTACTACGATGGTCATATCATATGCACCTGAAGGGACAAAGCAACAACAAAAAAGGCGAAGTTTCATTGACCACTTACCCTTGTTAATGTATTACTGCATGGTTTAGTGCGTACATAATCCCCGTTCGTAAACCCGTGCTGCAATGACCAATCAGCGCTCATTCACTCGTGTCCTTTGTATATAGTGTACGGGTGAAACACCCTACCTACATGTAGTACTCCAGACAGGCCCTACTATTAGTAACTTTCTTTTTCAACATACATCCTAAATGATGCATGCCCACGATAATAAATTGCATCATGCACGTGCTTTATGCGGTAGAACATAATCTTATGGTAAGATGCAGTTATAGTTATATTGAGCAGTTATCCCTTCACTTTTGCACACAGGCCATATCACATGCATACAAAATGCACATGCATACGTACATGTGTGTATCTACTCAACGTACATGCTTTTAATATGTAGGTGGTTTATATGTATGGGTTGCTGCAGCATATTTATGCCACGTTTGTTGTCAGGGTGTTACATGTGTAGCGTTGGATACAGGTGTGGCAAAAAGGATCATCAATGCAATCACATACGTGCTTATATAATACAGATACAAGTACAAAGGTCAAAGCGCATGCGCTACATAACCCCTTCCTCATAAGAAGTGGGGGACTATAGATCATAAATATTTTGTCCCCATCTGTCAGGTCTCTGGCTGTGTCTTGTCAAACGTCTGAGGTTGGGTGGAACATCTTCTGGCAATTTTACATCTTCATCATGTGTCACATCTTCGGCACCTTGCAAGTGATCACCCTGATCCACTGGCAGCTCCTCAGTCTCAATATCATCATCACTTTCTGAGGTCTCGGCTGGAATCTCTCTGTCGATGTTGCTGTTTATCTCATCATCAGTTTCCGAGGCCTCTGCTGGAATGTCCCCGTCAATATCGCCATTCTCCTCCCCCACCGGTAGCTCTTCACCAGGTCCAGCTACATGTAGGTCATCTGTCTGATTCAATAACAAATTAGGAGGCAACTGTACACAGGGTTTAAGTCTATTAAAGTGCACCACCATACTCTTGCGTTTATTGTTCCTGTGTTGAATTTGATAAAGAATATCGCTGAGCAACTTATGTATGATGTAAGGCCCTTGCCAATAACAATGGAGCTTAGGGGATTTACCTCTGGGTACTGCTGGACAATGAAGCCAAACCATGTCACCTATCTTGAAAGGCTTCCCATTGCACAATTTGTCATAATGCACTTTTTGCCTTCTTTGTTGTAACCCCATGTACTCTCTAACCTGCCGATATGCCTTGTCTAAGCGCATCCTGAGACCCATGGCATACTTGTTAATCTCTGTAGGAGGATAATGTGGGGGCAAGCCAAACATGACATCAATGGGTAACCTCACTTCTCTCCCAAAAACAAGCTGGTATGGTGTGCACCCTGTAGATTCCTGCACACTTGTACGGTAGGCAAACATCATCAAGGGTATGTATGAATCCCAATTACATGTATCCTCTCTAGCTGCTATACGTAGAAGGTTTAACAAGGTACGGTTAAACCGTTCTATTAAACCATCAGACTGTGGATGGTAAGCTGTAGTTCTAGTTTTCTTAATGCCCAATAATTTGCACATGGCTTTAACAAGAGCAGAATCAAAATTTCGGCCTTGATCTGTATGAAGGATATTTGGGGTACCAAAACGACAGACAAATTGATGCACAAAAACTTCTGCTACTTTTTCAGCTTCAATGCTGGCCAAGGGAAATGATTCCACCCATTTTGTAAAATAATCCCCAATTACCAAGATAATTTTATTACCTCTGGTGGTGATTGGTAGAGGGCCCAGGATATCCATTGCTACACGCTCAAATGGACCCGAAGGAAGATCTGCTTGCATTGCCGCTCTTGGTTTTGTAGGCGGTGCTTTACGAGTTGCACAGCTTTCACATGCAGCACACCATCTCTCTATGTCTCGTCGTTGCCCTGGCCAGTAGAAGCGATGACATACTTTCTCTACAGTCTTTGAGACACCCAAGTGACTACCAGATGGTGCATTGTGCAGCTGTTCAAGTACAGTAGGGACCAGATCCTGTGGTAAGACAAACTGAAGACATTTGTTAAGCCCCTTACCAGGGATATCCTCCCATCTCCTATACAAAATCCCATTTTGCAGTACTAGATACTTCTGTTGAGCCCAAAGGGTCTGCAACCAATACCCCCCATCATTTGTAAATGACTTTGGAAAAGAATTACTCTCAACCCAGACCATGACCTTGGAAAGAGCTGGATCGTTGTTCTGAAGAGTTTCTTGATCTGTTGGTGTCAGAATTGGAAGCCACAGTGCCAGGTCTGATTCAGTAGCTTGTGCAAGTGCTGCCTCAAGACTGCATTGATTTTCCACCTGGTCTTGACTTGCACCACACTGCTTACAAGGCAGCCTTGATAAGGAGTCAGCATTTCCATGCTTTAGGCCTGGGCGATGTTCCACTGCAAAGTCGTATTCTGACAAAATTTCAAGCCATCTTGCCACCTGCCCATGTGGATCTTTGAAATTTTTCAGCCATTTGAGTGCACTGTGGTCTGTGCGGACTTTGAAAGGGCGTCCCCAAAGGTAGGGCTTGAAATATTGGATAGCCCAAATCAAGGCTAGCATTTCCCGCCGAGTAGCACAGTACTGCCGTTCCTGTTTAGTAAGTACACGACTAGCATATGCGACTACACACCTGTCATTCTCTTGAGAGAGAACTGCTCCTAAACCCTCCAAGCTTGCATCACAATCAACTGTAAACGGCATATTGAACTGTGAAAAGAGAGAATAGGAGGAGAACTAAGTTTTGTCTTTAGCTGCACAAATGCCTCATCGCACAACCCAGTCCACTCCCATGGTTTCAACTTCTCAGTCAATGCATGCAGAGGAACAGCAATGTGTGCAAACCCTTTTATAAACTTGCGGTAGTACGAGGCAATTCCCAAAAAACGTCTCAGTTCCTCAAGGTTCACTGGGGTAGGCCATTCCACAATACACTTAATTTTATCATCATCCACTTTCACACCATCTGTTGACACTATGTAACCCAGGTAATGCACACATTTCTTCAAAATATAGCACTTGCTTGGTTTTAGTTTCAACCATGCCTTCTTGAGCCTTGCCAGAACATCTCTAAGTCTGCTCAGATGCTGTTCAACTGTTGTGCTAAAAATGACAATATCATCAAGGTAAACTAAACACGTCGTCCAATGGAGTCCAGCTAGAACCATTTCCATAAGCTTTTGAAAGGTACTGGGTGCATTAGAAAGCCCGAATGGCATAACCTTGAACTGGTAAGTCCCAAAAGGTGTACTGAAAGCTGTCTTCTCCTTATGTTCTGGCTCCATTTCCACTTGCCAGTAGCCACTTGCCAGGTCTAAGGTAGAAAACCATTTGGCTCCACCCAGCATGTCAAGAGTCTCATCTATTCTAGGTAAGGGGTGGACCTCTTTCTTGGTCACATCATTAATACGGCGAAATTCTACATAAAACCTTAATGTACCATCCTTCTTCCTAGCTAGGACAATGGGAGATGACCATGGGCCACTGCTTGCCTCAATCACGTCTTGTTGCAGCATGTCATCTAGCATTTTCTTTACTGTCTCTCTTTGATGGTAGGGCATCCGTCTAGCCTGTTGATGGATGGGAGGGGCCTCTCCTGTGTTGACTTTATGCTTCAGCACATTCGTTCGTCCCAGGCCCTTCTCGCCTACAGAGATGACATCAGAAAACTCACACAACAACCTTTTCAATTTCCCTCGATCGCACATGAAAGCTCATCTATCCGGGTTACCATGGATTCAATTGCCCTAGCAACCTCCTCAGACGAATGAGTTTTGAGAGCTGAACATGTGACACCAGTGTCAGTGTCTACTGGTTCCAGGCTAACAACATCCACCTGTGCCCCACAACAAAAACAGCCTATGGCTTCATCTGCTTGAAGTGTCGCTGGGAATGGTAGTGGGTTAAGTATGTGAACAACTATCTGACCTGATTGGATAGGTGAAACTGATCGGGCAATCAACACACCATGTGTTTCAGCCATCTCTGAATGTGGTTCAAAAATTCCGATTGTAGCACTACCATCAGTTGGAGTTACCTTAACAGGCAGCCTGACTTGATGATAACCTGGAATCACCACCTTCTCACCCATAACAACATGACATGTGGATGACTGGGCACCAAAAGACAATGGAACACAATTACCAGGTTTGCCTACCGTCAAAGTCCTTTTTCCTAGATCAATCAAGCATTTCTGCTTCTCCAAATAATCCGTTCCCAGAAGGCACTGCTGCAACATTTGCTCAACTACCAGAACCTTGTGCTTCCCTTGATGTGTGCCAATCTGCAAGTGAAGATCAATCTCCCCAGCCACCTTAAGCTCTTCACCATTTACAGCCATCACTGGAACAGTGCATGGGGAGAGTGAACTTTTGACCTTAATTTTCACCTTATTCCACACTGCTTCATGTATAGGTGTTACTGAAGAACCAGTGTCTACTAACATGCTGACGCCGAATCCCTCTATATGCCCTTGTATGGTTAATGTACATGCAACAGCTGATGTATGTTCCACGGACTTATTGTTTGATGGCTTCCTCTGTACACCTTCTCTTCTGCTTGGACAATCCCATCTTAAATGCCCTGTCTCACCACAATGCCAGCAAGTCAGCTTCCTTTTAGGCCAATTTCTTTTTCCTGGTTCACGTTCCGCCCTCAGTTTGGTCAATTGCTCAGTCAACCGCTCAACCTGTTGAGAAAGCTTGTGTACCTGACCATCACTCCTTCCAATAGCACAGCTACTTCCGCCTCCTCGGGTATCGTCAATTGTAGCTTCCGCTTTTAGATGCGCTTGGGCTAACTCCGCTGTCTGCAGCCTGTAAGCCAGTTTCACCGCGTCGTCCAGCGTCTCTGGTGAATCTATGAGAAGTTTGAGCTGGATGGTAGAGGAAAGAATACCCTGAATAAATTGGTTACGAGCAATCTCCAAGTGCCTCTCTGGTGGCCATGAAGAATATCCTTTGTCCGCCAGAACACGCAACCTGCCGGCGAATTCGAGGACAGACTCACCTGCTTTCTGTCTCGCCACGTGCATCTTCGCCTGCCACTCTAATTCCACCCCGTCAGGAGAAAAGTGACTCGCAAGGCACGCTTTCACCATATCATACTCAACCGTTTCGCTCACCAATCCCAGCTGACTTACAATCCTGAAGAGCTCGTCTTCAAGCAGCGAAACCAACTCTGCTCCTTTCTTCTCTTCAGGTAAACCTGCTTCTTGGATATATAGTTCCACTCGCTTTATCCATAGACTGAAGTCGGTCCCAGTTGCGAAGCGAGGAGGCGGACGCGCTGAAAACCGAGTAGGCCTCCTCTCGCGTTCGGGTTCCGTCATCCCACTCCTGACACCAATGTAGCGTCGGATACAGGTGTGGCAAAAAGGATCATCAATGCAATCACATACGTGCTTATATAATACAGATACAAGTACAAAGGTCATAGCGCATGCGCTACACATGCATAGCTGCTGGAGAAATACGCAAGCTGCCTTAATCATCGCGGACATAGAAAATACAAGAAGAAAAACGGTAAAGCCATTCCGTTCAGGTGTTTTCTTCTCAGCTAAAGGGTTAATGTACATATTATAAAATAATATTTTCTGGGATGATCAACAGGTCGGTGGTTTACATAAACTACCGTCTAATGAGTTCCAGGGCCGCGTGAACTCATTAGCGGTAGTTTGCAGCGATCGATTGGGTCACGCAAAGAACACTAATCCTGGCCTAACACCACAATGAATAGGGCTTATTTTCGCAATGTGCGAGCTGTTACTTTTCGCTATGTGCGAGCGCAGAATGATTTCGATCTGAAAACACTAACACATCGGTTATAGAATAAACTTAAGCAGGATACAAGCAGAGATAATATACGAGGGATTGGAAACGGGGCCAATTAACACAAAGTAACAGCTACCGTCCACACCAGAATTCTTATAATTCCATGCTGTCCACACCAGAGATAATATATAATCTCTGCCCACACATTATAACATCAGAGGTAACTCTCTCTGGTACCATCCTACAGCACATTAATTCCTGCGCCTTATTATCCAAAGTCTCGGGCAATCGATAGCGTTGTTATTACTTTCACATACTCCAATACACTATACAAAAACCACACCACACTACAATTGTTTCCTTAGGTCTTTAGCCATAAACTTCTGAGTGGTCTTCTCACTTAAGATTTATATATTTCAATCCTAGCACTTGCAAAATAAAATCTACGTATAGATGTGAATTGACTATTCTGTCCAGCACATTGCTTTAATCGTAAGCCCACCCTGATGGTAACATGGTCATTTTACTCGGGTGTTTACTTAATTCTAATAATGGCAATTCACGCTTATATAAGCATGTTATGTGTCTTGACACAAGGCTTGTCGTATTTACTACATATTGGTCTGAGGTCTCACTCAAATGGTATTGGAAGAATCACCGCCACTGGTGACTCTGAATGGTGTAGTGGCTATTTCCTGTGAGTGGTATGCCCGTAATAATGCAATGCACACGTTCATGTACAGGATAAAATCCCAGCCTTGGATTTTTAGAGTAGTTTTTAAATAAAAGCCATCCTGGAATTGAGCGTCTAGCATGAGAATATCGTAAAAACCATCCTGGGATTTGCGATCCAGGGTGGGAATAGCCTAAAAGCCATCCTGGGTTTGTCGAACAAAACAGTGTTGAAGCAATGAATAAAAAGGACTCAACATGTTTTTTTTTTTGACAAACCAATGTGAACCATTGTCGACAAGCTTGGTGTCTCTCTGTGCAAGGAACAAACGATGTGTTTACGGGCACATTGTTTTCAGTTTCAAGCATAAGAAAACTAGCTAATTTGACCTTACATGCACCATTAGTGCATTATGTCCCCGGGCGCTCAACAATCACACTGCGGTACTGCAACTGTAGCCTCGGCGTGTGTAGAGAGGTATTCGAATTCAAATTCAATCAACGTGAGGAGATGGTTAAAAAAAAGACAGTTGAATTATATTCACAAGATTGGGCGGTGAAGTACGTGACTACGATAACCTTGAGTGCGCGCTTTGTGATACACACGGCTGCGTGACTGAATGCGGATTTTGCAATCACCCGCATATATGCGGACGGTCGAATTGCTGTGGCTGTTGCATTCATCATGCATAATAATGTCACACTTGCTGCCTACTGCTGAGCTATGTTTGGTGTTGGAGAGGTTAGTTGTGTTTTAGTAAGTTGGCAAGGCGCCAATGTTCGATTTATAAACTGCTGGAAGAATCCCCTAGCTTGCTATGTAAGTTTACAAAAAACAGCATTTTAATGAAAATCTGAATAGGGCGACGCTTCCGGAGTGAATCCTAATCGATAATTGCCTCCTACCCCTAATAATTTCAAACCAACCTCTAATAGGACAATTATCGATAATGTAAATTGTGTAACACTATAAGGACACTAACAATATGTGTAGATCTCAATGAATAGGGCATATTTTCTTGATGTGTGAGGTGTTAAATTTCTAGCTTAATGTGCAAGTTGGCACTGTACCCACGTTACAATGACAAATAGTACGCATAAAACTGTACGATTCTGAACCTGTTTGTAAATAGATAGCCACATACATAGTCGCACGGTTGATATATAAATACATTCCAAATGTTTCCCGTCCGAATATTTATTTTATTTCTCACGCGGGCAGCTGGGATCACATATGCCTCGTACCGCGTCATCAGCCCGCCGCCTACCACCTCACTTGAGTATATTATGTACATCTTCAGCCTGAGTAATGTCTCCAATGTAATTTGTACACAGCAAGGTTATGCATGTAAAATGGACATAATGGTGACATTATATAACGGCGGCGTGCGACTAAGGGAAACTATTATAGGTAATCACATTTTGAATGGCCTAAATCGACCTCACCATTTTGCAAAGGTTAACGTTACGTAACGCTACGCACATAAAAAGCATTGAGAGAGAGATAGAGAGAGAGAGAGAGAGAGAGAGAGAGAGAGAGAGAGAGAGAGAGAGAGAGAGAGAGAGAGAGAGAGAGAGAGAGAGAGAGAGAGAGAGAGAGAGAGAGAGAGAGAGAGAGAGAGAGAGAGAGAGAGAGAGAGAGAGAGAGACTATTCCTATTCACCAAATTCCCCTATACAACAATTGGTCCTGGACGCTATAGCGTGCTAAGATTTGGGCTCAAGAGTTTGGCAGATGTGGCACACTAGACTGCTTTAAATAAATAATGCGCATGCGTATACGTCAACCACACGTACAAGATGTGCATGCATGCGGCAGTTTTCTTTTTTTACAAGTCACAAGTTCCTTGCATGGGTAACCTTTTCTTACAACATGTGGATTCTTAGTCACCACTTTTCAATGGTATACTTAAAGAAGCATCAAATTTTTGTGAATACTTATAATCCATCTATAATTACAAAGCTCCTAGCATGGAGCCCTACTCCATGCGCAGGCCCTTAATGCATATTTGCCCAAAAACACAAATTTTATCATGGTTAAAGTAGGTCACGGGGCCGGGATCCCATACCTAGCCAAATGCATATGGGTGATTTGTTTTTACACGTGGATGTTATACCCAATTATTCTTTCTTTAATGTTGGCAGTTCATTTTTTTTCCATCCAATCACGCTAGATTTATGTCTTTGAAAATTATGCCATTCATAATAGTGCACGCCATATATATAATTACAATTTTTTTTTTTTTAAATCCAGGTGAACACCAATGGAGACTTGACATTTAATCATCCATATCGTGAGTATACACCAAGGGCGTTTCCTTTCCTGAGCAATCCTATGATAGCACCATATTTCAGTGACGTTGACACTAGAGGCACAGGCAATATTTGGTACAGATCTACATTCGACCCACTACTGTTAGCAAAAGCAAAAATTGACATTCCGTTAGTGCTGTCAGGACCAAATTTTAACCTGACATGGTTATTCATTGCAACATGGGATCACGTTGGCTACTACGATTACAACACGGACAAGGTAATAATTACAGCTGAGTGCATGTACATGCATGCTATATACACAGACCTTAATATCACCAGTCGCATTGAACTGCGTAGTATGGCAGATGCATCTGACCTCAGCAAAAAAGAATATAAATCTGCATGCAGGACATTAAAATAACATGGCATCTGTACAAAGATAAGCGGAAACCTTCGTGAATCAGAAGTTGATGCAGAATGGTAAATTTCACTCACTTCTGTTGGTTCAAACGAGATTTGGATATGTCATGCATTTAGCGAATAGGAACGTAGCACATAAAAAAATTCCCAATTACATGACAAGCAATTTACAGCGGGAAATGAGCTGTATTATTTATCCGGTCATGCACGTTACTCAGCTGGATCGGGCGGTAGCATACTTTATCGTTGTTAGTTCGAGGGTGGCTGCCTGGAAACACTTGGGGTCGTTTGCTTCAAGGCGCTCAAGAGCACAGAGAGCACAAAGAGCCTTTAGCCGTGTCTATCCCTTGCCACCATTGGATGGAATTTGCAGCTCATTAGGGTCAAGGTGCAGATTTAGACCAGGAGAAGGTGTGACCAGTAGCCAGGATGCAGCATGTAATAAAACCATTCTCTATGAGAACGTTGGTGGCATATAGGATTGGAAGGCAATAGTGCTGTAAAAAAGGGTCTAATAAGATACTTTTCGCCCATTTACTATTAGATTTCAGATTCTTCCATTTTACACTACTATTGCCTTTCAATCCTATATGCCAACAACGTTCTTAAAGAGAATGATTTTAATCTGTTATTTTATTATATCATGAGATAAGAGATTATTCCAATTAATTTTGTGGTGATATTGCACCCCTCGCTCCTGAAATATAACCAACCACAGTATTGACAAATTCGAAACTACGCAATTTGTACTGCATACTAGCTTATATGAACACCTGAATTCAGAGTCTATGTGTGATAATGACATGGTGACCGATTGGACTGCAGCAATACTTAGTTGCAGCAGATCCCTTTTCCCAGATACAAAGATGGTGTACATATTAGAAATGGTGTCTACTTTTGGAACTTCCATCTACTCTTGGAGCAGGAGGGGTGTACTATGTGGATGTGGGAGGGGACATCTACTGGATGGAATGGTCCAAGGAAGGGGGGGGGGGGGGGGGGGGGGGGGGGCATCTAAGGAAAAGGGCGAATCCTGATGGGGAGGAGTGAGGGGCCTTGTAGTAGTTTGGCATGAAGGAAACTTGATGAAGCTAGCGGGGTGTCCCTTGATGCAAGTCAAATAGACACGCTTACAGTACAGCTTTCTAAGCCTTTTCAAGATGACCATTATACTCATGGGTTCATACAGGGAGTAACTATAGGAAATGATTGCAGGCATTAAAACATTTCTTTTGCTACATTAGAATTTAACCACCAACCCAATAATTAATTCCCAACATGCGTTAACATGGTATGCACATGCAGGCCTGCATGTGAAGCCATACACATACATCAGATAAAGCTTATTTCAACGTATTTATTAAAGCGATATGCCATTGATTAACATACCTATTTTGTTGGTAGTTTTAATACCTACGGCAGGCATCATGTTTGGAGCCTGGACGTCCAGGTTTCGAATTGAATTCGTTTAGCAATCAGACAGTCTTTATATCATTGTATGGGACTTATTTGTTTTAATACACCATTCAAAGCACAGTATCGCAGTCTTTACAGTAGCTGGATGGTAGAAGGCCAAAATGACAAAACTACTGCAGGCAAAATGAGAGTTTCTTCAAAACAGCTGATGATGCAGTGCATGGGAGGCAGTAACAAAGGAGACAACAGTGAGGTCACTTGAAGCTGTGGCATAGAAACAAGTAACCCTTATCATATTTACTGAACTAAAGTTAGTGATCTTGCTAGAGAAGCATCTAATGAACTTGATTCCATTTCTGAAGAGTTCAGTCATCCCATTGGCACAGATTATACTCAGATGCAGATGATGATCAATGGTCCAGCAGTCATGACAAGGATGGTGAAGTGGATGGTGGTGACATAGACAGTCAGGATGAGGTGGATGTTGATTTAAGCATGTATGGACAGCACTTACCCAACCACACCAGTTTGCTTAGCTATCTGTGATCTGGCTTGATTGCCAGTAACGGGTCGCACATCAGCACTTTCACACATTCATGTATCAGCACAAATTACACTAAGGTAGTAGATATCATTTTACCGTTAAATCGCAACTGAATGCCGTGGCATTTATTTGGGACAAAAAAAAAAAACTCTTGCTTGGATACTAGCCATAGATATACCAGCTCTGTTGTAAGGGCGGTTGGTGGTTCACACATACTAGCGATGCCAGGGTATGCCGTTATGGCGGTGCTGCTGTTTTTGTGGGGGGTATTCATGCTGGTCATCCCAGATTGACGAGGCGTTTAATTGGGATTTTACGGTATATTTAAATTTTGCCATACATGATTTCTAATTTGCTTATACTAAATATCAGAAAAAATTAACTAAAGAATCTCCCTAATTAACCGATTATACGCGGAATTATTACGTTACGTAACCTCTAACCGCGGAATTAAATTTTGTGGATAATGCTTATTTAGATATCGTATGACTGGCGCGGGATATGTTTTGAACGAAGCGACTTTGATATTGGCAACTTTTTGAAATCGGGCTGATGGGTAGATCAGCTATTCGCTAGTGCATTCCGATTGGAGATCCGTTGTTGGAAACATAGCAAGAGCAGATATCACAATGTTCAACAGAGACGGACAGGTTTACAAAGACGTTGTGACGCGAGCATGGTGAAACAGTTCTCACACTAATGAAATGTAAGTGGTATATCTGAGGCATACTAAGCATGCGAGAACCTTTTTGTTCTCTCGACTATATCGGGGAAGGGTGCGTTGTCAAAACATCCGAGCATTGATTCTATTTAGTGCCGTGGAAGATGCTACCGCCACAACAGCTTGCTCTGTACTCTGCGGTTTGACTTTGTCTTGCGTATATGTGCTTCGATGCCAATAGGGGTGCGACGTATGGAAGATGTCAAGCGCATCGATGAAGCTAATGAGACGCACGCTGTGACTGGCAGGCGGGGACTTGTAATTCAAATTATAAGTGGTAAGCAAGTAGTTTGTAAGCAAGTACTTTGGGGTGGTAAGTACACCAGAACACCATTTCATACCCGTTGAAGGGTATTTCTATATGTACGAGTGTCGAGTACATTGCTATGGATAGGGGTGTTGAGATGTACATGTATGTGTGCATAGCTATGGTGTACACTAGGGTGTTGAGGGGGATGTGTGCATACCTATGTGTGTGCGCTGGGGGTGTTGAGGGCGATGTGTGCATACCTATGTGTGTGCGCTGGGGGTGTTGAGGGGGATGTGTGCATACCTATGTGTGTGCGCTGGGGGTGGTGAGGGGGATGTGTGCATACCTATGTGTGTGCACTGGGGGTGTTGAGGGGGATGTGTGCATACCTATGTGTGTGCGCTGGGGGTATTGAGGGGGATGTGTGCATACCTATGTGTGTGCGCTGGGGGTGGTGAGGGGGATGTGTGCATACCTATGTGTGTGCGCTGGGGGTGGTGAGGGGGATGTGTACATACCTATGTGTGTGCGCTGGGGGTGTTGAGGGGGATGTGTACATACCTATGTGTGTGCGCTGGGGGTGTTGAGGGGGATGTGTGCATACCTATGTGTGTGCGCTGGGGGTGGTGAGGGGGATGTGTGCATACCTATGTGTGTGCACTGGGGGTGTTGAGAGGGATGTGTGCATACCTATGTGTGTGCGCTGGGGGTGGTGAGGGGGATGTGTGCATACCTATGTGTGTGCGCTGGGGGTGGTGAGGGGGATGTGTACATACCTATGTGTGTGCGCTGGGGGTGTTGAGGGGGATGTGTACATACCTATGTGTGTGCGCTGGGGGTGGTGAGGGGGATGTGTACATACCTATGTGTGTGCGCTGGGGGTGTTAAGGGGAATGTGTACATACCTATGTGTGTGCGCTGGGGGTGTTGAGAGGGATGTGTGCATACCTATGTGTGTGCGCTGGGGGTGTTGAGGGGGATGTGTGCATACCTATGTGTGTGCGCTGGGGGTGGTGAGGGGGATGTGTACATACCTATGTGTGTGCGCTGGGGGTAGTGAGGGGGATGTGTACATACCTATGTGAGTGTGCTGGGGTGGTGAGGGGGATGTGTGAGTACCTATATGTGTGCGCTGGGGGTGTTGAGGGGGATGTGTGCATACCTATGTGTGTGCGCTGGGGGTGTTGAGGGGGATGTGTACATACCTATGTGTGTGCGCTGGGGGTGTTGAGGGTGATGTGTGCATACCTATGTGTGTGCGCTGGGGGTGGTGAGGGGAATGTGTACATACCTATGTGTGTGCGCTGGGGGTGTTGAGGGGGATGTGTGCATACCTATGTGTGTGCGCTGGGGGTGTTGAGGGAGATGTGTGAATACCTACAGGTGTGCGCTGGGGGTGTTGAGGGGGATGTGTGCATACCTATGTGTGTGCGCTGGGGGTGTTGAGGGGGATGTGTGCATACCTATGTGTGTGCGCTGGGGGTGTTGAGGGAGATGTGTGCATACCTATGTGTGTGCGCTGGGGGTGGTGAGGGGATGTGTACATACCTATGTGTGTGCGCTGGGGGTGTTGAGGGGGATGTGTGCATACCTATGTGTGTGCGCTGGGGGTGTTGAGGGGCTGTGTGAATACCTACAGGTGTGCGCTGGGGGTGTTGAGGGGGATGTGTGCATACCTATGTGTGTGCGCTGGGGGTGTTGAGGGAGATGTGTGCATACCTATGTGTGTGCGCTGGGGGTGTTGAGGGGGATGTGTGCATACCTATGTGTGTGCGCTGGGGGTGTTGAGGGAGATGTGTGCATACCTATGTGTGTGCGCTGGGGGTGTTGAGGGGGATGTGTGCATACCTATGTGTGTGCGCTGGGGGTGTTGAGGGAGATGTGTGCATACCTACAGGTGTGCGCTGGGGGTGGTGAGGGGGATGTGTGAATACCTATGGGTGTGCGCTGGGGGTGTTGAGGGGGATGTGTGCATACCTATGTGTGTGCGCTGGGGGTGTTGAGGGGGATGTGTGCATACCTATGTGTGTGCGCTGGGGGTGTTGAGGGAGATGTGTGCATACCTATGTGTGTGCGCTGGGGGTGTTGAGGGGGATGTGTGCATACCTATGTGTGTGCGCTGGGGGTGTTGAGGGGGATGTGTGCATACCTATGTGTGTGCGCTGGGGGTGGTGAGGGGGATGTGTACATACCTATGTGTGTGTGCTGGGGTGTTGAGGGGGATGTGTGCATACCTATGTGTGTGCGCTGGGGGTGTTGAGGGGATGTGTGCATACCTATGTGTGTGCGCTGGGGGTGTTGAGGGGGATGTGTGCATACCTATGTGTGTGCGCTGGGGGTGGTGAGGGGGATGTGTACATACCTATGTGTGTGTGCTCGGGGGGTTGAGGGGGATGTGTGAATACCTATGGGTGTGCGCTGGGGGTGTTGAGGGGGATGTGTGCATACCTATGTGTGTGTGCTGGGGTGTTGAGGGGGATGTGTGCATACCTATGTGTGTGCGCTGGGGGTGTTGAGGGGGATGTGTGCATACCTATGTGTGTGCGCTGGGGGTGTTGAGGGGGATGTGTACATACCAGTGGGTGTGTGCTGGGGGTGTTGAGGGGGATGTGTGCATACCTATGTGTGTGCGCTGGGGGTGGTGAGGGGGATGTGTACATACCTATGTGTGTGTGCTCGGGGGGTTGAGGGGGATGTGTGAGTACCTATGGGTGTGCGCTGGGGGTGTCGAGTGGGATGTGTACATACTTATGGGTGTGCACTGGGGGTGTTTTGGTGGATGTGCACATAGCCATGAGTGTACGCTGGGGGTGTCAAGATGGATGTGTACATCGCTATGGGTGTATGTTGAGAGGTACGAGGTGGGTGTGTACGTAACTATTGGGGGTTTCAAGGCGGATGTGTATGTAACTATGGTTGTGTGCTGGGGGTTTCACAGTGGGTGTGTATGTAGCTATGGTTATGCACTGGGCGTTTCAAGGTGATGTGTATGTAGCACCAGCATTATTTTATGTTTGCTGGGACATATTGTGACTCATAATCTCTGTCCCTGTACAGCTGTGCACAACGTGGAGGCATCGCTGTCACCTGTCTGAAATGCATTGGCATTATGTGTATGTATTGATGGTTGGATGGGTCTATCTGTGTACAGACGAAAGGACATACAGCCATCTTCTCTTTTGCTGCTAGAACATATCAATAAAAGATGGCGTCAGCTGTCTGGGCATGCATGTCATTAGTTTCCGTGTAGTTGTCAAGGAAGTCACCTTAGAACCAAGGAACAGGGCAATCTATACGAAGTAATGAAAGACGCCCACCTTCATGAATCGATCGTACTATAATTACGGAGATACCTTCCATCTATCGGTCGCTAAATTGGCCGTCACTGCCAACCATAGGCTCGTCATCACAACTGTCGTCACTACTAACACTACACACGATGTCTGCATTCTCGAGCGTTGCGAGGTTATCGTCCGTCTGTAGCCTTCGCGCCCGCTTGGCCATTCTATGACAAAATACTGTATCAAAGCCAGAATATTTACCTTCTTTGAGCGTGTTTTCCAAGATAAGTAAAATAGCGATGAAGCCTTTCAGCTTCAATACTTTACTGACCACTGACTGGCAAACGCGAAAAGTTACAGGATGTGTGCAAATGACGATGCATCTTTTAGTTATAACCTCCTAAACCGTCTGTCTCCAGCTGGACGCCAATTGGCGTCTTCCGCGTTTCGAGAATCAATTAACGGACGCCAATTGGCGTCTTCCGCAATTAATCGGTTAAAACCATTTTTACACCTTCCATTTTGAATCTTAAAATATTTGATTTCTTTCAGACTAACACCTTCCAGTGCATCCTAGCAACAGACAATGTTCAATCATTTGCAATATTCCAGTATGCTGATGGTTTAATGCAGTGGACAACAGGTGATGTATCAGGGAATGCATCAGGTAGTCTTGGCGGAATTCCAGCACAGGTTGGATTCAATGCAGGAGACAGTCTAAATTATGCAACTGTTCCAGAATCCAGAACCAATGCAATAATTAACATTTCTTCTACAAGCAACGTTAATACTCCTGGATTATGGGTTTTTAAAATAAATGGAAAAATCCAATCGTTTGGTATGTAATAATGATTACATTCATGCATTCTTACCAAATAAGCATCGTTCTTATGTTTTCAGTCTCATCATCTCCTCTGAATTTCAGACTGTCACCTGTCTCTTACTCTCCAAACGAACTTACTGCCATGTGGACTCCACCAGCAGTAACACTTGGCAGTATTATGAATTACATCATATTTTGTAACACCTCTGATAATCAAACCTATCCAGAACAAGTGATTGGACCAAATGTACCCACCAATAGAGCGGTAGTAAATGGAACAACACTATCGGTTACAATGATTGGATTTATGCCATTCACACAATATGATTGCTATGTGACTGCAAGTTCAACAGTTGGTGATGGAACACCCTCACTATTAGCCAGGAACAGAACAGATCAATCACGTAAGTGAACATGTATGTTACTAGAGTATGCAGAGAAAAGTAATTCAGAAAAGGCACTATAAATAATTTAAATCGGCCTACAAAGAGTATGTCTACACTTGCGGAATTGTTTTATGGTCTAATAATAAGGGATAATGGAATAGTCCTATATTTAGCACGCAAACAACATACTATATCCTACATATAGAAATGTGCTAAATATAGACCTTTTTCATCACATGACCAAGTTACATTAAACGTGACGTCATTTACGTAAGCCGCCATCTTGGTGCACAGCTGGCATAGACACGACCATAGATCTAGATTTATCTACGCAACGACTAATTCCGCTTCAGAAAACTGATGTCAAAGATATTATACCGAATAATAGATATATACTTCCTTTCAAGATGCATCAGTAAGACTGCTATCATTATAATGCGTACGTATAAGGCTCGGATAATCCGTTTTGCGTTGATCTTGTAATATAGGCTGGCTGCAAGCAATTCGGTATCTTATTTTGTTCTGCAAACAAATTTCGAAGCAATTTATACATGCAGTTTAAAAATTAAGCCTATACAACCAGTCGTAAGCGGCTGCATGGCCTGTCAGAGACTAAATCTGGGTCTGTCATGCATGCATGCATGCATGCATGCATGCACAAATATTTCGGTCGCATTAATTTTGATCCGGCCGGACCAAATGAAAACGAGCGCCAGAAATATTCCGGCCGGGCTGAAATTGAGTACGATTTGTTCCACGTGAGTTTTGGTTCCAGCGTCGATCCGGGCCGGAGACAGAAACGACGTTTGGAGTAAGATACATATGAATGGGGAGATCACCTGCATGCATGTATATGTATAGAAGAGACCAATACGAAAGTGTTCCTAGCGAACTTGTACGTGTCTATAAGATACAAGATCGGAGTGCATAATGCATGGGTTCTGGCTAACTTCTGGGTAGCCTTTCGTACATGCATGTGTTCTCGCTCCGCTTTCGGCAGTCAGTATTGGCACATAAACATATACAAGCATCAAATGGGTGCATTTCAAGTAGAGAGCCGCGTGGTGTGTGTGTGTGTGTGTGTGTGTGTGTGTGTGTGTGTGTGTGTGTGTGTGTGTGTGTGTGTGTGTGTGTGTGTGTGTGTGTGTGTGCACAACAAAGCGACGCCATATCCAATATACGTTCATAGCTGATATCAGGTGTCATAACTACGTACGTCTGCTTTGAAGCCGTTCGCATCCTTTTACAGTGACCAAGTTGTAGAGTCGGTATAACCAATCTTGGTTGAATTTTGTATACAGTGTAGCCAGCTGGCTCTCCGGATTGAAAGGCACTCAATATTCGCTAGCATAGTCTTTATTATGCCTTGTCTTGAAAGAGCATCGAGGCAGCATCTCTTCGACTTTGGCTGAGCTCGCGTTCACGTTCTCCTCCAATGTGGTTAATAACAGCAGATATTCGATGGAACGAGAGATCTTTATTCTTTATCAACCTCAGAACACTTGAAACATCAAATTACTGCACGCAATACATTAGTACCTGTGCACCAAGATGGCCGCCACCGGTGTTTCACGTGATCTAGTTAATTATCTTGTGACACATGAAAAAGGTCTATAGGACTATTCCATTTTCCCTTCTTATTAGACCCTTGTTTCCTTCCTTTTTACACCACCATTGCCTTCAAATCCTATATGCCACCAACTTTCTCATAGAGAATGTTTTTTATTTACTTGTTTCATTGATTATTATTCATACTCGATTATGAACCGTATAGCATGTGAAGTAATCCATCTTGATATGAGAGTGAGGTTGTAAAGGTACGACATACCTTTGAGTGACCTTAACTCTTTTCGCCGAGCGAGATGCACGTTCAGGACTATGGCAATATCGCTGTCTTTTTTCAGGATCTGCTCGATACCTTGCACGTCGAGAGGTCCGTTCCTTTTCAGGATCTGAGGGGGCTTTAAGGGGCGGCCGAAATAGAAGAGAGGTTATTAATTGTGGCCCCAGCGCGATCGAACCCACGAACGTATTTTGTATCGGGCCAGATCCAGACAGCACCGTTTCCCCGCCCCCCCCCCCCCCCCCCCCCCCCCCCCTTCTCTACTAATCGCATCTCGATACCTTGCGCGTCGAGAGGTCCCTTTCTTATCAGGCTCTGCTCGATAGTTTTCACGTTGAGAGGGCCGCTTCTTTTCAGGCCCTGATTTGTAGTTCCGCTCGGGCTGAATCTAATACGTCGTCTCTAGTTTTTGAGGTACTATGCTCGTCGTTTAGCTTTCTTCTTTTCCTGACGTGAAGGCATTTTGAAAAAAAAAAAAAAAACAACTTCACTAAGTTACAAAGAGCGTCAAACTTAATAACAAGAATGATTATTGTAAGTGCACGTTATTAAAAATACATAACCGCCACAGTTAATTACCACTACGTGTAGTGCCCAGACCGTACACATTTGATTACATGATGTATACTGCTAGTATTTCGTATAAAGAGCGAAGTATGACCTATTCGAGTCGTGTCAGTGCAGTAAGCTTAACTATACGTGATTTGCTAACACAACCACCGATATATGTCATGAAGCCTCGAGACGTTTTGACC
The DNA here is from genome assembly GCA_963681505.1 of Eunapius fragilis. Taxonomy (NCBI): domain Eukaryota; kingdom Metazoa; phylum Porifera; class Demospongiae; order Spongillida; family Spongillidae; genus Eunapius; species Eunapius fragilis. The sequence continues at coordinate 7,130,720 of OY811975.1, read as the reverse complement.
ACAGAAGCGAGAATGCCAACGAATTCTAAAGCCATTGGTGTGATTTTCATTTCTCCTATCCCGAGTTATGCGTGGTCAAGAACAAGAACAAGAAGAAGAAGAAGAAAAAGAAGAAGAGGAGGAGGAGGAGGAGGAGGAGAAGAAGAAGAACGAGAAATACGTGGGACTGGGTACGAGTTTCGAAAATTGTTTTGTTCTCTACAACCACGCGGTTTTGTGACATCAAACAAACACGAAACTGCTTGTTGTTGCTTCCTTGTACGACGACGATAACAAGGTAAGCCATCCGCTAGTAGGGAGTCTTGTTAGAAGCGGGTCGCGTTTTTTTAATGACATTCATAATCGGGGTCAAATCCTATGTGAGAATTACTAACGTAACTCTCGATTACTAAAGGGTGGGACAACATCGAGGAAGTATATTGCGATTTGGCGGTCTAATTAAGCGGCAATATCGCGGTCCACGCACTAATAGAGAGCTATTTTCATCTGCAATGTTGAAGTGAAGAACTTCTCCCCTGATTTAGTCCTTTTTAGGGCCTCAATTTGTCAAGTTAAAAAATTGTTAATTACTTTTAAAAATTAGGACTTTATTTGGTACCGGGTTGATTTTTTTTCCAATGAAATCCCTTTCTATGGGTCATGAGACATCCTATACACACAGATTTCCCCATATTTTTTTCTATATTCCGTTCTTAAACTACACCGTTTCTTAATTTGTTTCACTTTTCTACATGGATTAAGTGAGTTTAATCTATTCACAGTTAGTTTAGCAACCGCACATCAGATCTATCCACGTATAAAGGGGGAAATTTTTATGAATTAAGATCGAAACGCAAAAAATATATACTAAAAGTTGTTTGGATGTCTCGTATCCCACAGAAACCGATTCCAGGGGGGTAGGGGGGGGGGGGGGGGGGGGGGGAGAGAATCAACGCAGTACGAAATTCAGTCCTAAAAATGGAATTGAAATATTTAAATCTTTTTTAACTTGAAAATTTGAAGCCCTAAAAAGTTATAAAATCAGGGGAAAACTTCCCTTCATCATTGCAGATAAAAAAGCTCTCTATTAGTGCGTGGACTTCGCTATTGCCGCCGGCTTAATTTCACCGCCAAATCGCAATATACATCCTCGATGCTGTCCCGCACTATAGTGTTATTAATAAAAGTTATGTAACATAAGAATTTAACACAGCTCATGTTCACAGAATAAATTTCTGTTGAAGTTTCTATTTCTTAGTAATATTATATGCTGGGACAGTTGACATAAAGATGTCGTATCGCTACATTATACAAAGTTACAAAAATGTAAATTGAAGGTATATATAAAATTAATTGGAAAACATGTTTTTTATGTTCAAATTATTTAAGTTCTTTTTTTCATTTACGATGTTTGGATTTTTAAATTCATATCGTGCAGAATGACGTAAGGCATACGGCCAAGTTTGAGCACGCGCAGTACTTTTCCTCTATTATTCATACAGGACACCCCAACCCCCAACCCCCCTTCCTTTCATTCCTGCATCCGCTCCTGAAAGTCTACGTTTAAAATACATTTTAGCTACATTTGAACGACATTTAATGACTACTGAGTACTTCTCACCAAAACTAAGGCGATCGATGGCTAAAAGCTTCGTCCTTCTTTTCGTTTTTCCCTCTCTCTGCATATATATACAATGGCAAGTCGGCAAGTACAGCTCAGTTTTCGTCATGGCGGTTTTGGGTTTTGGCCTCCGCTCCCTATTTTCCCATGCTACGGCTGCCTACATCGCTTCAGCCAGTGTTTCTCTCTCAGGAGCTTTTCCTCCTACCACCGAATTCACACATTTACAGACTGCTATTACAATGTTTAATCAGCAGGTCGCTGAAGAAGATGCTTTGACAACAGTTTCAGTCCGCCTTTCACCACTCTGGCAGCATTTACTATCAGAGAAAGTCGAGAAGCTTGCATTTAGTAGCCTATTACACAATGCTACAACAGCAACTAAAGCCCGACTGTTAGCGGAGTCAGTCCCACAGGCTCATGCATGGTTACGAACAGTACCATCTCCAGGCCTTGGTCTAGCAATTGAACCTGATGAAATCCACATTCTTCTGAAATGGTGGTTGGGCCTTCCCCTCTGCAATTTGGAAGAAATATGCCCATAATGTTCTAGCCAACTTGACCACCTGGGACATCATGCTTTAACTTGTCGCTATGCCGGGGATGTGGTGACACGACACAACTGCATACGTGATTTTATTGCTGACTTTTGCCGTCGTGCCCACCTTTCCCCTCTAATAGAGCAAAGTTGTGGTATTGGTCCAGCCAAAGACAGATCACGCCCAGCTGACATATTGATACTAAACTGGTCACTGTCTCGGTCTGCAGCTATTGACATCAAGGTTATACAATTCCTCAATAATTCATTGATTTCAGATGCTGGTCAGACCTCAGGTGCCTCAGCTGCAGTAGGTAAACAAGAGAAATTAGAGAACAATGCTTTGGGCTGTGTTGAAAGAGGTTGGATATGTGTCCCTCTCGTAGTGGAGGCATATGGAGGCTGGGGAATCATTGCAAAGGAGGCTTTATCAAGAATTGCTAGGCGCTTGGCCATCCACTCCCACTCATCCTATTCTGAAATGCTAAATGCAATGTATTGTCGCCTTGGCACTGTTTTGATGCGGCAAAATGCCCGAGCCCTCTTGGCATCATTTTCGTGCCTTTTTGTTATTTAGTAGATATATAGATACACGAATGGGAATAAATGCACGTACAGGATTATTATGTAACACACTATCTAACGGGTGTCTTGAAAGGACATTGGACGGGACAGCAGAGCTCGAACATTTGCCCTCACCAGGGTCAAGTTGAGTCTCCCATACAAACTGAAGGTAGCCTGTGACTTCAAGATATTGTAGCGATTAGCAAGACGAGAAGCCAATCGTGCCAGGTGCTGCCTAGCTTCTGTACCCCAACACCCATAGCTCTCCACAGCTAGTGGGACACACTTCCACCCGAGCTGAGAGCATTTCACATCATTGGCGTTATGCTTCCGCTGTTCAGCTGCCAAAGCTGCTGACCCTGCCGTCGCACAGCCTCTGACAGTGGTTCTAACACCAATCATCACTTGTTACAATCTTTACAACTCTACAACTCCCTTGTGCCAGATGCTGAGGCTGTTTCAATGGAAGCAGTTTTGGAATCACCAGGCCACCAAAAAGTTCTGTCCAGCAGACTTGAAGACCATCAATTCAAGCTGCTCTTCCAATCTCTATCTCTGCCTAATATAGAGCACTACATCTATCTGCCTCTTCTCCCCATGCTTCTGCATGGCTCCTGGTTGTTCCAGCTCCGGGGGTCAATCTCCACCTTGACCCATTAGAGTTTCAAGCTGGTATAAAGTGGTGGTTAGGTATTGATTCCTCTCAAGGTGCCAAATGTCCATTCTGTGATGTATAGTCACCCGCACAACAGGATTCGAGATGTGTTTCTGGAGACTTGCTGGCGAGCCTGCATTGGTGCCTGTGTTGAAGCAGGGAGTGGTCTTGGGCATGACCAACGTCGTACACGACCTGCTGATGTTCTGGTCCCTGACTGGATGTTAGGCAAGCCAGCTGCATTTGACATTACTGTCACATCGCCGCTTAACCCAAGTACCTTTATTGAAGCGAGTGCATAGAGGGAAGCAATATAGGCTGCTGAAGAGTGGTGTGATAGGCAATGCAGTCCAAAGCCACCTCTACTTAGGCTTAGTTGGGCCTGTTGCCAAGCGTGGTTTGGGGTGTCTACAGAGGTGCACTCTGTGAAGCACTGGCGAACATCATGCATCATCGTACAATCTCAAAGCATCAGCCACTAATGAAGGAGGAGTTGATCTTGACAAGTGCACCAATTTGCAATAACCACCACTCTGACGCAACAATAGCAGGGCAACTTGAGGGTCTGCTGAGCCAACCTCACTCAGTTGGGTCAGTAATTTCAAAGCACTTGCACGTTTCTGTGCAACAATTTTAGCACAGAATATGAGTTCTCCTATTGGCACACCAATGAGGTCAAGATGAGGAACATTGGATCTCTTCATATCAATTTGGAAACTACTGACTGAGATCACATTTTGTTGGGTTATATATATAAATTATATATAATAATTATATATAAAAATGTATATATGGAACATTTTCCGAGTCTTCGCTATATATAAATTATATATATAAATATAAATGATTCACGTTTGAAACGCTATAACTTCGGAACGGTAAACGATATTGACTTCCTATCTTCAACGCTTCATACTACACCATTTCTATAAGATTCTGGGGTCTTGCATTTGCTTCGTGCCAGTTTTGCAGCGTCTGATACCCTTTGGGGTTCAAACTGGCCATATCGTTCGGCAGGAAATATCAATTCACTTTAGTTTCGGTTTGTACGCAGAGAGGTCCTGTACCTATTGATTTGTTCGTTAATTTTTACTTGATCCGTTACGGAGATACAGCTGTGCAAAGTAGTAATTGCACATTTCTCGTTCGCGCCCTTACTCCCGGTACATGAATATACAGCACCTCCCGTGCCCATGTGTGTGTGACGTGTAGACCGATGGCACGCGTCGCTCGAGTACGGTCTGCGCTGATCGTGACATCAACCTCAGCAACAGCACAATCACAGCTATACGACGAGTACAAATCTGGCTCGCAATGTCCAACATACAACATATAAGATGCTACGGTCGGCCCGCCCTGCGCTCGTAGCACAATGGGTCGGCTCGCTATTGTCTATATGTCTTGGCCGCACCACTACACCATGCCACTATATTAACATGTACAACTGAAATACCACCGTGTTTCCGCTTCTTAAAAACGTACGAACTACAAAGGTGTATCAGCTAAGCTAGGGGAGAGGTGTGGTCGAGTTAAAGACATATGCAGGCTGGATCACATGTAACCCTTAATTCCTAATTGTCGGGATTTGCGTTCTGCAGGTACAAATGTTCTAAACGCCCACCGTTTTTCATTTCATCTGAATGGCACCCATGAACCATACCCATGAACCAACACACACACACGTCTCTCCAGGAGACAACCCCTCCTCCACACAGTATACCCCTCCTAAACTGTAAACATCACTAATGGTCTTATTTCAAAATACTCTAAATTAGTTACAAGTGATAAAAACATTCTCTATACGAGAAGGTTGGTGGTACATAGGAATCAAGGGGGGTAGTGGTGTAAAAAGCAAGGGAACAAGGCTTCTGATGGAAATGGAAAAATGAGATAGACCTATATTACAACATGTTGTCATATGTAAATGCGCGTGCTAATGTAGGTCTATTCCATTTTTCCTTTCTGACAATCAGAAGCCTTGTTCCCTTGCTTTTTATACCACTATCCCCTTTGATTCCTTTATGCCACCAACCTTCTCATATAAAGACTGTTTTTATTACTTGTTTCCTAAATTTTTCTGGTGGATTTAGTATTTTATTTAGTTCTTGAAACATAAAGGCCCAGGTCGCAAAAACGTCAACTTGTGCGATCATGACAGATTTAATTTAAAATTTGTAATCATGTTTAGGTGTACCATTGTACTAGTCCCCAAACTACCTCCATTGAGGACCAAAGGGTGATATAGGTTAAATGCACTGGTAAAAGCGAAGACATTTCCTATATAGAAATTGACCCGGGTCGTGAAATCGTTTTTGAAACGCGACCCGGGTATAACTCGCGTACCAAGAAACGGATAGTGTAGCTCTTTGTTGCAATCGAACCAGAAGGCAAAGACGGTCATTTCAATGTTTTATTCCAGTCTTTAAACTGTTTGGTTTAAGAGATCAATAGTTCGTGTTTTACCTCGTCCCCTAGCCAATTCTTCTCCGTCGTCATCGTCGTCGTCGTCTTCTTCTTCTTCTCGGGTGATTATAACTCTGGACAGGAATGGCTTTAAAGAGCGCCATTAATACCATCGCTTTAGAATCTCCTGGAAGGACATCTTTGATATATGAATAGAACTGACATACGTAATCATTACGTAATGCTAAGTGTTAAATTGAAGCGTTCCCATGGCAAAATTACGTATATTTAAAGAAAAACATTCTCAAAGTTGGTGGGATATAGGAATTGGAGGCAATGGTGGTGTAAAAAGGAAGAGAACAAGGGTTTGGGAAAAGAAAAATGAGACAAAAATCCCATATTTAGCACTTCTTTTGGTTGTTACATTAACATATGCTAAATAAATAAAGAATTTTTGTCTCATTTTCCTTTTCCCAATCCCTCGTTCTCTTCTGATATCGACTATGCACATCAGAAATTAAGAAGAAAAAAGCAAGGATGAGGCTTGTAGCCATCAATCGCATTAGTTTTGGTGAGAAGTACTAGTCATTATAATAACTATTTGCAGTTCAAGTGTACCATCCTTAGCCCGTTAGATGTGGATAAGTCCACAAGCACCTCTTGTTTTAAAAGTACAAAAAGGACTTAAGGTTGTCATCTCCATGTCACCTGCTACACCAGACGATCAGCATCACATATTGCAAGCACATATTTTGAAGGTGATGCATGGAGCTAACGGATTGTGAGGACTGCTATTAAAGCAGTATATCGATGGCAGCATATGCTATAAGAATAGATCATGTCTTTCGTAGAGGCATCAAGGCATGTTGCTGCCATATCTGAAACTGAAAGGAGATATTGATTTTAAGAATACATTCATCATTATATTCATCTATCCCCATTGGAATTATCCACCATCGCTGAAGAGGGCGGGGAAGTACATCTCTCGTCTGTCCCTTCTGAAGCATCTTACGCATATTCTCAACACCACACCATAACCATCAGAGATGTTGAAGTAATGGAACTTCACTTTTTTTTCCCTCTGGCTGATATGCCCCTGGCATATATTGCATCACTGCTCCCAACCAGGAACAACTATGCAGGGCGTTTACATTTTCAAGCCAAGGAGGACAAACTATGTCTAACAGAAGGTATCACTCTTTAAGAATACAAGAATACATGCACTCTTGCATGTGAACAGCGCTATTGCTGTGGAACTCATTGTGATGCTGGATGATAACATCAGCCGCCCTGCATGGGAACTACAAAGCGCTCGCCAAATAGATGGATTTAGTTGAAAGGCCTAGCAAACGGGTTTGCAACGATGTCCCTGGTTTTAAAATATGACATTGCAACCAAGTAAGGAAGTATATTTAGTGAAACAGAGGGCTATGATGCCACCTAATGTAACGTACTTCTTTTCACTTTGCATACTGCTGTGCTGCAACAAATGAGACCCTAGCAATGCTTTTCTGAACTGACCCCACCACCGCCATGGCATAGAGCACAAACCCAAACTGACATATCATATTTCATTCTGATTATGCATGCACCTGCTTAGCTCTTAGTCTAGTTAGAGTTATTGATTCATCTATATAATTCATTTGAACTACTTATTTGGCACTCATTCACATACATAATATTAAAGGTTTAATACATTGAATTTTTTTTGTATTAATGTCCTGATGAATATCGCTATGAATTTGTTGTAACTCTCATTGCAGTTCCAGCCTCACCAGAGATAGTGTATACTGGTATCAGTAGAGATCAACTAACTATTGTATGGACACCACCCATTCCAAAAAATGGTATCATCAATGCCTACACAGTGTATTGCAACTTCTCAGCCAATCAAACAACAATAATCATAAGTACCCCTGCTGCAGTAAATGAGGCAAACCAAACTGCCACCGTCAGTACAAGATGGAATCCATTTACCCAATATAGCTGTTATGTTACTGCAAACACATCAGTTGGTGAGGGAGCACCTTCACAGAGAAGAACTAGTGAATCAAGTGAGCTGTATTGACATTCACTACTAGTAACTGGTTTATGTACCTTTAGCTGCCAAATAAAACTAATCTAAATGCAGATATTAACCTTCCCCATAGTTTGATATAACATTCAGATCTTAAGTTTCGCGTGGATCACTTTTTAGTTACCATGCAGGAAAGGGTATGTGTATACTACATACTAGATCGCATTGGCATGCATGTGCATGATGTGTCTTACGCGGGAAAAAATATCGTATTACCAGCCCTGGGTTTACCCTGGGTTTTGTACAACGATCCCAGGTTGATCCCAGAATTTCCCAGGTTGATAGGCTATTAACAAAATTCACAGTTGATTTAGTCGTTATCAACGTGGGATAGTTGTACAAAATCCAGGCTGGGAATACGATATTTTTTCCTGTGTTAATTGTTTTGGAAGCAAGGGCACCAACTCTACACTCGGGGTTTTGTTATTTCAAGTACATATCTATTTCGCTGCTGGTAGAGAAAATTACGAGAGTATTGAATTTTCAAAGTAGCGAATAATTGTGCCTAATGATGATGCGTAAATTTTAATCAGGTCTATCGTCTACGATAGCAATTCCTATTTTTATTAAGGAATTGACCCAGGTCGTGAGTATCATTTTTAAAAGCGCCACCCGCGTATAACTCGCGTACCAAAAAATGGATAGTTTAGCTCTATGTTGCTATCGCACCAGAAGGCAAAGACGGTCATTTTAATGATTTTTTTCCAGTCTTCAAACTGTTTGCTTTAAGAAAACAAATGTTTGTTCTCGTCCCCATGCCAATTCTCCGTCGTTGTCGTCGTCGTCTTCTTCTCGACCGAGTATAACTCGTGATAGGAATGGTTTTAAAGAGCGTACGTTATACCAATCGCTTTAGAATATCCTGGAAGGACATCTTTAGGTATCAGATATAAGCTTTCAACAGACCATCTATCCTCGGGCCCCCATCTTACAGTACACATGCTCTATATGGTGGAGAACGTTAGGGTGTATTTAGTTTTGCTAACTTACCACCCGACGTTTTATTTTAAGTTCAAGAGAGTGTGGGAGAGAGAGACGGGTGCAATTGGGGGAGGGGGAATTCGGTTGACCCTAACCTATGTCAGGTGGCCCCTCAGGATCAGTACGATGGGTATGTATGGCCAAACAACTATCCATTTCTTGGTACGTACCTTCAAACTTGCCTCTGCCATCATTGACATTGGAGCAAGATCAGACATTGCAGCTGATGGTTTCTGGGGTGGCCACTTTGAAAAAACGTTTTTTGACGTCAGAGTCCTTAACTCACTTGCTCCATCTAACACCACACCCACACCCAGTGATTGCTACCGCAGACATGAAAAAGAGAGCAACGCATCAGGGAAATAGAGCATGCCTCTTTCACCCCCATTGTACTCTCCACTACTGGTGGAATGGGTCCAATTGCAACCACTTTCTATAAACGCCTGGCCAGACTGGCTAGCTTCCAAATGGAACTCATCCTACAGCCAAACCATTGGATGGTTGCGATGCCGTCTGTCCTTTTCTCTCCTCCGCTCATCCATCCTATGCATCAGAGGGGCTCGTTCATCAAAGGGGCGTGTACCCTGCAGTGTCCCTCTCCCTGTAGACCTAGTGCACAGTGAATCTAGGTTCACTCTGGACTAGAAAGCAACTAGTTGATCTATATCATTTAACTTCATTATTTAACTCGTATCTAACACTGTGTACATGTACATGTAGTTATTTGCACAGAATACGTTTGGCCTTTCAGCTTTAAAAAAAAAAAAACGACAACACGGCCTTTTGAATTGCGGACAAGCAAATTTCTAAACAAGGAGGATGAGAGCACGAAGGACGCAATTTCTACTCTATAATTATTGCCAATGATTCAATTTCCCTGTTAATTATCAATCCACGAGCATTTTAGAAAAACGATTTGAATCATAAATGCGAGACTATGCAAAAATCCATATTACATTTGAACTAATTAATTCTGCAATGCATCTCATGCATTTTGGCTCGTGAAATTATTGAATTTTTGTTTCAGTTCCATCACAACCATTAAATGTATCTGTCAACCCATTACCTGGATCAACAAACCAACTCAACGCTACATGGGCATCACCCATTCCTACAAATGGTATCATCACTGGTTACACAGTTTACTGCAATATTTCTGCAAATCAAACTTACGTAATGTACATTAGAATTGCAGTTAACGGAACAACCCAGGCTGTTGTATTCAGTATCAGATCGAATCCTTTTGCACAATATATCTGTTATGTGACTGCTAACACGTCAGTTGGTGAGGGGACACCTTCAAAATTATTCACAGGAAGAACTGGGGAATCAGGTGAGCAAAAGTTTACTATCATCTACAAAGTAATTATATTGAATCTTATATTTCATACGACCTAAGTAAATCCATACTAGAGTAGAGTGCAAAAACGCTTATGCCATACGATCATAGAATGCTTTAGGAAGTTGTATGCATGCATTGAGCCCAGTATCGAAGATTAAAATGCATGTATAAATCATTTATATATCAAACTTCCTAAACACCATTCTGATGGCATGTCAAAATCCACACATATCAAGTAGCTAAAACAAGGAATATTTGTACAATTCTAACTTACAGTAGTACAAATATACGTAATTCTGATGAACTATGATGATTAAAACTGAATATCACCTAAATACTGCAATTTTTTTTCATCTGAATTTCAGCATCACTAAACGATATAAATTATTGCACTAATTCGTAGTGCAATGTTCATTTAAACAGGCTTTCAATATTCAATAGTACATGAACATGTATTCTGAATTTCAGTTCCATCGTCACCACTGAATTTGTCTGTTACAAATGTACCTGGGACAACAAATCAACTTATGGCTATATGGGAATCACCCAACCCTACAAATGGAATCATCAATGCATACACGGTCTACTGCAATGTTTCATCAAACGAGACTAATGCCATCTATATCAAAACAACAGTTAATGGTACTACCCAGGCTGTTACTTTCAGTACCAGATCAAATTCTTTAGCACTATTTAGCTGTTATGTGACAGCCAATACATCAGTTGGTGAGGGAACACCTTCAAGGATAGTCACTGGAAGAAATGGAGAATCAGGTGAGCAAGAATTACATTCTAATTCATGAGTCCGCAATTGAATCCACATTTCTATGAATGCAATTAATTTATAAATACATTAATAGCTGCTAACTGATGGTAATAGAATGTTGTTAAAATTACTTCCTTATCTAAACCAGGTTACTAGTAAGTAACCTATGTTAGAGAGGAAGCTGTGCATGCCATCTGGCCCTAGTTTAAGTTTTCGTTTATGGCGTAGGAATGATTTGCTACCTGCCTAATATAAAGGGTCCAGCATCTAAACCTAACCCGGATTAGATCAGGTAAATAATAATCTCCCTATAGAGAGAAATTAGTAATTATTCAAGAGGCTGTATTACTTGAACCACTAATTTAATCAAACATTTGGGACATTACCCACATTCGCATCAAGACACAAATATAACCTTGGTGAACAAAAAGTTGATTTTAGTATACTACAAGCTTGAAGTAGGTATATCTTCATTGCTAAGATAGGTCAATGTAACTTGCATGTTGTATACCTTATTTCCCCGGACAGTTCCTACTGCACCATCAAGTATTTCAATGGTTCCTGTTACTACTTCTCCCAATGAAATCGCAATTGCTTGGACTCCACCCACCCAGACCAACGGGATTGTTACTGCATACACTGTGTACTGTAATACATCTGCTACACAAGCATTCCCTGAACAGGTGATTGGACCAAATGTGGCATCAATCAGGTCTATAGTGAATGGAACCTCTCAGTTAGCCATCTTCAATACTGGACTCAATCCATACACGCAATATGAATGTTTTGTAACAGCTAACACGTCTGCAGGAGAAGGATTGGCATCACCAATACTAATAGTCAGGACAGGTCAATCTGGTAAGAACTTTCATGTTTCATTTATTATTTACTACTTATTTGGATAAATAATTCAGTGGAAGTTTCATAAGCCTTAGAAGTGATCAGCTATACACATTGCATATGACAATGTGTGTTCCAAAATAACATGCATATCAAACTATTAAATTATTATCTATTAAAATTGAATGATGGTTCTAATGGTTTGTATGGAATGGATTATTGCTAATGACCTTTGTATCCTCATAAACGTCACATGAATTGTCTCGGTGTTTTCATTTATCTAAATGTCTCTCTAATAAACACATGTATGGCTATTATCTCTATTGAGTGTTCCGTTAGAAACGCCCATATAGAGCTCTTTCATGGTCACATGACGCGTGGGCTTTAATTGCTTTATAGTCCGCCATATTGGTGCCTGGTTTACTATGGTAATATATGGGCTTATGCTCGGTTTTGGTACTTTTGATACGTATAACTCGCGCTCCGAGGGCACAAGTAAAAATCATATTTTTACAAATGTTATTCAAGTTAGACCACAATAACATATATTTAAACGACACTCTGAAGTAATGATACGCATCAAAACTAAGCATAAGCCCATACTTCTCCATTGTAAACAAGCACCAATATGGCGGACTACTAAGAAGATTAATGCTATTAAGTCACGCGATGAATGAGCTCTAAAGGATTTGACCAGAGATAATATATAGAGGGATTGGAAACGGGACCAATCAACACAAATTAACGCGGCCGATCCTAAGCACGAAGCCATGCATATGACAGTAGCTTAGCCAGATAGAGAAGATACATGAATAGACTACAGAACAAAACCTACGACAGTAGCTCTCTGAGGCCCTTAGACTTCTGTAAAGTCTTTTTGTTGTGAGCTTTGAATTCTTCACTGTTAGGTCAGAGACTGCGTCAATGTCACAATGAAAATGGGATCTCATTGGTTGGGGAGAACATTGTACCAAACTAAGACTAGTAGATACTTTCATAGCCAGGTTGCAACGTGGGATGGAAACCATGAGACGTAAGGGTTTTCTCTTTTTTTTTGGTTCGTGCACTTATGCCGTCTTCCAATTCTGATTTTCCTTCTACCCATCCTAAAAAAAAGCGCATATATGTAGTATGAAGGGATGAAAGTAATAAAACAGCTACGAAAGCATATGTCATCATAAATGATAGTTTTTAATAGAATCGGCTATGGTTATACACAGCTGCACTTTTTCCACCAACTGACACGGGAAGCGCTACGTTACAACTTACTACTGGTATACTGCCATAATAGCACGCTTTAAAGCCTTGAATTTGCAACCATTACACTCTGCAAACTTCCACGTTTATAGATCTTTAAACAGAGTACAGTTACATCGCCAAGTATTGTCAATATCCCGTGGGCAAAATAGGAGGTCAAGGCGCACGTATCTCTATAACCAAATAACCTATGAATTTTATGTCTAAAACATTACACAATATCTCCCAAAAGAAGCATTTTAAGCACAGAAGCAAGTATATAGTCAGCGTAGTTCAAAACCAGTGGCGTGGGGGAAAAAAATCGGCCATCTTTTATGGTTAATCACATTCTTCTGACACCCACCCAACAAATAAAAAAATTGGACTAATACAAATGACATCTACATACATCAACTAATTTTTTGATAAGATCTATTGAACTAATTGACTTACCTTCAGATACTTGTAAGTAAAATCCTCCCGATACCTCTGCAGATTTCCTCCCCTTTTCACAAGCTTTGAGGTGCGACTATCACTACCTCGCATGAGCCGCGCAACTGAATAGCGCACGTGATCCGTTTCCAATCCCTCTAAATATTATCTCTGATTTGACCCCGACTATGAAATCATAAAACGCGACCCGTTAAAAACGAGAATCTTTTAGCTAGTTGTTGTAATCGAACGAGAAGACCGAAAGGGAGTAGTTTCGTCGTTTGTAGTATGTCGCAAAACCGCGCGGTTAAAAGGGTCCTGCCCGTCTTCGTACCCAGTCCCGGAATCTTCCTCCTCCTCCTCCTTGACCACATTTAAAGAATGGCCAATACCTGCGGAATTGCCTACTGTGATCAAATAATCGATGGTATATTTTGGTAATTGTATCCTTAGATTTGGGCCCCACTACACGTTTCTCGTATCATTACGGCTGAATCTTGACAAGTTTAGAATTGTCTATACCAAACCAGAAAACTACAGGAAATGATTTAAAATCAACTATACGGTCAGTGTAAGAAGTATATTTAGATAGGAAAAAAAAATCTATGAAACAAGTAACTAAAAACATTTTCTATGAGAAAGTTGGTGAGGTATAGGATTTGAAGGCAATAATGGTGTAAAAAGCATGGAAACAAGGGTCAGTAATAGTAAGGGAAAATGTGATAATCCTATATTTAGCACAAGAATATAAAACAAATGGGCTAAATATAGGACTATGAGATTTTCTATTACTATTACTACTGACCCCTTTTTCCTTGCTTTTTACACTACCATTGCCTTCAAATCCAATACCTCACCATCGAAATCCCTTTCTATGGGATATGAGACATCCTATACACACAACTTTCCCCATATTTTTTTCTATATTCCGTTCTTAAACTACACCGTTTCTTAATTTGTTTCACTTTTCTACATGGATTAAGTGAGTTTAATCTATTCACAGTTAGTTTAGCAACCGCACATCAGATCTATCCACGTATAAAGGGGGAAAATTTTATGAACGCGTATCTTTTTAGCAAAAATATATATACTAAAAGTTGTTTTGGATGTCTCGTATCCCACAGAAACCGATTCCAGGGGGGGAGGGGGGGAAATCAACGCAGTACGAAATTTAGTCCTAAAAATGGAATTGAAATATTTAAACCTTTTTAAACTAGAAAATTTGAAGCCCTAAAAGGTTATAAAATCAGGGGAAAACTTCACTTCATCATTGCAGATAAAAAAGCTCTATATTAGTGCGTGGACCGCGGTATTGCCGCTTAATTTCACCGCCAAATCGCAATATACATCCTCGATGCTGTCCCGCACTATAGTATTTTTAATTAAAATTATGTAACATAAGAATTTAGCACAGCTCATGTTCACAGAATAAATTTCTGTTGAAGTTTCTATTTCTTAGTAATATAATATGCTGGGACAGTTGACATAAAGATGTCGTATCGCTACATTATACAAAGTTACAAAATTGCTATAACAATTTAAAGCATCGGTTCCGTGTAAATTGAACGTTTATATAAAATTAGTTGGATAACATGTTTTTTTTTATGTTCAAATTATAAGTTCTTTATTTCATTTACGATGTTTGGATTTTTAAATTCATATCGTGCAGAATGACGTAAGGCATACGGCCAAATTTGAGCACGCGCAGTACTTTTCCTCTTTCATTCATACTGGACACCCCAACCCCCAACCCCCCTTCCTTTCATTCCTGCATCCGCCCCTGAAAGTCTACGTTTAAAATACATTTTAGCTACATTTGAACGACATTTAATGACTACTGAGTACTTCTCACCAAAACTAAGGCGATCGATGGCTAAAAGCTTCGTCCTCCTTTTCGTTTTTCCCTCTCTCTACATATATATACAATGGCAAGTCGGCAAGCACAGCTCAGTTTTCGTCATGGAGGTTTTGGGTTTTGGCCTCCGCTCCCTATTTTCCCATGCTACGGCTGCCTACATCGCTTCAGCCAGTGTTTTTCTCTCAGGAGCTTTTCCTCCTACCACCGAATTCACACATTTACAGACTGCTATTGCAATGTTTAATCAGCAGGTCGCTGAAGAAGATGAATTGACAACAGTTTCAGTCCTCCTTTCACCACCCAGGCAGCATTTATTATAAATCAGAGAAAGTCGAGAAGCTTGCATTTAGTAGCCTCTTACACAATGCTACAACAGCAACTAAAGCCCGACTGTTAGCGGTATAAGAGAATCGTTCGCGTTTATATTGACTATGAATCTACTCCAATACAGTTGCGCGTGGCGGTTGTCAAGCACTTCTCTACAACAACAATAATAATAATACATCACGTGCGGTTACGTAGTTACGTAATCGTTCCAATACATTTGTGTGTGTATTTTCTAACATTCTCCCCCCGTTGACTATAAGTCAACTGTGAGAGTGAGAGTCATTAAATCATGAATCTAACTCCTTGATACAGCTTGATATTGCTTGTTGTGCTCTTTTAAATGCGGCTCGTTTTGGACGTTGCACTTTGTCTGTCGTACATGTGTCTTCCACAATTTGTGTTTCTCTTTTTTCACCTGAATCACTATTTTTACCTGAATCTGAACACACTTCCAATGGATAGAGGTGTTGTATTGGGCGTTTAAGAAATGATGTATTCTTTTTGCCACTGTTCACTCTGACTAACGCACCTCTGACTGCTCCATCTGAACCTCATATCAACTGCTCTACCTTTCCCAATCGCCACAGGGTTCTGGGAAGTTCATGGTCATACACTACAACTATATCACCAATTGCAATCACTTCTTGACCATTAGTTTTGTTAGCATATCGATGGGATTCCCTTAATTCAGTCAAATATTCCCTCCTCCATCTTCGCCAAGAATGACTCAGTGTTGCACCAAGATATCTCATTCTTTGTGTCAGACTACATGTAAGCTGTTTTTCTCCATATGTTGGATCAAGGTCTTTAGCACACAATGGGTCTGGCAAACTTAACAACCGATGACCAACTAGTAGATGTGAAGGTGTAAGTGGTTCTTCCATGTCATCACATGACACATAGGAGATAGGACGTGAGTTCAGTGTGATCTCCACTTCAGTGACAACAGTCAAAAGCTCATCATATGAGAGTTTAGATCGTCCAATAGTTCTCTTGAGACATCTCTTAATTGAACGCACCATCCTCTCAAATATTCCTCCCCACCAGGGAACTCTTTCCAAGTTGAAAACCCACTTTAGGTGAATTTCGGCAAAGAAGTTTTGCAGAACAGGGTCTTTGAGCATCGTTGAGATGACTTTACTTGCAGATTTAAAAGTTTTCCCATTATCTGAAATCATTCGGCAGGGGAAACCTCGTCTTGCTGAGAATCTTCTGAAGCTTCGCAAAAATGCCTCAGTTGTTAGGTTTGGGACAATATCCAGATGCACCGCTCTAGTCACACAGCATGTGTAGAGACATATCCACACTTTGGTGTCTGGGTCATTCACTATGTAAAGAGGCCCTGCAAAGTCCACTCCAGTGGATGCAAATGGTTGAGCTTCTTGGACTCTGAATCCAGGCAATGAAGGAGGTGGTGGAGGCTGAAACGGTCGACTATCAAATCTTCTGCAAATTACACAATGAAACAGCAACTTTTTCACCACTTGCCTTCCCCGAACAATCCAAAATCGTGATCTCAATTCTGTCAATGTATCCTTCATCCCACCATGCAGTACTTTCTCATGGCAACTCTTCACAATTAGAGCTGTTATATGGTGGCTTGCATCCAAGAGAATTGGATACTTAGCAAATTCCGTAATATCTGCTTCACTCAACCGTCCCTTGCACCTCCACAAGCCTTCATTATCAACAAACATACCAAACTGTCGCTTCCACTGGCTGAACTTGTTTTCTTTAAGTAGGGACTCTTGCAAGATTTTTATCCAGTAGATTTCAGCCCTTGCCAAATCGAAATCAAAACTCTGACTCTTGTGTCGACAGTCATTTCTGTTTTTCAGAACTCTCAAAAACTTCATCACATAGGCAGTAACTCTCAGCAGCCTTTGATATGAGCTGAAATCTTCACACCTCACTACAGCTTCTCTCGAAGCAGATCCATCCACTAAACGATTGTGTGCTGTTTCTAAAGATTTAGTCTTCAACTCTGACATCCAATCATCAGGAATGTATTCAGCATCAAAAGTATGTTCAAAACTGCTGCCGCACAACCATTGAGGACCATTTAGCCGTAATAAAGTCTCAGAAAGTTCTGACAGATTCATTCCACGTGAAGGTATATCTGCTGGATTGCTAGATCCAGGACAGAACTTCCAACACTCAGCAGGAACAAGCTCACGAATGCAATTTACTCTGTTTTGAACAAATTGCTTCCACTCTCTATTACCTGTGATCCAGTGTAGTGTAACCTTGGAATCAGTGAAGCATACAGGTGATCCAAGTGACAATTCCATTTTAAGTGCATTCGTAACACTGGAGAGTAGCTTTGCCAGCAGCAATGCTCCTAAGGGCTCAAGTCTTGGAATTGTTTGGCCACGAATGGGTGCCACTCTG
Source organism: Eunapius fragilis (assembly GCA_963681505.1). Taxonomy (NCBI): domain Eukaryota; kingdom Metazoa; phylum Porifera; class Demospongiae; order Spongillida; family Spongillidae; genus Eunapius; species Eunapius fragilis. The sequence continues at coordinate 7,112,710 of OY811975.1, read as the reverse complement.
GTCTTGGAAGCAACAAACCGCAAACTACATCCCATTGGTGTCACAATCTTTAGGTATACAACTGCAGCATATGCACCTAAAGATGCATCAGAGAAGCCTTGAAGGCTGCAAATCATGTTTGTTTTCTCAATTCCAAGAAAATAACATCTTGGAACTGAGATTGAGGGAGCTTGCTGAAGGCTATCTACTAATCTATTCCATTTTGACAGAAGTTCTCCAGAGATAGACTGATCCCAGCTTAACTTGGCTTCACATAAGTCTTGTGCTAGCATCTTGAATTGAATTGTGACTGGCGTGATGATACCCAATGGGTCGTAGAATCTGGATACGAGACTGACTATGTTTCTCTTAGAAGGTTATAATGTTCTTGCTGACTCTGCAATGTGATTGATGTTGAGAACTAGTCTGTCTTCTATTATATTCCAATGCACACCTAGAACTTTATGTTCTTCCTGAAGGTACTGCTCATCACCAAGGGTATTTTTTGCATATGACTCATCTTCCTCAGTAATGTGTTGGTCCAAAGTGGTCAATCGTGATTGAAGCTGTTCCTAATGGTTGATTCTACCTTGCACCACTGATGAACTGGAAACACATTTTCTTAAGTTGAACCCACCGTCAGACAACTTGTTCTTTGCCTTCACAAACAATTCATACACACTCTCTTCATCATCTGCACCAAAGGTAACATCATCAACATATATAGACCGTGTAAACTTCTGGACAAATGGTGCATCCATGGACTCATATTGTTTCATGTGATGGTGTATTGTAGCGTTGAGGAGAAATGGACTTGATGATACTCCAAATACAACCCGCATCACCACAAGTTTTGGCAATTCCTTTTCATTATCATCCAGCCATAGAAATCGTAACACATCTCTGTCCTCTTCATCAACAGACACCATAAGGAATGCCTTTTCTATGTCTACCACTAGGGCAATCTTGTGCAGACGAAATCGAAGAATGATGTCAACGATGTTCTGGCCAAAGGTAGGACCAGCAAAAAGACAGTCGTTCAGAGAAAGCCCATTAGATCTTGCTGAAGCATCATACACTACCCTCAGCTTTGTGGTTGCCTTGTCCAACCTAATGACAGGATGATGTGGGATGTAATGTACTTTGCCTACCTTGCCAATGTCAGGTTCAGCCACAATTTCAACGATCCCTTTATCTATTTGCTCTCTGATAACAGCGTCATATTGCCTGAGAATGTCTGGACTTTGCTGGAGACGTTTCAGTAAACCTCGTAATCTGCTCTGACTCAATTCATAGTTATCAGGTAATGTGGAATGTGATTCTTTCCATGGTAGTTTCACTTTGTATCTGTTGTTACAGAAGGTCAAACCGTCAACAAACTTTTCGTACAGCGAAGGTTCACTGCTGTTGATCCCCAAGGACTCCAAATCCCAAAACTTCTTTAGTCTCATATCTAGGTTTGCCTCAGATTCAGTTGTATCAGGGGATGCATCCAGTCGCAGTACATGTGAGGAAACAAGATTTGCAACAGACGGTTCACTTGAGATACTATGTACAGGTCCCGACAGGACCCATCCAAATTTTGTTTCAATCGCCGTTGGTTCACACACCCCTCTCATGACATTCCCAGTTACCACCTCCCAGTAGTGATCAGATCCAATGAGGATATTCACATCAAGATTTTCACCACTGAAGTGTGGATCTGCCAGATCCAATCCAGAGATGTGTGGGAATCATTCAGCCACACACATGATAGGCTGCCCGGACAAAGGTTCGCAAATTAGAGGTACTGCAAGAAATGCTGACTCCAAACATTCTCCAGTTTTGGTCTTCATAGCAAGCCTCACAACATCACAGTTCTGCCTTTTCTCTTCAACTGAACCAAAAGTTTTGATCAACATTGTTTCTACTTGCTCAGTAGGTAGTGACAGTGCTGTCTTCAGTCGATTTGTTATGTAAGATCTCTGACTACCAGAGTCAAGAATCATCCTGGCTGGTATGACTGGGGATGAACTATCGGGCTGAAGAACACCAGTTGTCGCTGTCTGAAGTAGTACTGGAGTTTTTGCGTCCACGTACAATGTCACAACAGGAGGTTTACTTCCTTTAGGTACACGCTGATGATTTACTCTTTCATCAGATGCACTTGATGACGAAGATTCTTTCTTTTGGGCAGTCCTGGAACAAATGCTAGTGTGATGTCTTCCTGAGCAATTGTAGCACTTCGTGGTGGATTTGCAGTCCCTGCTAGGCACAGGAAACATCTGCCAGTCTTAGTCAGTACTTGCTTCCTGGCATCAGAACCAATCACTGTCTTGCATGAGACTGATGAGTGTGATTGTCCACAGTAAGAACAGCATACGGAAGAAGAATCACCACTAAACAAGGCTGCAGCGGTAGGAAGGTCTTTTGTGCCATGATTCCTGGTAGTAGTGACAAATGTCGCTCCAGCTCTCTCCCTCGCATCAATTTCTTTCTCAATCACTGCCATCACTTCTTCAAAGTTCCACTCACCATCAGTTATCGTTCTGCTTACAATGAGCCGAAGCTCCTGTGGTAACTTGCTCATTAACACAGAAGACAGCAGGCTTCCATACGACTCGGAAGGAATGCCTAATGATTTCAGGCTCCTAATGTGAGATTCAATTTGGTCACGTAGATATCGAAGACTTTTGAAGTTAGAATGAGACGTTACAGCCTCCAAGTTCAATAAAGCATCCATATGTGTGCTGATGATTTGTTGCTTGTTGCCATACCTCTTTTTTAACACAGCTACAGCTTCCTCGTAAGTGTCAGACCAGATATAGATTCAGCTGCAGATTGCTCCAACAGCGAGTTCAGGTAGTAGAACTTGTCAATGTTCGTCAATTCAGGGTTCAAATGAACAGTTGACTCGAAAGAGTCCCAAAATGTAGTCCAAGCGGTTAGATTACCATTGAACTTCTTGATGGAAAGTTTCGGCAGCCTTACTATTGTTCTAAAATAACTGCTGGACTCTGGCTGCGTTCTCAACGATTCCATGGACAGACTAGGCCTACACAGACCTGAAGGGTTACGAGGAGATTCAGGAAGAACATCATCTCGAGGCGGAGGAGACTGCACACGGGATTGAATGGTCTTCGTTCTGGGTGAAATGTTTGAACGGATTGAATGATAATCCGTCAAATCTGCAGAAATGCTGCATTTTGACAAAGCAGCATCAATTTCAATTACCGCCAAGCGAATCTTCTCGGCGAATGTGTCCGCTTGGAGTATCTCGTCGTCTAATTCGTCCTCAGTCAGAATCAAACTCAACTCAACAATTTCTGCGTCAAGTGCACGAAGGACGTCTAGCTTTTCAAGAAGCGCCAGTTTCAATTGCTGCAATTTCGCCAAATTCCTCTCCAACGACTGGAGTTCGTCATTCGCCTGCGCCAAAAGTCGAGTAGTCGACGAACGGTGCCCTGAACGGCCCGTTTCTTTTGAGAAATAATCACCTGATCAGTCATAGTCATTTCCCGGCTCGAAGGACCATAAAAGAGAATTGTTCGCGTTCATATTGACTATGAATCTACTCCAATACAGTTGCGCGCGGCGGTTGTCAAGCACTTCTCTACAACAACAATAATAATAATACATCACGTGCGGTTACGTAGTTACGTATAATCGTTCCAATACATTTGTGTGTGTATTTTCTAACAAGCGGAGTCAGTCCCACAGGCTCATGCATGGTTACTAACAGTACCATCTCCAGGCCTTGGTCTAGCAAATGAACCTGATGAAACCCACATTCTTCTGAAATGGTGGTTGGGCCTTCCCCTCTGTAATTTGGAAGAAATATGCCCATAATGTTCTAGCCAACTTGACCACCTGGGACACCACGCTTTAACTTGTCGCTATGCCGGGGATGTGGTGATACGACACAACTGCACAAGTGATCGTATTGCTGACTTTTGCCGTCGTGCCCACCTTTTCCCTCTAATGGAGCAAGGTTGTGGTATTGGTCCAGCCAAAGACAGATCACGCCCAGCTGACATATTGATACCAAACTGGTCACTGTTTCGGTCTGCAGCTATTGACAACAAGGTTATACATCCCCTCAATGATCAGATGCTGATCAGACCTCTGCAGGTGCTTCAGCTGCAGTAGGTGTATAATATTGAACTCTTAGTTAGTAAATTAGTAAAATGTGTGATTACGTGTGTGCTGGAGTTAGTCTCGTGAGAATTGAGTTCTGTCAGGCAAATACACACTGGGGCGGATACAGGGTTTTCCAAAAGGGGGGGTTGAGACCCGCGACACGAAAAGCGGGGGGGGGGGGGGGGGGGTGCTGTCCGCTTTAGACCCGACACGAAAAGCGGGGGAGGGTACTGTCCGGCGCTTCAGGCCCGATACAAAAAGCGGGGAAGGGGGAGGGGCTGTTTAGCAGAAGAAAGGGCGTTACCATATATGAAAGGGGGGGTTGCAACCCCCAACCCCCCCCCCCCCCCCCCCCCCCCCTGGATCCGCCTCTGACACTACATTTGGCGACGAGGGAGGGATGGCCGCTACTTTTGGATGCCTAGAGCCGTTCGACGCTACGAGCGAGGATTGATCCGGTTAAATGGAACGCATGGGGGAGTTTTTCGTGGCTAATGGTATAACGGAAGACAGGAAACAAGTGGCCGTGTTTCTTAGTTCCGTCGGCCCGTCAGCTTACAGGAATCTGAAGAATCTACTGGCACCTAGCGTACCCTCTTCGAAATCATTGAAAGACATCACAGACGCGTTAAAAAATCATTTTGAACCAGGGCCGTAGAGAGGGGGGGGGGGGGTAAGCAGGGTAAGTTACCCCGGGCCTCAGGGTGTAAAGGGGCCTCCGGGTCCAGAAAATACTATTCCTACAATTGGGGGGTTGAAGGAATCATCATCAAATGTGATGCTTCAGCGGCGGATCCGGAGGGGGGGGGGGGGGGGGGGGGGGGGGTAACTCAGTGCACGTGTCTCCCCCCCCCCCCCCCCCCCCCCCCCCCCCCTTCCAAATATAAATTCATAACTTTTTGGGCTGCATTTTATAATAATAGCCGCATGCTTGCGCCACCTATTGATACCCGTACGCATTAACTCTACTAGTGTACTATATCCTGGGCCCCCCGATATGCAATCATACCCCCCTTCCCCCACTTTTTATATTGGGCTAGAAACCGACAGCACCCACCACCCCCCCCCCCCCCCCGCTTTTCGTATCGGGCCAGAAGCCAAAAGCACCCCCCTCCCCAGCCACACCCACCATCCGTACCCCACCCCCCCTATAACCTGGATCCGCGGCTATGCTTGGCATGGGTGAGGGGCCTCATTAACTTAAATACCCCGGGCCTCCGTGCCGCTCTCAACGGGCCTGTTTTGAACCGAAGCCCTTGGTGATAGCGGAGCGTTTTTAATTCCACCAAAGGAGCCTGAGGGCTGAAGAGACCGTGAGTCAGTATTTGTCAGAGTTAAGAAAACTGGCGAAAACTTGTGATTTCAAGCAGTTCCTTGACGAAGCCCTACGTGACAGGTTCGTGTGCGGGTTAAGGGAACAGAGTATCCAGAAGCGTCTTCTGTCCACCAAGGATGGTTTGGACGTTCGGAAAGCGCTGACAGTGGCACAAGGAATGGAAGCAGCTGAGCTGAATTCTAAACAATTTCATGAAAACCCTGTAGTTCATGGAGTAGACAAGATTGGAACTGGTCAGTCAAAGAATATGGATTCTAAAAAAAAAGTGGAACATTCTTTACCTTGTCCACGTTGTGGAGAGTTTGGACATTGGGCTAGCACTTGCCGGTTGAGAACAACTCAATGCAAGAAGTGTGGCAGGATTGGACACATAGCACGTGCATGTCGCTCAAGTGGGGTGACTGAACACAAGAAACCACAGGGAAATTCCTCCAAATCAAGGAAGTCTACTCACCAGTTGGCAGAAGAAACTACAGTGTCTGAAGAGGTAGATGTGGTGGATGATGGCATTGATTGCGGAAATTAGTTTCAAAACAACATTTACTTGGTGTAGTAAAACTCCTAGTGTTTGGGTTCCGGTGTATATTAACGGGTAGCTGTGAAGATGGAATAAGATACAGGGCCAGCATAAGTTTAGTGAATGATCACACTTGGAGAAATAAATTTCAGCAAATACCATTGAAAAGAAGTCATGTTACACTCACAGCCTACTCAGGACATAAGTTACCTGTGTTGGGGGAGACCATGGTTACAGTCAAAACAAATGGTCAAAAGAAGAAATTGCCTCTGGTTGTTGTGAAAGGCAAGGGACCACCACTGTTATGTCGGAATTTGTTGGCTGAGGTGGTGTTGGACTGGCAGACATTGACAAACAACTTTGCTAACAAAATTGAAACGGGTCAGTCATCCCGATCCAATGTGTCTTCATCTGATGTACAACCATTGCTAATGGCTTTTAAAGAGCTTTTTCATGAAGGACTTGGAGAAATGAAAGGAATACAGGCAAGGGTTCGATTAAAGCCTGAAAGTACACCTAAATTCTTCAAGCCCAGATTGGTTCCGTATGCTTTGAAAGAGAGAATTGAGGAAGATTTGAAAAGACTGGAACAGTTAGGGGATATTGAGCAATTCAGTCACTCAGATTGGGCCACCTCCATTGTTCCCGTCATTAAATCTACTGGAGCTGTTCACATCTGTGGGGATTTTAAAGTCACAGTGAATCCAAATCTGGAGGTTGACAAGTACCCCCTTCCAAAGCCAGAGGATTTGTTCACATCTTTACAAGGTCAGAGATTTTCAACTCTTGATTTTAAGGATGCTTACCTGCAGATGACATTGGATGAAGGATCTCAGAAATTCATGGTAGTAAATACTCATAAGGGGTTATAACGGTATAAAAGATTACCCTTTGGTATCAGTTTAGCACCAGCAGTTTTCCAGAGGGCTATGGATACCATTCTTCAGGGACTGGATGGTAGTTGTATCTGACCTCAGCTCACCAAAAGTTTTCAAATCTGCAGTAAAATAACATGACATCTGTACAAAGATAAGTGGAAACGTTCGTGATTACGAAGGTTGATTCGGAATGTTAAATTCAACTTACTTCTGTTTGGTCAAACGAGATTTAAATATGTTCTTGTCTATTCACAAACTGTACGTTACATTCTTATTGCACTAGTATCGATAAAAGTAAAGTACAATACACGAATACTGTAGCAAAGTACTGCACTACTATTTATTCCGCATGTGGTTATATGCCTATGTATGCATATCCTAGGGTTTTAATTTATAGGCATAAGATGTGCTGTTATAGATAATAGGTAATACATGTAGATGCTTGTATTTTAATGACTTCATCATACCGCATCATTCCTATTTGGAACCTACTCCCGTATACATGTAGGTCTAATAACATGCATATCATGTAGCAGACCTCGCGTTCATCAATTATTCATTTGGGATCATTTAGCGAATAGGAACGTAAGCACATTAAAAATTCCCAATTCTATTTACAGCTAGCTATCGGAAGTTTCGTTAGAAACTTCCATATAGGATTTGACCCCGACTATGAATGTCATTAAAAAAACGCGACCCGTCTGTAACAACACTCCCGACGATCGGGTCGTGTAGCTTGTTTTAGCAATCGATCTAGAAGTCAAAAATGAGTAGTTTCGTTTTTGTTTCATGTCGCTGAACCCCGTGGTTGTTGAGAACAAGAGTGTACTGCCCGTCCTCGTACCCAGTCTCGGAACAAGGGGCGGGTCGTCTTCTTCTTCTACACCTTCTTCTTGCCCACGCATAACTCAGGACAGGAACATTTCTAAGCGATGAAAATTTCACCAATAGCTTCAGAATCGGCTGGAGGACTCGCTTTTATATAATATAATACTTTGATAAACAATCGACTATCAGCCTCCTATGTCTTGTTAGTCTCGTACCCAGACCGTCTATGACGTAAGCGATTATCGCTGTAAACACTACGTCCATACGTATGGACGTAGTGATTATACTGTTTACAGCGATAATCGCTTACGTCATAGACGGTCTGGGTACGAGACTAATGTCTTGTATAATTAAATGGGCATGAAAAAAAATAAAGAAAACAAGTAAATAAAAACATTCTCTACGAGAAAGTTGGTGGGATATAGGATTTGATTATGACATTGGTGGTGTAAAAAGCAAGGAAACAAGGTCTTATCAGAAGGGAAAATGTCATAGTCCTATATTTAGCACACAAACAACACATGTCCTAGAAATGTGCTAAATATAGGACTATGACATTTTCCCTTCTGATAAGACCTTGTTTCCTTGCTTTTTACACCACCAATGTCATAATCAAATCCTATATCCCACCAACTTTCTCGTAGAGAATGTTTTTATTTACTTGTTAGCTATATAATCCACCCGATCATCACGTTACTATGCCGGAACGGGCGGTATATTTTACCAACACTGCTATTGGTAGTTTGAGGGTGGCCGCCTGTTGATATCAGTCCAATATATGTTTTTTTTTTTACGTATACTATAAATACGTAATAAAAAGAAAATTAAAGTGGAATACATTAATTTAAAACATAAGCACTATAAATAACTAAAAGTCACAGCAAGTGTTTGGTGAGACATATCTGGCCAAAATTGCCCTGGCATTCTGTCTCATTAGGGTGAGGCTGAGGCGACTGTAGATGCCAGACATAACCTCATTCAGAGGTCGACAGAGTTGAGTGGCTATCTTTTTGGATATGGCCAAAAGTACATTGATGGCTTCATTGCCCCATCCCCCAAACACTTCCACAACCAAAGGGATGCATGACCATCCTCTAAGGGCACATGCCTCATCATTTCTTGAGTGCTTGGCCTCTTCTCCCATCTCAGCTGCATGACCACAGGTTTGAGCCGCTTCTTGAATAAATTGCGGATTGAGGACCTTTATGTCAAATGCAGCTGGGCATGAGAGGGACCAGTTTGGCACTAGGATGTCTGCTGGTCTAGATTGGTCTTTGGGAAGAATGCCACTTCCTTTCTCAATTTTTGCGGAAAGGCATGCCTTGTGGCAGAAGTCAGCAATGAATTCCCTGAGTTGGTTGTCCAATATAAGTAATAAAAAAAGTATCCCGATGCACATAATGAAAAAATTCTCTATAAAAGCTGGTGGTATAAAGGACGTTATGTTTGTGTGCAAAATATAGTAGTATTACATTTCCCCTTCTTATTACACCCTTGTTTTCTTCCTGTTTACACCACTATTGCCTTCCAATCCTATATATGCCACCAACGTTCTCAAAGAGAATGTTTTTATTAGCAGTTTGTAGTACCTAACAGCTGATACTGACAGGTCAATTGGTACACACTATAATTACGTAGGCAGCAACACAAACACAATGAACACAATGTCCAACAATAAGCACACCATACGTAGTTCAATGACAGGTATTGTTCTCCAGTCTCGACTGACTCTTTACTTCAATGTCAGGCCTTAAGAATGCCCCAAACTGGTTCTACTGGATTCTGCTATCTCACTGCACATACTCCACTTGCATATTCTATTGTTAACCAATTACTACACTCCTCCCTTCTTAAATTCCAACCATAACGCTCAGGTGGATGCTTTGGACAGGATGATCAACGTAGAGCAGGTGCATTACCTACTGCTGAAGTGGGTACATCCGCCATTACTGATGGTGGCAGTTGCTCCTGCCAATCTCCTGGAACTTCAGGGACTTGTTCTGATGACTCAGGTGGTGGTAGAATGTCACAATCATCCTCCTCTTCCTCCTCTTCCTTATCCAATCCTGCCTTTTGATCATGTTCCCGAACCCTTACATGGTCTACATGTCTGTTCACCTTTGTCCCATTGTCTAGCTGGATCACCAGTGATAAAGGACCTCTATTTGCTACAAGTAAATAAAAACATAGGATTTGATTATGACATTGGTGGTGTAAAATACAAAGAAACAAGGTCTTATCAGAAGGGAAAATGTCATAGTCCTATATTTAGCACATTTCTAGGGCATGTGTTGTTTGTGTGCTAAATATAGGACTATGTCATTTTCCCTTCTGATAAGACCTTGTTTCCTTGCTTTTTACACCACCAATGTCATAATCAAATCCTATATCCCACCAACTTTCTCGTAGAGAATGTTTTTATTTACTTGTTTTCTTAATTATTTTTCATACCCAAGTAACCCATTGACTGTTGTATGGTCCAGATATACTTTTATCTTTAGATACCGTACGTAATAAAATTATACAATAGGAGGCTGATAGTCGATTGTTTATCAAAGTATTGTATTATATAAAAGCGAGTCCTCCAGCCGATTCTGAAGCTATTGGTGACATTTTCATCGCTTAGAAATGTTCCTGTCCTGAGTTATGCGTTGCCAAGAAGAAGGAGGAGAAGAAGAAGAAGACGACCCGCCCCTTGTTCCGAGACTGGGTACGAGGACGGGCAGTACACTCTTGTTCTCAACAACCACGCGGTTCAGCGACATGAAACAAAAACGAAACTACTCATTTTTGACTTCTAGATCGATTGCTAAAACAAGCTACACGATCCGATCGTCGGGAGTGTTGTTACAGACGGGTCGCATTTTTTTAATGACATTTATAGTCGGGGTCAAATCCTATATGGAAGTTTCTAACGAAACTTCCGATAACCTGTCCCGGAATCCACTTAGGAGATCCATTGACGTTTTTCACAAAAACTGCATCTCCCACCTTGAATAGGTGCACCTTAACACCTTGATCATGATTGACCTTCTGACGTTCTTGGCATTTCTGAACTCTGGAACCTACGTCGGGAACCATTAGGTCCAAGGCTGATCAAGGTTGATGTCTCAGCAGTAAGAACGCTGGAGACTGGCCTGTAGTGCATGTGGTGTAATGCTATATTGGAAGAGAAATCTTTCAATATGAACATCAATGTCACCATTTGTCTTTTTCATGGCTTCTTTGAAGGTTTGAACCGCCCTTTTTGCCGGTCTATTGCTTGATGGATGGTAAGGTGCACAGTGGACCTATCTAATGCCATTGCATTTCATAAATGTTTGAAATTCCACACTAGTGAATGCAGTGCCATTGTCAGACACAATCACATCTGGAAGTCCATGAGTTCAGAACAAGTTTAAAAATACTCGAACAGCCTACTGAGAAGAAGTGGAGGCAACTGGGGAGACCTCCAACCACTTAGATTGAGCATCGACCACAATAAAGAATGTTCTTCCAAGGAACGAACCCGCGAAGTCTATGTGTTAACGTGACCATGGATTTGATGGCCACTCCCAAGGATGCATTGGTGACTGTGGTGGTGACTTCCGGTTGGCTTGACAGGCTCCACATGTCTTCACTCTTGACTCTAGCTCGGCATCCATACCAGGCCACCAAACCATGCCCCTTGCTAAAGCCTTGAAGTACCTGGATGACCTTCATGAAGCATCTGTACTACTACGGACCTCAATGCTGAAGGAATTACCCACGACTTCCCCATAATGCACACCCATCCTGTGCACTCAATTCCATGGCATTCCTACAGAATTACTCAAACTCCTGTCCCAAAACCTTGGCTGGTGGCCATCCCTTAATAACCATATCACGAACCTTGGACATTAAACTGTTGCACTTCTGATGGTAGTCACATTCACTGGTGAGTCTGTGTCTGCAAGTGCCTCCATCATCAAGTCTTCAGGTAAGGGTACAACTTCCTGAGCTTCCTCCACAGGAAGTCGACTGAGTCTATCGGCATTGCCCTGCTTCCCTGCAGATCTATACTCAATTCGATATTCATATGCACTAAGAGTTTATGCCCATCTCATAATTCTCGCAGATGCCATTACTGGAACCGGATGGGACTCGAAAAATAAATATTGCAGAGGTTTGTGATCGGAATACACAGTAAATGGCCTACCCCATAGGTATTGGTGGAACTTTTTTACCCCATAAATGACTGCCAAACCTTCTTTCTCAATGTGAGAGTATTTCTTCTCTGCTGGAGCCAAGGAACGAGAGGCATATGCAATAGGTTTTTCCACCCCATCCTCGAATTGATGTGACAATACAGCTCCTATACCATACGGAGAAGCATCACAAGACAAATTAGCTTTTTCTCTGGGTCAAAGTGTGCCAACAAACACGGTGAAGAGAGCTGAGCTTTTGCCTCCTTAAAGGCCATTCCTTGCAAGGGGCCACACAGCCATTTCTCTTGCTTCCGCAGTAGCTTATAAAGGGGTGCCAAGGTGTCTGCTAGGTTCCGCAGAAATTTCTCATAGAAATGGATTAGTCCCAGGAAGGACCTCAACTGCGAGACATTCTGTGGGACTGGTGCCTCCAAGATAGCTCTCTTCTTGTCTTCTGTAGGCCACATACCCTCAGCTGAAATATGATAACCTAAGTATTCGACTGAAGGCACCATAAAAACACATTTAAACCTCATCCCAAACTTTTCTAACTAGGACAAAACTTCCTCAAAAGTTCCCAAATGTTCATTGTCTGAGGCACCAGTGACTAAGATATCATCAATGTACACAATTGTATTAGGAATACCATGAAGAACCCGCTCCTTAGTCCTTTTGGAAAATAGCTGGTGCTGACGATATTCCAAACGGAAGTCTTGTGTACTGGAAGAGCCCTTTTTGAGTGGAACTTGGACTCTGATCCAGGGCTAACTGCATGTATGCATGGGACAAATCCAATTTAGAAAACACTTTACCTTAAGACAGGCATGACAACAAATCCTCAATAGGTGGTAAAGGATACCTCTCTACCACTGCAGCCCGATTGATGATAAGCTTGTAATCCCTGCAAAGCCTTACACTGCCATCTTGTTTAACAAGGGGGACCACCGGCGCTGCCCATTTGGAGTGTGTCACTGGCTCCAATATACTTTTTCTTTCCAGCCTAACCAATTCTTCTTCCACCCTTGATCACAGAGCACATGGCACAGTTCTTGGTTTGTAAAACTGAGGTTGAACCTTGACATCCACCTGAAATTAAACTGTTAGCTCTTTTGCCAATCCCAGTTCTTCTTTGAACAACTCTGAGTATTTCCTCAGTAGACTTTGGAGGTTAACATCTGCAGTAGTGTGTAAGATAGTAAAGTCAGGTATTAACTCTCCCAACCAATCTCTGCCCATTAAAGAGGGCCCATCTCCTGCCACCACTAGCAAATCCAACCTAGCTTTCTTGTCTTTGTATTTCACATCATGCCACAAATTGTTAACCTTTCTCCTGTGTATGTTCGTAGTAGCATGCTACTAGGTTTCAGAGTCGGCTTTGTAGGGCGCCTCCACAATCGATCATATACGTCTCTTTACTGATGACAGACGCTGCCGCTCCTGTATCTATACCTCCATGCATTTCCAGTGTCGCGTCGTCCACTGTCACATCAACTGTCAGGGGTTCTCGTGCCTCCAACTTATTGTATGTCTGGTTTGGCCCCTGCGCATCTTCTTCTTCTTGAACTAGGTCTCTAGATTGCAACAGATGGGTTTCCAATTGGTGGGCTTCACCATTCTTATTGGAAGCTTGCTGCTTATTGAAACATATTTGCGACAGGCTCGGGCAAGGTTCCTTTTCCCCCACAGCAGTATCACTCCGCGCCCTTAAACCTACAGTCGAATGCCTTGCGCTTACCTCGACAAACGGAGTTGGCGACCCAGTCCGCTTAACTGCGTGCACCGCTTCTGGTGACGTGTCTGAGGACGCTGAAGGTCTGCCACATTCTTATCCGTCAGCTCCGCTACCTGCGCGAGCTCAAATGTTAGTTTACCTTCTGCCAATAGCCTGCGCTGCACCTTCACGTCCCGTAGGCCACACACCAACCGGTCTCTCAGCATGTTATCCAGACTATCACCGAATTCAGAGTATTCTGACAACTTCTTTAACTCCGCCACAAACTGAGCCACGGTCTCTGCATTCTGTGAGAACGAGAATTAAATTTAAACCTCTGTACAATGCTGGAAGGCTGCGGAGTCAAATCAGAGATAATATATAGAGGGATTGGCAACGAGTTCACTTAACGCTAATTAACGCGTGCCATCCGCACATGAATCCATAGAAATTTCCTGTTCCCCTGAGTTTCCAGGCAACCTTGTACAGGCACTTTGAGTATGAAAGGCTAGACATAAGTCCACTGATCTGACAACCAGTTTTGCTTTATTTCTCAATCAACTATAATCCTATAGGAATGGATTGGCATTGACCTTTTGGTGATATGGTTTACTAGCTTAATCTTTGCTAACTTACAAGTTACAAAAGTCATATTTATATCCTGGAGGCTTCACGACCATGCAGCACTAATTGCATTGATACAGAGCCACCATAATTTGGCGCACTGTGAAACTTGCTAACATGTAATGGCCTGTTCCAGTAAGAGAAGTGGGGTTTGGTCATGTTGAGGTGTTTGGGGGGGGGTGGGGGGGGGGGGGGGTTGCTAATTTGGCTTTTTTTAAGTCACAGGACTGTTTTTCCTTTAGTGCAGCCATGCATTATCCAAATTCCACTCGATCCAGACCCCCTTCACAGTGCATCAGCTCCTGAACCCATTCCATTACATCACAACTGCTCCTGTTGAATCCCATTGTCCCACCCCCCCCCCACCCCACACACACACACACACTCTTCCAAGCAACAATAAATCCCATCCCCTCGCCACAGATGACAAATGGGATTGTGTAGGGGGTATTTTAAGGCTACATTCGAGATGGGCCATGGGTGTGAGGAGTAGAGTAGGATCGTTTGAAACCAATTGGACTTTTAAGCAGTAGTGGTTGCATGCTAAACATTCAAGAAGGGAACAACACACTCTTGTCAACGGTAATAAAAGCTGGATAGAGCAGGCTAGTGGTAGTACTCAACGATCAAGAAACAGACTATTCTCGCGAGGCTGTGGGCGCTCGCCGTTCTTTTGCTAATAAATTCACATTCCCTTCGAAAAAATGCAGGTTGTCAACCAAATGCGTGGTGCACATCACTATACTTGGACGCTAAAATGCAAGGAATGTGCTACAAGCCAGTATAGGTTTTATAGTACTAGCTTGCTTAGCAATGACTACACTGTCCCACAAGATTTGCATACTCGATATGGATTTCAGAAAGAACAACCCGTCGATTCACAAGATACTATCCCACAAAAAAGAGCGCACCCAACATTGGAATTTTTCGCTGAACTTGGACAAAAATAAAATGACGCGGAGAACTCTCGATCCTGAAAAACTTGTTAAAATACACATATACAATAACCTGCTTGCGTATTACAGGGAAACGTGCTTATCCATCTTTGTTCCAAAACGCCAGCGAATATTCGTACCCCTTTCACACTTCGATGTACGTGTGATTCACAGCAGGTCGGATGGCACACATAAAATTGCAAATATCTATGGCTCACGTGACGCGTTGCCAATCCCTCTATATATTATCTCTGGTCAAATGGTCTTTAACCAAAATCATAATTTCATCCACATACTTATCTGTCGGCTTGTTTGGGGCTACAAGGCTGCGTATGAGCTGATAAGAGGCAGTGCCACATACGCTCAGCAATACTACTCTCTTCTTTCCGTCATCTTTTATCTCGTTCGCCACGAAGTACTGTTGCAACCGCTCACAGTACGCTATCCAGTCATCGGTGTCCCTTTCAATGCTGGGTAATGATAAAACAATAAGTGGACGAACAACGAGGTTCTTCTCTTATTTGTATGTATGGTAATCATCATTATTATATATGGAACAGTGTCCAGCAAAATCACCCTCTGATACTTTATCAAATTGTACAGGAGAAGCAAACGAAAAGCAACGCTCACGTTGAAATGTATGGCTAATTATAAATTCAGTACGGTATAACTTTGGATAGCCCAATTTTGGATACGTAACGATCATTTGATAGAAAATCTTCGGAGTTACGGAAAATTCAAATCACTGTCCCATATAGCAACAAGGGGATCCGCGACATGCTTAAGCTACGCCGCGGACCATCTTTCTTGCCATGTAGCAAAGCCTGAGGTTGTGCTGGTTTAACTTTTGGTCCCATCGATTATGCATAAGTAATCGATAATTAATTGTTAAACCGCGGTTGTATTAAAACGAACAATCTCAACCGACTGGTTATTTTTTTTTTAAAACCCCTTAATCGACCGGTTTTTTTAAATTTTAATAACCCCCTACAACCGGTTCTTTCTAACAGGTTTCAAGCCTTACTTATATGAACACCCGTATTCATAGTCTGTGGGTGATAATTACATGTATCCAATTGCACTGCAACAATATTTAATTGCAGCAGATTCCCCTTCCCAGATACAAAGATGGTGCACATATTAGAAATGGTGTCTACTTGTGGAGGTTCCATCCGTAGGTGGAGCATGCAAGGGGTGCACTATGTGGATGGGGGAGGGGGCATCTACTGGATGAAATGGTCCAAGTTGGAGAGGTGTCCCAATGTGGTGCGGCATCTGTAAGGAAAAGGGGGTATCCTGCATGATGAGGAGGAGCGAGGGGTTTGGCACAAGGAAACTTGATGAAGCTAGCAGGGTGTCCAGTGACGGAAGTGCTATAGATACACTTACAGTACAGCTTTCTGAGCTTATATTCAAGACCCCCATTATACTCCTGCATGGGTTCATACAGGGAGTACCTATAGGAAAAACATTTCGTTTACCTACACTAGATTTTAGCCACCGACTCAATAACAGTGTAATTAATTCCCATGCACAGGCCTGCATGTGAAGCCATACACGTGCATTAGATGCTAGTCTCGTTAATGAATTGATATACCCGGAGATTGATACTTGTAACTTGCTGCTATAAACTTGTTGCCACGGTATCTTGTTACACTAGTGCCCTTATTACAACGTATTTAGACAAAGCGATATGCCATTGATATTCCTCTAACATACCCTTTTAATGGTAGTTTTGTTTGTACCATACGGCAGGCGTCGTCTTTGGAGAATGGACGTCCGGGTCTCGACGTTTAACAATCGGACAGTTTTAATATCATTGTATGCGTACAGTGCGTGGGAGGTGGTAACACATGCAGGAGAAAATTCCACTAGAATGTAGATTATGTCCCGAATAAAGACCGCGGCGTTTACCAAAAAACGCTTGCTTGGATACTAGCCATAGAAATACCACCAGGTCTGACGTAAGGGCGGTTGAAGGTTGCGCACATACTGGCGATGCCAGTACGGCGGTGCTGCTGTTTCTGTAGGGGGTATTCATGTTCGTCACTTCAAATAGACGCCGCGGCGTTTAATTGGGATTTGACGGTATACTCGATTTTAGGACAGAAGCCTTCTTTCCTTCCATCTATGATTACTAATTCTCTTAAACTGAATATGGGGAAAATACCAGAAATGAATAGCACAAGATTACTAAAATGTGTTTAACACCGTTCCTTTTTGAATGCATAAAATACCGTAAGCGTCATAATTTAAGGAATGTCACAATTCACAAGAGGGAATGCCCGACTCAATATAACTACAGTATTGTCAGCTTAGGTGGCAGTGTGGTTTGGGGCAAATTAGTAACCTTTCTCAACACATAAAATCATCAGCAAAGTAGGAAGTACGCCGCCCCCCCTTCTCTCCCCCCCCCCCTCCCCACACACACACAAAGCCACGCCGCCACTGTAGGCCAGGTCGGAGTACATCCAACAAATCATTGGATAAAATCTACGCGCAGCGCCCTCCGTCAAATACGAAAACCCTTGCACGTAAAGCCACAGATTCCTTACCTTAAATTATGACGCTTACGGTATTTCATTTCTTTCAGACTAACACCTTCCAGTGCATTCTAGCAACAGACAATGTTCAATCATTTGCAATATTCTGGTATGCCGATGGTTTAATGCAGTGGACAACAGGTGATGATGCTTCAAGGAATGCATCAGGTGGTCTCGGTGGAATTCCAGCACAGGTTGGATTCGATGCTGGAGACAATTTAAATTATGCAACTGTTCCGGAATGAAGAACCAATGCAATAATAAACATTTCTTCTACAAGCAACGTTAATACTCCAGGATTATGGGTTTTTAAAATAAATGAAAAAATCCAATGGCTCGGTACGTAATAATGATTACATTTATTCTTACCAAAAAAGTATTGTTCTTATGTTTTCAGTCTTGTCATCACCTCTAAATTTCACACTGTCACCTGTTTCTCACTCTGCAAACAAACTTACTGCCATGTGGACTCCACCAGCAGTAACACTTGGCAATGTTATTAATTATATCGTATATTGTAACACCTCGGATAACCAAACCTATCCAGAACAAGTGATTGGACCAAATAAACCCACTAATAGATCTGTAGTAAATGGAACAACACTATCGGTTACAATGATTGGATTTATGCCATACACACAATATGACTGCTATGTGACTGCAAGTTCAACTGTTGGTGAGGGAACAGCCTCATTGCTAGCCAGGAACAGAACAGATCAATCTCGTAAATGAGCATAAGTGTTACTAGAATATGCTGAGAAAAGTAATGAATTCTTTTCAGGATATTCACGACCCAGGTCAATTCCTATGTAGTTCCTACATAGGAATTGACCCGGGTCGTGAATATCATTTTTTAAAAACGCGACCCGCGTATAACTCGCGTACCAAGAAACGGCTCTTTGTTGCTATCGAACCAGAAGGCAAAGACGGTCATTTCAATGTTTTGTTCCTGTCTTCAAACTGTTTGCTTCAAGAGAAAAAAAAAAGTTCGTGTTTTACTTCGTCCCCAGGCCAATTTCGTCGTCGTCTTCATCTCGGGTGAGTATACAACTCGGGATAGGAATGGTTTTCAAGAGTGCAAGTTATACCAATCGCTTTAGAATCTCTTGGAAGGACATCCTCACGTATCAGATATATGAATAAAGCATAAAACTGAATGCGTAGTCATTGCGTAATATGAAGTGCTTAACCGTTCCCATGGCGACATTTACCTACTTTTGCAAACAAAAGAGGAGAGCTAAACAACGAGAGGAACACCTCCAAAGTCGATACGACGAATTAGATTTCTCCCGCGTTCCGTACAGTGATTCCAAGGCAAACAAAAGCGGGCGTCTGTTCGTGACGATTATTGAAGCGGGGAACTTGCCAGTATTAATAAATGATAATAGAATATTTCGGTGTGAAGTCGTTCCCCTGGAAACGCGTGACCTAAAACGATGAATAATTGATGTGGAGGGCAACATGTGCGTGAGATGGTATTGAATTGTTGTGCTTTTGGCTGTACAAATCGTGGTGGTCAGCGTTTGGGCCTAGGTTTCCATTGGTTTCCATTCAAAAATGAAGGCAGACTACGAAGGTGGATTCAAGCGGTCCGTAGAGAGGATTGGCAGCCTTCGAAGTACTGGCGAATCTGTGGCGACCATTTTGTGTCAGGTTAGTTACAAGGGTGAAAGTCACAATTGAGTGAGGGAGTCATTTGTTTTTATTGTAGGCAGGCCAGTTGACGAACCCGGTAACGTGGACCTGTCTCTACACTATTCCCCTTCAAGGATGCCAAGTGGAAGGATGCGATGGCAGTGAAAGCGCGGAAGACAAGAGCGGAGCATAGAAGATAGATGATCGAAGCTGAAGAAAGTGAAAAGGAAAGGCGTTCTTCACCTTTAGAGAGTCATCGTGCGTGCACTCTTGGAAAAAGAAGCTTAACTTACCCTGCCATGCAAGTGCAGTGGGCGGACACGACCAAGCCAGATGACCGCGCAATGATCCACGCTTCGTGGGCCTGGTCTGCAGTGCGTTAACTAGGGTGAACCTTGGCTTTTAACAAACAGCACGTTTGGTCCCCTTGGCCGAACCCCATTGCAAACACAGTCCTCACAAAGCCCGATTCAAAGAAGTTTGTAGGCTTCAAGTTACTTCCAAGATTATAGCTGCTCTTGAGTATAAGTTCCCGGGTGTTTGATGAAATAGCCAAAGATATACGTCTCTATAATGTTTTGCCTCCAAAGAATTCTCACATGACTCTCACGTGACGCGCGGTTTCATACCGAAATCATCTATAGAGGGAAAAAAGGAAAAAACATCCTCTGACGAGAAGGTTGGAGGGATATAGAAATTGGAGGCAAAGATGGTGTAAAAAGGAGGGGAACAAGGTTTCGAGAATAGGGTAATGAGACAAAAATCCTACATTTATAGCACGTGTAAATGTAACAGAACCAAAAGAAGTGCTAAATATAGGATTTTAGTCTCATTACCCTATTCTCAAAACCTCCTTTTTACAACACCTTTGCCTCGAATTCGTATATCCCACCAACTTCCTCGTCAGAGAATGTTTTTCTCTACTGGTAAATAAAGAAAAGGCACTAAAATTAATTTAAATCGGCCCACATAAGAGGTATTATGTGAAATTGTATTATGGTTTGTAGCTTAGACACTTTTTGTATACGTTCTAGAATAAATGATCAATTGGCAGATGTGCAATAGTATGTCATCATATCACTAGTATTATCGGAAGTCTCGCTAGACACTTCCATATAGGTTTTGGCCCCGATTATGAATTTAATTAAAATATCCCGCGACCCTACTGTAGCTTCGCTCCCGACGATCGGATCATCTAACTTGTTACTGCAATCGATCTAGAAGTCAAAACTTAGTAGTTTCAATTTTGTTTCACGTCGCAGAACAGCGTGGTTGCCGAGAACGTGCTGTCCTCGTTCCCCTTTCAAAAAAATGGGCGGGTCGTCTTCTGCTTCTGCTTCTGCTACTTCTGCTTCTGCTTCTGCTTTTTCTTGAGAACTCATAACTCGGGACTAGAACGCTTAAAGCAATGACAATTGCACCAATAGCTTTAGAATTTGCTGAAGGACTCGCCAAAGTCGTGTTAGGCTTTAATACACAAAAGCCTAAAAGCCTATACGGTTTTATCAAGTCTAATTAAGCAAAAGTACCTATAAAACACAACTTAACTCTAAATAGCTTCAGTTTTTCAATCGTCGTTTGGAGTGCAAACTTTTTGCTAGTGAAGTTGTTTTGATCATAATGCCTTCGCGTCAAGAAAAGAAACGAGCGAAACGACGTGCGAGAATCGAGACGAAGTTTTAGAATCAGCACGGGCATCCTATAACGCCAACCCAGAAAAGAAAAAGGCAGCTGTAAGCGAGCGGTAGCAGGCAGACCCAGAAAAGAAAAAGGCCGCTGAAAGAGGGCGCTATAACGCTGACCCAGAAAAGAAAAAGGCCGCTGTAAGTTAAAAGAAAGTGGGGAAACCTGCGATGCAACAGTGATTTGGGTGTTAAAAAAATTAAGGAAACAAGTAAATAAAAACATTCTCACGGAGAAAGTTGGTGGGATATAGGTTTTGCAGGCAAAAAAGTAGACTGGTATAAAAAGCAAGGAAACAAGATTTATCAGAAGGAAAATGTAATAGTCCTATATTTAGCACAGAAACAGCATATGCGTTAGTCGAAGTGTGCAAAATATAGGTTCCCTTCTGATAAAACTTGTTTCTTTGCTTTTACACCAGTATGCTATTTGGCTGCAAAATCTATTAAAATTCCACTAACCTTCTCAGAAAGAATGTTTTTATTTACTTGTTAATTTAAATAGTTATCATTTTGTAATATAAGATTGTATCACAGCTCAAGTTCACAGAATAACTTTCTGTTTGTAATGAAAGTTTTCTTACTTTGTAATATTATTATATGCTGGGACAGTTGACACAAAGATGTCGTATCGCTACATTATATAAAGTTATAAATTCCTATAGCAACAAGAAAATAAAAATAATCTCTCTGAGAAAGTTGGTGGGATATAGGTTTTGCAGGCAAATAATGTACTGGTGTAAAAAGCTTGTCAGAAGGGAAAATGTAATAGTCCTATATTTAGCACACTTCGACTAAGGCATATGCTGTTTCTGTGCTTAATATAGGATTATTACATTTTCCCTTCTGATAAAACTTGTTTCCTTGCTTTCTACACCAGTACACTATTTGCCTGCAAAACCTATATCCCACCAACTTTCTCAGAGAGAATGTTTTTATTTACTTGTTTCCTTAATTTTTTAACACCCACTTCACTGTTGCATCGCAGGTTTCCCCCCTTTCATTTAACCGCTCAATCTGAAAATTTTCTAGGTACCTTTGCTTAATTAGAATTGATAAGACCGTATATAAGCTTTTAGGCTTTTGTGTATCAAAGCCTAACATCGACTAAGGCGAGTCCTCCAGCAAATTCTAAAGCTATTGGTGCAATTTTCATTGCTTAAAAGTGTTCTAGTCCCGAGTTATGAGTTCCCAGAAGAAGCAGAAGCAGAAGCAGACGACCCGCCCATTATTATTGGAAGGGGAACGAGGACAAGCAGTATTTTTCGTTTTCGACAACACGCGGTTCTACAACGTGAAACAAAAACGAAACAACTTAGTTTTGACTTCTAAATCGATTGCCGCAACAAGTTAGACGATCCGATCGTCGGGAGCGAAGTTACAGTAGGGTCGCGGGATTTTAATTAAATTCATAGTCGGGGTCAAAACCTATATCGAAGTCTCTAGCGAGACTTCCGATTAAAGCACCAGTTCCATGTAATTTTAATGTATATTTTTCCTTTCATCCCTATATCCGCCCCTGAAAGTCTACGTTTTATTTCGGGGGAGGGGGGGGGGGGGGGGGGGGGGATAATGTTTACTAAATATATGGTCTGATTTTCTCCTATCCTGAAATGGTCCTAGGACCGTTTCTGGCAGCCTATTTTGGTCCGGTGGGCTGAAACGGTCCAAAGACCATTTTAGGCTGCTTGTTTTGGTCCTACTCTGCTCCTTTAGGTCCTGTAGTCTTGGCCCTATCCTCCTTGCTCATTTCGACTTGCCAGTAACCCCATAGAAGATCCAACGTGGAAAACCACTGGGAGCCACTCAAGGCTTCTATGGTGTCGTCTATTCTGGGAAGGGGATCGGCATCCTTACGTGTGATCGTGTTTATCTTGCGATAATCCATGCAAAATCGGCAGGACCCATCCTTCTTCTGGACTACGACTATCGGTGACGCCCAGGGGCTTGATGACGGTTGAACGACATCTTTCTTCAACATGTCTAGAACCAACTGCCTGACGTGCTCTCTCTTTGTAGGAGGGACACGCCTAGATGGCTGTTTGATAGGTGGATTATCGCCAGTAACAATGGAATGCTTGACCACCCCAGTCCGCCCTAACCCATCTTCTGCATCCGCAAAAATATCAGCATATCATGCTAACAGTAAGTGAAAAAGTTGGGATTTTTCCTCCACTGTCAAACCTACCCCACCTTGCTCTGCCATTTCATGCAATACGTCCTGCTTGTGAATTGGTACCTCAGGTATTTCTTCAGCGGCAGTTTAGGTGAGTTGAATTGGAGCCCCCCCCCCTCTGGATCCGCTACTGACCTGGACTCCTTTGAACTGCAAGATCTTCTCAGATAAATCAACAACACAGTTATTTTTTTCTAAGAAGTCCAGACCCATGAGTGACTCCACCTTCAACATCTCAACAATTTGTCCCTGAAGTTGGATGTCCTTTGTAGTCATTCCATGAACTGGACAGAACTCCCTTCAACACCAACCAATCGTCCTCCAGACCATTGTTCTAGACTACAGTTGCTAGTTCTGCTTAACATGTTCCACACGTCTCTCCCAAGAAGACTCACGGCTGCCCCTGTATCGACCATCAACTGAATAGGCACACCTTGTACATATGCTGTTACGAAGTATAACTGCTAAGCTACACAAATTATCCTCTAGTTGGACCCGTCGCTGTTTACCCTCATTCACCGGGTCCTTGGTGCTGAGGGTTTCTCGTTATCCTGCGTCATCCTTCTCGCACATCATCGAGCAAAATGGCCCTCCTGCCCACATTTAAAACATACACTGGCTTCGTAGGTTTGCCGTTTGGAGCTGCGGCCTGTCCTCCTCTAGAAGAGGGTGCCCTGCCCTTCCATTTGCTGTACTCAGAACCTCTGTCGTCAGTCTCCAGTCGCTCCAACCGCGCCACTATAGCATCTAACAAGGGAAGTACCACATGCTGTGTCCTCTTCATGCCCACCGTCCGTCTGCCCGTGTACCACAGGCACCCCAGCTTCTTTCTTTTGGCCGTGCGACAGGTATGCTCCATTTCTAGCGTCGCCGCGACTGCCTCTTCCAGTGATTTCGGTCTTCCTTGCATGACAAACTGCAAAGGCAACCTTAGTATCGTCTAGCTCACTAGATACATGTACCTGTCCAACGCCAACAGCGCCTTAGCTTCCTCTCCAATAGTCGGGAACGCTTTGTCCGCCAGGCAGCGCGGCGCGTCAGCGAAGTCACCCCACTGCTCTGCTCTGTGTGAAATTCAGCCGCGTACATCTGCCGTTTGCTGTCCGGTTCAAAGCGCTTGTGGAGAGCTTCTTTCGCGGTGTCATAGGAGCCTCTCGCGTCTGCTGTCAACCGTTTCCATGCTACCTGAGCTTTACCTGTAAGCCGAACTGGTAGCCAAACTAGCTATAGCTTCGCAGCATTATCCCAGCCGTTCACCAAGGCCGTTGCCTCAAAATGGTCAACCCAGTCTGTCCAGCTGGTGTCGCCAGAGTACGCGTCCGGTGAAATAAGGGGACGCTTTGCTTGCGCCATTGTGAGAGTGCCGACTACGCCAATGTAATGACCACCTGACTGCAGCAAAGAAGTGATTTGTATCAGCATACACGCATTTTTATACGTCATTCATTGCAATGTTCCATCATCGTTTAGCATAAATGTAATTGAATTGCGCGGGCCCCTCAGTTACGAGGGGCGCATAAGAAATCTAACTTCATAGAGATAGGAAAGGTAGGCTATTCAGATGGTTGCTACACCTGACGAATGTGTCGGTCAGTTAAGCAGTTTCTAAACAGTTCGTGTTGTATAATGTGTAATACATGTGGGTTTGAGAAAACCAACGCGCGGGTTCAATTTGAACTTCGGTAGCTGTTAGAAGAGGCCAGGTCACGACTTGAAGCGCTATGGTGAAGCCAAAATTGTAGCGCAGAGAACTGTGTATTGCGCGATGCTTGTTAATGTGTCTCATATTCATAGCTTCAAACCTCTAAATACCTCAATGGCTCACATGTTGTTGTTGGGTCATGGTTAAAGGACATGGGTAGAAACACAATTTTATAACAAGCTAATAGGTAAAAGTGTTGTGTGCAAGTTATTTTAGTCTTGTCAAGAAAGCAGTATTTTATAACATATCTATTGCATAAATACCTCATTTTGATTCAAGTAAACAACAGTTGTAGTAGAGGTTAGAATTATTTAGTCTGCATGCATGTAATTAACTTGTATAATTCAAGCGTCTATCAAAGCAACACTGATTTTCTTCCTGGACTTATGGAAGGTATATGGCTATAACAATTTAATTTGTATCAGACATAATATATTATTAGATTTTAGCAATGGCATACTATAATTGATGCTTGCATTTCATTAATTAACTTAATGCACTTAGTACACAGCATAAGGGCTCACAATATGATAACATTGAACCTAAGCTTAAGTTCAGTGAATCATTTATTTCAGTGCCATCACCACCATTGAATGTTACTGTGGCTCAAGTTGCTGGTTTCAACCAACTCACTGTTACATGGACACCACCTATTCCTAAGAATGGTGTCATAACTGCTTACACAGTGTACTGCAACATTTCTGATAATACAGCCATCATAGAAACTGTAGTAAATGGGACAACTCAGGCTGTTACATTTAGTACTAAATTGAATCCTGCTGCTAACTATCGCTGTTATGTGACTGCTAACACATCAATTGGTGAGGGAAGACCATCATTGCAAGTAGTTGTCAGAGGAAGTAATGAAGCAAGTAAGTTAAGTCTTGTGTTGATGGCATGTTTCTCCAAAATAATGGCCAAAGTTAGCTCTAATGTATTTTTATCAATCTTTATGTTGATTTAATATTTGCTAAAAATGAAAAGTAATAACAACAAGTTACCTGTAATTTCATAAGATACAAACACGC
The DNA here is from genome assembly GCA_963681505.1 of Eunapius fragilis. Classification (NCBI taxonomy): domain Eukaryota; kingdom Metazoa; phylum Porifera; class Demospongiae; order Spongillida; family Spongillidae; genus Eunapius; species Eunapius fragilis. The sequence goes on along the minus strand of OY811975.1, from coordinate 7,086,851 downwards.
ATATAATAAAATTCTCGGGCTAAAAGAAGTACTTTATTTTCAAAGTACAGCAGGGTAGCCCTGTATTATGTTTGCTTGAGGCTGTTTCTTTGTGCTCCTGCAGCAATATACATTTATTTATCTATTTGAAGGAGGGGGACACTTCTGTCCCCCTCGCCCCTCACCCCTGTGGCGGGTGCACCACAATGCCACTGCCTGTCACAACAATGATCTCCGGGATTGTTTGTCAGACTTCTGGCCAGGTCTTGCCTGTAAATTTGAGAAGGGCTACAACTTTGGCTATAAGGATTGTAAGCGCCCTGCTGATTTCCTTGTGCCAAACTGGTCCTTATCTCACTCTTTGGCCTTCAAATTTAATGTAGAATATTGAACTGTTAGTAAAATAGTAAAAGGTCTAATCACGTTTGTGCTGGAGTTAGTCTCGTGTGAGGCGTAGTGATTGTTTTCTGTTAAGCAAATACACTACAGTTCTGTCAAGCAAGTACACTACATTTGGCGACGAGGGTGGGATGGCCGCTACTTTTGGATGCCTAGAGCCGTTCGACGCTACTAGCCTACGAGCGAGGATTGGTCCAGTTATATGGAACGTATGGGGGAGTTTTTGATGGCTAATGGCATAACGGAAGACAGGAAACAAGTGGCCGTGTTTCTTAGTTCCGTCGGGCCGTCAACTTACAGGCTTCTGAAGAATCTACTGGCACCTAGCGTACCCTCTTCGAAATCATTGAAAGACATCACAGACGCTCATTTTGAACCCAAGCCCTTAGTGATAGCGGAGCGTTTTAAATTCCACCAAAGGAGCCAGAGGGCTGAAGAGACCGTGACTCAGTATTTGTCAGAGTTAAGAAAACTGGCGAAAACTTGTGATTTCAAGCAGTTCCTTGACGAAGCCCTACGTGACAGGTTCGTGTGCGGGTTAAAGGAGCAGAGTATACAGAAACGTCTTTTGTCCTCCGAGGATGGTTTGGACGTTCGGAAAGCGCTGACAGTGGCACAAGGAATGGAAGCAGCTGAGCTGAATTCTAAACAATTCCATGAAAACCCTGTTGTTCATGGAGTAAACAAGATTGGAGCTGGTCAGTCAAAGAATATGGATTCTAAAAAAAAAGTGGAACCTTCTTTACCTTGTCCACGTTGTGGAGAGTTTGGACATTGGGCTAGTACTTTCCGGTTCAGAACAACTCAATGCAAGAAGTGTGGCAAGATTGGACACATAGCACGTGCATGTCGCTCAAGTGGGGTGACTGAACACCTGCAGTCATGGGGGAGACGTGGTCATACACCATAATCGACAATGGGATGAGATATTCGACATCTGTCATCGTGCCCACCTGAGTGTGAGTTTGGAGTGAGGTTATGGTCTCACCAGAGACCTTGCCCACACCAGACCTACTGACATCCTTATTACTGGCTGGGACAGAGGTAAACCTGCGGCGCTAGACCTGACCATCACTTCACCACTCTGCTCAACCATATTGAGTGAGTCGTGTCACCAGACTGGTGCAACAACCCTAGCAGTAGAGGTCTACAAACTACACCCAAATGCCAGGAGTTAGGTTGCTCCTGCAGTCCATTGGCATTGGAGACATATGGTCATTGGGGCAAGCAGGCCCATGATACCTTCTCCAGGCTGGTGTCCTACCTGGCCATTCACCAGTCCTCCCCCAACCCATCAGTGGTAGCAGAGATCTATGGCCAGTTGAATATGACTCTGATTTGTTCCATCGCCAGAGCCATCCTGTCCAGGGAGCTCCCACCCTTCTAACTGACACAGCCATCCTGGCCAAGGAGTTCCCACCCTCCTGACTGACAGAGCCATCCTGCACAGGGAACTCCCACCCTCCTAACTGCTTTTGGCTTGTGCCTGTGTATGTAAAATGATGATGAAATTGGAGATGAGCATGAGATATTGGCATGAGCATTTTTCCTCTTTGAACATGCGTGGTTATGTAACATGGGACAATTTGTTTGCTTTACAACTTTCACATTTCTGGATACGCATTGTTGATTTTTATTTTTTAATTAATAATAATACACAATTACATATACAAGATATACTAACATACACAAAAATTAGGGCAAACAAACAAGATTATACTTTCTGCTTAAATACAAAGGACTTACCCCTTGGGTTCATAGCTTCATTATGATTCTGCAAATCATTTCAATATCAATAGAGTGCTGTCGCCATTGATTTGCCCATTCATAATTTACCCATTATAAAGGTACAGCTGTGCTAAATAATACTAACGTTTTGTTCCAATGATTTTGGAAAACTGTATTCCCATTCCATTTATGCGAGATGGGTGCTTAAATCATTGGCACGAATCAGTAGTAAAATATGCATGCACTGTAAATGACTACGCAGAAACATATATTGAAGCCTTGAAGGGATTAGGACACTTCTGCAGATAAGATGAATGAGACAAAACATTACAGTATAGCTTGGCTGTATTGATAGTAGTCAGTCTGTATACCAAAGCATTCAGAAGATGTATTATTTTTAAAAACTTTTACATTTATAAACGAGAACCAATTTTCAACCTCCACCAATACTCTGCCTAAATTCAAGTATTAACTTTAAACAATACATCTGTTCAGACATGTAACAATTTCATGTGCTTAAGATTTTTTGACTATTTTTCAGGTGGTTTGGTGTTCTGTCTTTGTGTGATATGCAATGGCATTTATAGTTCTGTGAGGGATAAGGGGTACATTTGTGTCATGATGGCTAGGCTCAGTGGTTAAACTCCATATCTTTCTCATTATAAAGTACTTCTTTAACTCATTTTCCCCCTTAGGTCCCAGCACACCATTTGCAACTGATGATACTGTTTCTTTAATGTTAGCTGCCGTGATTCCTACAATTACTCTTACCGCTATCATTGCACTCCTCGGTGGGGCTGTTGTATATTTATGTGCAGCCAGAAAAGATAGGTCCCCTTCAGAGGTATTTGAGCCTTACTACGCTGAAATCCAGGGATCTACCTCTGCTATATCTGCAGGAAGTGTCATGATCACCCCTTTGAGATCAGTGGATGGTTCGATTATTCTTCAAGATTGTGTTGCATATGCAGAGCCAAATAAAATGCAATTGCCTCCCCATTCTGAAAATGATGACTATATATAGACTTTGAACTGACACTATGGAAAAAGGCAGTTATACACTGGGTGTATTTGTACTATATACGCAGAGTTATACACCAAAACGTATATAGCTGTTATACAATAAGTGTATTACAAGCGTATAACAAGTGTAATATTGTTATACACAGTTATACACATCGTTGAGGTAAGTGTGCGGTAAGATTGTGATTGCAGATACTACACATGAAGTATACATACTGTGTATAACACAGCGCTTAACATTTACTCATTCATCGTTATCGCTGCACGTGCTTGGTAATAAATCAGAGACCGCCTCCTGAACGAGAGGAGGCAGTTTTATAAACACGTTGAACCACCGCGATCGATGATAAGTACGCGGCCTAGAATATATAATGTAAGTTGATGACGTTTCTCGCTAGCCTCATTTACGGAAATTCATACAGTTCATGGACTTTGAGTTCTATGGACATAATATGTGGGGGGCGTTTCTGTTTGGTATATCACTTTGGAAGGAGTGCCTATGTGGGAGGTGTGGTGTATGGAAGGCGTGTCTGTGTGGATTGTGGGAGGCGTTTCTGTGTGGGCATGAAACGCATGTCTGTGTGGGCTTTAGGAGTAAGCTGTGTGTTGTGACATGGGAGGTGTGCATGTCAGCAGTGTGTGGTGTGGGATATTACATTGGCAATGAACACAGCTCCCCGGAGAGAGGAGGGTCGGACCCCAGCTCACCGCGAGGACAAATATTCCCACCGACCGTGTGGACCAGATGTTCCACCACTGTGAGGGAGACCTGCCACCGTGGATGACAGAACGTGCCTACCGCTTGAGGGGAGTCCTGCTGCCACTGGGGAGGTAATGCCTGCCCCTTGATAAGGTTATGGGGAGGAAGTTGCCAAACACTGGATAAGATCTGCTGAGTGCCTTCCACCATGGAGGAGAGTTCAGCTGCCACCAAGGAAAGGAGCATCAGTGGTGTTGATTACTATGGGTTGAGAGTGGCTGAGCATTGTGAGGAAGCATTGGTCTAACCCACACTGGCGGAGCCAGGATTTTATAGTAGGGGGGGGCCATCTAAGGGAAGGGAGTACCTCTGTTGATATCAGTAGCGGGGACCAAGCATTGACATCACTGTACAAAGTGAAACCTAAATCGTAGGGGGGGGGGGGGGGGGGCCAAGCCCCTTCCAGCCACCCCCGCTGCTAACCCAACAGGTCTAGTGGTATGAGGAGAGGGAGATGGTGCATTTCAGGTGCATGGAAGGGTTGCATATAAGCTGTGTGTGGTAGAGTTGTGCAGAAAGCTGTTGTGTATGTGTAATGTTCTGTTGTGAATTCAGTAGTATGTTGTGTTGATATGTGTATGTGTAGCAGTCAATTGTGAGTGTGGCACTGAATTGTAGAAGGGAGGTATTGGTGAGTGTAGAAGGCTGCTGTGTGGAAGCAATTGCATTTGGGGGTGTTTACTTATGGAATAGGTATGGGTGTAAGAAGTTGGGATGTCAGTGCAGGTGTAGGAAGCATGAGGGCCATAAATGTACACATGTGTTCATCTTCCAACGCCTATATGTTACACAGGAACTGTGTGATCTTTTACAAGTGTCTTTTCATGCTTTTAACCTCTAATGTTACGTTCTTTCTAGAATCAGCCACTGCAACTGAGTGCTTAAAAATCCACAGTTACGCAGTAAATTGGAACGTTTGTTACTTTCCCCATCTCCACTAATGGAAGTGGGTATGAACACAATTGAAAAATAGCAGTGCTGCTGAGTTTAACTGACAATCTGACATGTGATACATACGACACTATCCAAGGTGGGAGGGCCTTTCAATACACATTGTATTGCCACACAAAGTGATTCACATGGTTCATAAGAAAGTACTGCCTTCATGTAGTGGGTACTATTAGGTATGTCACTGTCCATGAGTTAATTTTTCATACAGTGGGTTAGATGTTCTCATCCAAGGTGCCATTCTCTTTTTTGCTTGTGTACTACCTGAATAAGTGTTTCTAAGTGGGCACTAAATAGATATGTTTTCACTAGTCAATGCGTTTGATCACTTGCTGTATTAACACATACGTACATGTAGGTCATAAGCATCCATACCACTCAACGTGGAGGTGGCTATTATCCCTCCCCTTTCCCAAAAGATTTGATATAGGGGGTGGGGCTATTGCCCCCTCCCTCTTGGATCTGGAAGACCACGATGGCAGGTACAGTGACCATTCTGGGTAAGTGGAGGTGTACAGTTTGTGTTGGAGGGTGAGGGTGGGTGGAGGAGTACTGGAGGGGTACAATTGTGATGGTAATTCAAAAATTAAGTGGCGTATAACGCAGTCTAGCAAGGGTACTACTCCATATTAGTGTATTTGGCCATAATTCCTTCTGCCCCCCCCCCCCCCCCCCTTCCCTCCCCCAATGTTATTGTATTTGGCCAATGTGAGGGGGACCCCCGGCTGTAGCATATTTTAGCCCCCCCCCCCTCCCCTCAGGCTTAATGAAACTGTACATCTATGGTATGATGTGTGTCTGTGTGTGCTTGTGCCTCTGTGATATGTGCTAGTATGTGTGACTGTGCCATTAAAAACATGCTTTGGTCGTTCTTCAGGTTGGAGCTGAACATGTGTAGGGATGAAGTATCAAGACTTCCATCCTCACAAACTAAGACTGATTGTTCTGCATTCTTGTACAGCTTAATGAATCGATTTCAACCCTTATAGAATATTTTAGTACAAACGTGTACTGGACTATTGACATGCATGGCACCAACAACATGCTATTAATGGGATTTGATGTACAGTGCACATTAACCCAGCCAGGGTGTATGAAGAACGCTGTTAGTTTGCCCAAATTAGGGCAAAGCTGACCCTCTTGGTGGAAGAGTGTAGAGATCAAGGGAGGGAGGGATCCACCAGTGGGATTGGACTAAGAAACTGACTCCCACAGTCTATGTGGACACTCTACTTTATTGGGAGGGGGTGTTTTTATATTCCTTGGATCTTCTGTACAGTACACTATTGGTATGATGTGAGATAGCTGTTCCAAACTGAGAATCCCATGGCTATCTCAATCTCTCATGAACATCTACATTACACACACACATACACACACACACCTAATCATATTCATGCTGTCAGTAACCTCAAGGTCAGACCTTACCATGCAGGCAGCTGCAAATCCTATGTTTAGACTTGTCAACAAGCCATAAATGGAAGATATCTGGATTCATATAAGCACACTAATATATTCATCTGGAATGGGTTCAATTCTGATCTGGAATCAGACTTTCACTTAAAACCTTTTACACTTTTCTGACAAAATGGAAGCTCGGACAATAAAACACATAGAAGCAAATGTGTATCATCTTACCGCTTTCATATAATAAGCAAAAAATATGCATGTCTTACCCCACCCCATCCCGCCTCCTCTATCCTTATACCACACCAAGCTCAATCCATGTATGTGTGTGTGTGTGTGTGTGTGTGTGTGTGTGTGTGTGTGTGCATACACTACTAGTGTTGGTCAGAACAGTAAAAAATAGTGCATGTAAGGAATGGTTTTTACTTTTTTATTTTTGCACATGAAATGCATGGGAGGAATAATATAATAAATGCCACAAGCCTGAGCTGTAAATGCTTTGAGATTGTAACAACTGAGGGGATTATATATATATGTACCACATGTTGCATTGGAAAGGATCTTGACAACATATCATCAGAGCTGGTGTGATTAACAACATATCAGCACAATTTAATACATTAACAACTTTGAAGTATAAAACAGTGGAATAGTATATGTAAATCAAGTAGTAATATTAAAATGACTGATCCTATGAAATAAATAATAATCAGTTTATTTAGTTTTACAAATACAGTACAGCAGGATATTCATACACAGGTTCACTATAATATAAAAGTACACAAAATGCTAATGATACCTGCTTTGACATATTACAGTAGGATAAATGAAACAAATAGCTATAGACCATACTACCCCTATATACTACATCTTGCATGATTGCTATGTATTAATTATTATTATTATTATTATTGTGTTGCACACAGACAGTTATGGGACAGTTTTTACCCTTTTGGCTAGTTTTTCAAGTTTTCAAATTTTTTTTGATTTTTCTTGAACGCCAATGAGCTTCTATCAAATGGTTCTTACGCATCACAAATGGGACTATCCATTACAAAGTTATTAGGCACTGAATTTATAATTAGCCATACATTTCAATGCGAGCGTTGCTTTTCTTTTGCTTGTCCTGGAAACTTTGAAAAAGTACCACAAGGGTGATTTTGCTGGACACTGTTCCATATAGTGTATAAATCAGTACTTAGGATCTAATTACTTCTCAGAATACATGCGCTGTTGGAACACATCCATACATGCGCGACTAGTATATGTATGTATAACGATCCGATTGTACTCTTCAATATACATGTTACATGTATAGTCAGAAATCAGAACTCCGATCATGCTATACCGCCACGTTCATTTATGCTGCAGATCATCGCGACCTGAGCCTGTTTCTATTTTTGTAGTTGGGCTCAAAGGACTCAGATTTAAGCTAAGTATAAATTTGAACGTGCTTTATAGCTTGAATTGGGTATGGCCAGTCGAATCACTGGTGACTCAGGAATGATATAGACTGGGTTATTAACTTTACAAGCTGTATATGTTGTCATGCCTCGTTGTTATGATGCCACGCCCTCTTTTCTTACAACACAAGGTTGTATACAGACCCACTTGTGATATAGCCCGATTCAGTGAAGGAAGAACATCAGAGTAGTTTTTTCGCATTCAGCCAACGGCAGTTTAAAGACTAAGAGGGTATGGCAAATTAATGCCTCCAAGCGTGCCCGTCGTAATTGATAATATTGTTCGTATACCTTTGTGTGAAAGAAACTAGCTGAGTCAACAAAGAGCCCTGCATGTCTGAATAATAATGTGGTGAAGCAAATATTTCTATACATAGATCTATACTGGTTGTTTACAATATGACAATATTGTCTCGAACATGTCATATACGGTATAGTGTGCGTGTGTGTGTGATAGTGGGCGGATTTAAAAATTAACCCTTCAAAATAGGATGATACTCACATGCTCGTAACAGACCCTGGGCCTTTCAATTTTACTGTCTATATACGAATTTATGATTTTGGCGCGCAAAAATGGCTGGTGACTCTCCTTGCATGGCTGGTCTTAGACCTGAACAGGACTCGGTAACTTATCTCGATCATTTTTCTGCTTTGTTCCTTTGCGAGGTATGACCTCTACCAACACGGTAATGTACTATTCGTATGTCCTCTTCGTATACTTATTTGCGTGCGTAAATTATGTGATCTAGGTTGTGTGACACATTCAGATTTACTTCTACGAGCTTTGAGTCACATGCTTCTACTTGTGATGCCTCGAGTGCTGAAAAAGGTATGCCGCAAATCAATCGTTGGACGTTGCTCTGTTTGCTTATGTTTCTTAACCTGTTTCACGCGCAAAAGGAAAGGAGTAACTTGCTGTGTCACTCGGTAGAACAAAAGGTGGTAACCCAAAGGTTAGCATGTTTTTTTTTCTATTTGTTGCGCATGTGAGTTATGCCTGTTGCATTAATCAGAGAAGGGGTACATCCCCCTCGTTGGAATGCCATATGAAACATCTGAACCATCGCGTAAGTGGTCGTATGAACCGTCATATTAAAACTTTGCTTTTGCTCTTATACATGTACATATCCATGGAAATCGGCAATGATTTCGACATAGTCTCCTAGCAGCTGCGTCCTCCGCGTGATCATGCAAGCTGCGGCGCAGGGAACTACAAGTACGTTTTTATTTTTACTCGCCTGCCAAAGTTTGTTTTACTTTACTGCAGCTTTGGGAAAGCCACTCAAAATACTCATCAGAGGCTGAATAAGCAACGCGTATTCTGGACTCTCCGATCGCCGCCTACGCCTTGTGCGCTTCTGAGAACATTACACTCTTTTTTGTTTGGCAATGTGTATTGTATATTGTAATTAAAATCCTGAAGAATGCGAGTCAAGTGAACAAAAAAAAGGCGGGCTGAATACACGAGAATAAGTGGGTTGAAGAAAGCGGTATGTGTAGCCATGTAATGTCCGGATAGTGTAAACAAGTATCTGCGGAATCGGTTGAAACAACATATGTAACCACAATAGAATACTACTAGTTATACACCGGGTACTCATGTTATACATACACGAATACACACCATACTCATGTTATACATACGTTATACTGCATGTGTATTCTATTGTTATACAAAAATGCAGCGTATATAGTATCCATGCACCTTGCGTGTATAACATGCGTACACGAGTGTATTGCGCGTGTATAACAAAATAATTCATGCGTTATACGGTACTGTATAACTTCGATTTTCCACAGTGTGATCATAAAGTAACATATCATTGCCTGGTAAGGTGTGCTATTTATGTTAATAATTAACTGAAACGATAAGCGTTATCCAAATGAAAAATGCAGGCCTTTATATAGTACCGGCAACGCTTTGTATGACATTACAGAATAGGGTGCAACACAGCCCGCATACCCTTTCCATCAAAAACGCAAAGGAACGCTGCCATTAACATCACAGCGGTTCACACGAATGATCGTGGGGTTAGGTCTATTTCACGGAACGAACGGAACGGAACGGAACAGAAAGGAACGGAATGGAACGGAACGCTGGACAAAAACAAGGTTTCTGATTGCAAAGGAATTATGATATAGACTGTATTAGCAACATGTTGTCATATAAGTGCTTGCTAATAGAGGTCTATTTCACTTTTCCATTTCAATCAGAAATCTTGTTCCCTTGCTATTTACACCACCATCACCTTTGATTCCTATATACCACCAGCCTTCTCGTATAGAGAATGTTTGTATTACTTGTTTCCTTAATATCTCTGGTGGATTTGGAATTGTTTTTAGTTCTTCAAACTTATAGACCCAGGTAGCAAAAACGTCAACTTGTGTGATCATGACAGATTTATTTTTGAATCTGCAATTTTGATGAGGTGTACCATTATACTAGTCCCCAGACGACCTCCATTGAGGACCAAAGGGTGATTAAGGTTAGCAAAAGCGAAGCCATATAATACATAGGCAGATCTGGCAGCATCTGCATGGATCTTTCCACATATAAACGCTCGGATTGTCCTTGAGATTGCATGGTAAAATTAAAACCATCGAACTTGATAACGCTGGTTAATTTATACCGGTGCGTCATGACCACAGCGAAACCGTTACATGGACACGGTAACGTCTCATCACGTGACCTTACCCGTCTCTTTGATGTAGGCGGATACCGTTGAAATCAATTTCAACGGGCCGTCTGTGGACTGAGAGTGGACGGTAAAGTCTCTTTCCCCGTCACTCTGTCACGTCATTTATACGTTAAAATCCGTCACTTCGGTAAATCGACGGTTAAAGAGGTTCGCTTTTTACCGTGTCGTACCGTCGGTACGTTTTAGGCACCGCGCGGCTTCTACCCATGCAGCACCACACTATCACATGCAACTTTCTCAGATTCTGAAGCAGTTTTGAAAAAGTCATTGTACAAATACATAGGCATGTACGAAAGGGAAACGCAAGTATTTTGCTTGGTCTCTGCACGTATTGATGTACAAAACAACTGTACTGGTAGGATTCTGTCCTGTTGAAAGATACGATTATAGGATGAGAACCACACGAAGTACTTGCTTAATCACAATTGTGGTTAGGTTATTGAACGATAACACGAGCGTCCTGTACGACAGTCGCACAACTCTCTCGTCATCAAAACTTCACCTGTTACAAAAAATCGCAGGTGAGAAAAAGAGATTCTTTTGCACATACCTCATTGCGCTCCAAAGACAAACAAAGTAACTTCGACTGTAAGCGAGGAAACAAAAATCATAGCCCAACAATAATAATACAACAACTTACAGATTGGAAAGAGTATACTGTAATGCATGCGAAAGGCACAACTCTCTTGCCAGCAAACGTTCATCTGTTACAAAAAAAAAAAAAAAGAGATCTTGTGACACATTGACATACCTCATGGCGCTCCAGAGTACGTTCGTGGAAAGGGTAAGCGAGAGGAAATACAAGTAAGTATCGGATATCAACTTACATAACGAAAAGCACGTACTTCCGCGTTACAACCTATTCCTGTAGACTGAAAGAAGGGGGTTCGTCACAACAAAAATGGCGCCTACCGACACATTTACCTGATGAGGCCACGCCCGTGAAGGTCCACACCTCCCAGGAGACCAGTATCTGCTGATTTTGAAGCATTCTGGACAGGACATGTACATGTAGATCTACACACGTCTTCCCCACAGTGGTGACAGTAGCGTCGCTTGCCGCTCATTTTCACTTACATCAGTCAGAATAATAATCATGTGACCATGACGTCAATAACTATGTGGACGGTACCGTGCTGTAACGTTCGTCGATTACCATTGCACATACACGGGCACCGTCACTAAACGTTTCCGTGACATTTACGTAGAAGCCCGTCGTGTTCGAAAGAGACGGAGTACCGTTGCAACCCGTCTCCGGATAGCGGTTTCGCTGTGGACCGTTGTGATAGCTGTCAATGTAATGTGCTATTTATAGATCAATACCAAATAAGGAACTACTCGCTTTTTTTAATTGCCCGATCGGTTAGGCATCTAATTGACACACGAAAATAAACTGCGGACGCGTCCTGAAGCGATTGGTACACTTAGCGTGCTTTACAAACGTTCCTGTCGTGAGTTATAGTTATACTATCCCGAAGGAAGAAGAATAAGAAGAAGAAGAAGCCGACGGAGGAGAAATTTTAGGTGGGACTGGGTAGTGACGATGAGGACGAGTATTTTTTGTTCTCTAGAAGTACACGGTCTTATGACACAGATGTAGCGCAGAGATGTTCTCCTTTTTGATATCGCTCGATTGCCACTAAGAGCGAAGTGGCCCGATTCTTAAATGTTCCGCTAGACGTGAGTAACGTTTTTATAATGACATTCATGATACTGCAGGATTCCTATACTGCAGGATTCCTATACTGCAGGATTCCTATACTAGTAGATGGTAGAGGAGTACTAGTAGATGGTAGAGGAGTACTAGTAGATGGTAGAGGAGTACTAGTAGATGGTAGAGGACTGAGTACTAGTAGATGGTAGAGGAGTACTAGTAGATGGTAGAGGAATACTAGTAGATGGTAAAGGAGTACTAGTAGATGGTAGAGGAGTACTAGTAGATGGTAGAGGAGTACTAGTAGATGGTAGAGGAATACTAGTAGATGGTAAAGGAGTACTAGTAGATGGTAGAGGAGTACTAGTAGATGGTAGAGGAGTACTAGTAGATGGTAGAGGAGTACTAGTAGATGGTAGAGGAATACTAGTAGATGGTAAAGGAGTACTAGTAGATCGTAGAGGAGTACTAGTAGATGGTAGAGGAGTACTAGTAGATGGTAGAGAAGTACTAGTAGATGGTAGAGGAGTACTAGTAGATGGTAGAGGACTGAGTACTAGTAGATGGTAGAGAAGTACTAGTAGATGGTAGAGGAGTACTAGTAGATGGTAGAGGAGTACTAGTAGATGGTAGAGGAGTACTAGTAGATGGTAGAGGAGTACTAGTAGATGGTAGAGGAGTACTAGTAGATGGTAGAGGAGTACTAGTAGATGGTAGAGGAGTACTAGTAGATGGTAGAGGAGTACTAGTAGATGGTAGAGGAGTACTAATAGATGGTAGAGGAGTACTAGTAGATGGTAGAGGAGTACTAGTAGATGGTAGAGAAGTACTAGTAGATGGTAGAGGAGTACTAGTAGATGATAGAGGACTGAGTACTAGTAGATGGTAGAGAAGTACTAGTAGATGGTAGAGGAGTACTAGTAGATGGTAGAGGAGTACTAGTAGATGGTAGAGGAGTACTAGTAGATGGTAGAGGAGTACTAGTAGATGGTAGAGGACTGAGTACTAGTAGATGGTAGAGAAGTACTAGTAGATGGTAGAGGAGTACTAATAGATGGTAGAGGAGTACTAGTAGATGGTAGAGGAGTACTAGTAGATGGTAGAGGAGTACTAGTAGATGGTAGAGGAGTACTAGTAGATGGTAGAGGAGTACTAGTAGATGGTAGAGGACTGAGTACTAGTAGATGGTAGAGAAGTACTAGTAGATGGTAGAGGAGTATTAGTAGATGGTAGAGGAGTACTAGTAGATGGTAGAGGACTGAGTACTAGTAGATGGTAGAGAAGTACTAGTAGATGGTAGAGGAGTACTAGTAGATGGTAGAGGACTGAGTACTAGTAGATGGTAGAGGAGTACTAGTAGATGGTAGAGGAGTACTAGTAGATGGTAGAGGAGTACTAGTAGATGGTAGAGGACTGAGTACTAGTAGATGGTAGAGGAGTATTAGTAGATGGTAGAGAAGTACTAGTAGATGGTAGAGGAGTACTAGTAGATGGTAGAGGACTGAGTACTAGTAGATGGTAGAGGAGTACTAGTAGATGGTAGAGGAGTACTAGTAGATGGTAGAGGACTGAGTACTAGTAGATGGTAGAGGAGTACTAGTAGATGGTAGAGGAGTACTAGTAGATGGTAGAGGAGTACTAGTAGATGGTAGAGGAGTACTTGTAGATGGTAGAGGAGTACTAGTAGATGGTAGAGGAGTACTAGTAGATGGTAGAGGAGTACTAGTAGATGGTAGAGGACTGAGTACTAGTAGATGGTAGAGAAGTACTAGTAGATGGTAGAGGAGTACTAGTAGATGGTTGAGGAGTACTAGTAGATGGTAGAGGAGTACTAGTAGATGGTAGAGGAGTACTAGTACATGGTAGAGGAGTACTAGTAGATGGTAGAGGAGTACTAGTAGATGGTAGAGGAGTACTACTAGATGGTAGAGGAGTACTAGCAGATGGCAGAGGAGTAATAGTAGATGGCAGAGGAGTACTAGTAGATGGTAGAGGAGTACTAGTAGAGGGTAGAGGAGTACTAATAGATGGTAAAGGAGTACTAGTAGATGGCAGAGGAGTACTAGTAGATGGTAGAGGAGTACTTGTAGATGGTAGAGGAGTACTAGTAGATGGTAGAGGAGTACTAGTAGATGGTAGAGGAGTACTAGTAGATGGTAGAGGAGTACTATAGAAGGTAGAGTAGTACTAATAGATGGTGGAGGAGTACTAGTAGATGGTAGAGGAGTACTAGTAAATGGTAGAGGAGTACTAGTAGATGGTAGAGGAATACTAGTAGATGGTAGAGGAGTACTAGTAGATGGTAGAGGAGTACTAGTAGATGGTAGAGGAGTACTAGTAGATGGTAGAGGACTGAGTACTAGTAGATGGTAGAGGAGTACTAGTAGATGGTAGAGGAGTACAAGTAGATGGTAGAGGAGTACAAGTAGATGGTAGAGGAGTAATAGTAGATGGTAGAGGAGTAATAGTAGATGGTAGAGGAGTACTAGTAGATGGTAGAGGAGTAATAGTAGATGGTAGAGGACTGAGTACTAGTAGATGGTAGAGGAGTACTAGTAGATGGTAAAGGAGTACTAGTAGATGGTAGAGGAGTACTGGTAGATGGTAGAGGAGTACTAGTAGATGGTAGAGGAGTACTAGTAGATGGTAGAGGAGTACTAGTAGATGGTAGAGGAGTACTAGTAGATGGTAGAGGAGTACTAGTAGATGGTAGAGGAGTACTAGTAGATGGTAGAGGAGTAATAGTAGATGGTAGAGGAGTACTAGTAGATGGTAGAGGAGTACTAGTAGATGGTACAGGAGTACTAGTAGATGGTAGAGAAGTACTAGTAGATGGTAGAGGAGTACTAGTAGATGGTAGAGGACTGAGTACTAGTAGATGGTAGAGAAGTACTAGTAGATGGTAGAGGAGTACTAGTAGATGGTAGAGGAGTACTAGTAGATGGTAGAGGAGTACTAGTAGATGGTAGAGGAGTAATAGTAGATGGTAGAGGAGTACTAGTAGATGGTAGAGGAGTACTAGTAGATGGTACAGGAGTACTAGTAGATGGTAGAGGACTGAGTACTAGTAGATGGTAGAGGAGTACTAGTAGATGGTAGAGGAGTACTAGTAGATGGTAGAGGAGTACTGGTAGATGGTAGAGGAGTTCTAGTAGATGGTAGAGGAGTACTAGTAGATGGTAGAGGAGTACTAGTAGATGGTAGAGGAGTAATAGTAGATGGTAGACGAGTACTAGTAGATGGTAGAGGAGTACTGGTAGATGGTAGAGGAGTACTAGTAGATGGTAGAGGAGTACTAGTAGATGGTAGAGGCTAGGAGTACTAGTAGATGGTAGAGGAGTAATAGTAGATGGTAGAGGAGTACTAGTAGATGGTAGAGGAGTACTAGTAGATGGTAGAGGAGTAATAGTAGATGGTAGAGGACTGAGTACTAGTAGATGGTAGAGGAGTACTAGTAGATGGTAGAGGAGTACTAGTAGATGGTAGAGGAGTACTAGTAGATGGTAGAGGAGTAATAGTAGATGGTAGAGGAGTACTAGTAGATGGTAGAGAAGTACTAGTAGATGGTAGAGGACTGAGTACTAGTAGATGGTAGAGGAGTACTAGTAGATGGTAGAGGAGTACTAGTAGATGGTAGAGGAGTACTAGTAGATGGTAGAGGAGTACTAGTAGATGGTAGAGGAGTACTAGTAGATGGTAGAGGAGTACTAGTAGGAGTACTATTAGATGGTAGAGGAGTACTAGTAGATGGTAGAGGAGTACTAGTAGATGGTAGAGGAGTACTAGTAGATGGTAGAGGAGTACTAGTAGATGGTAGAGGAGTTCTAGTAGATGGTAGAGGAGTACTAGTAGATGGTAGAGGAGTACTAGTAGATGGTAGAGGAGTACTAGTAGATGGTAGAGGAGTTCTAGTAGATGGTAGAGGAGTACTAGTAGATGGTAGAGGAGTAAACTCCTTCCAATTATTTCCAATTCCAATTAGAATGTTGCAGGAATTTAAGATATTGCCTCAGAAATGCAACTCAGTGCTTTTGTCTGCAAAATTGTACTGAATTGCTTAAAATCATCAACGATCAGAATAATGCTTGCACAGTATCAAAAGAATTAGATAATTATGATGTGATACATGAAATGCATGAAATATAATGATAATATAAATACAATGTGCAAGAAGAAAGTTTATAAATTTAATATTCAGGACTGTTCAAAATGGCAGAAGTGGCAGGAGTGTGAGGAGACTCAGAAAAGCTCATCTTTGTGTTTTTTGATGCAACTATGGCATTCCTTTTAGAATCCTGTACTGCCTTGTGTAAATCTGTTGAATGGTATAAGGGAAATTATAGGGGAATAAATTCTGAATTAAATGTTGCTGTAAAATAAATTTTAAACATGCTTGGCATACCAGAAATTTCAGATTAACCAAAAAATAAAAGCAACGCATTCACATATACTATGTTTGGTGTATCTGAAATTTCAGATATGCCAATCATATACCATGTTTGGTGTCTGAAATTTCAGATATGCCAATCATATACTATGTTTGGTATATCTGAAATTTCAGATATGCCAATCATATACTGTTTGGTGTATCTGAAATTTTAGATATACCAATCATATACTGTTTGGTGTATCTGAAATTTCAGAAATCATCAGCTCACATGCACATATTCATTCACCAGAACATCAATCACTGATTTTCATAATGTAAAATAGATGCACACACGCAAGCCTTCAACACCACACACACTACAAGCTTTCGACACCCACACAAACCTTACTAGCGTTCGACACCCACACACCCTACAAGCCTTTGACACCCACACATACCCTACAAGCCTTTGACACACAAACACCTACAAGCCTTTGATATGCACAGACCCTACAAGCCTTCAACACCACACTCTACAAGCCTTCGACACCACACATTCTACAAGCCTTCGACACCCACACACACCTTCGACACCACACAATCTACAAGCCTTCGACACCAACACATACCCTACAAGCCTTCGACACCCACACACATCTTACAAGCCTTCAACACCACACCTTACAAGCTTTCGACACCCACACACACCCTACGAGCCTTCGACACCAACACACCCTACAAGCCTTTGACACACAAAAACCCTACAAGCCTTTGATACGCACACACACTCTACAAGCCTTTGACACCCACACACCCTACAAGCCATTGATACGCATACCCTACAAGCCTTCGACGCCACACATTCTACAACGACACCCACACACACCCTACAAGCCTTCGACACCACACTCTACAAGCCTTCGACACCCACTCATCTTACAAGCCTTCGACACGCACACACAAGCCTTCGACACCACATTACAAGCTTTCGACACCCACACACTCTACTATCCTTCGACACCCACACACCCTACAAGCCTTTGACACCCACACACCCTACAAGCCTTTGACACACAAACACCCTACAAGCCTTTGACAGACAAACACCTACAAGCCTTTGATACACACAGACCCTACAAGCCTTCAACACCACACTATACAAGCCTTTGACACCATACATTCTACAAGCTTCGACACCCACACACCCTACAAGCCTTTGACATCCACACACCCTACAAGCCTTTGACACACAAACACCCTACAAGCCTTTGACACACAAACACCCTACAAGCCTTTGACAGACAAACACCTACAAGCCTTTGATACACACAGACCCTACAAGCCTTCAACACCACACTATACAAGCCTTTGACACCATACATTCTACAAGCTTCGACACCCACACGCCCTACAAGCCTTTGACACCCGCACACCCTACAAGCCTTTGACACACAAACACCCTACAAGCCTTTGACAAACACCTACAAGCCTTTGATACACACAGACCCTACAAGCCTTCAACACCACACTATACAAGCCTTTGACACCATACATTCTACAAGCTTCGACACCACACACTCTACAAGCCTTCGACACCACACACTCTACAAGCCTTTGACACCACACACTCTACAAGCCTTCAACACCCACACACCCTACAAGCCTTCGACACCACACACCCTGCAAGCCTTCGACACCACACACTCTACAAGCCTTTGACACCACACACTCTACAAGCCTTCGACATCACACACTCTACAAGCCTTTGACACCACACACTCTACAAGCCTTTGACACCACACACTCTACAAGCCTTTGACACCACACACTCTACAAGCCTTCGACACCACACTCAACACACACACGCCCTACAATCCTTTGACACCACACACCCTACAAGCCTTCGATACACACACACGCACCCTACAAGCCTTTGACACCCACACACACCCTACAAGCCTTTGACACACACACACCCCACAATCCTTTGACACCCACACACCCTTACCTTAAATAGGTAAGTTTGCGCGCATCAAAAGTCAAGTTTAGCTTCCCCATCATTATTCATAGCCCTTGCAAGGATTCTGGCGACTTTCTATAGATATATGAATATAATTACCGACTAAAGCGGGTACCTCACTCCCTGCCACATACCGCTCTATTTACCTTTGTGCTCCCGCTATCCCGCTAGCCGCCCGCTGCCCGTTCCACGTGCGTGCCAACACGTGGCAGGATACACGCGTTACTCACCATAATGTAGGCTTTCTTCGCATCATCTTTCACGCACGGCAATCATCGTGCCAAGTTTCATCCTGTACTGTGTCAGTTAAGGGTACGTACAATCAAGGAAACAGTGACACGACACTACCGAACAACTGTACTGCGGCCAGAGATTATATAGGGCTAAGCTGATCACGTGACTGCAGCACATAAAATTCTAAATTTTAGCCCGCCTTTTTAAATCATTTATAAGAAATCATTTATACACGTGTGTGGTACATTACGTCATACTTTTCGCTGTGTGTATATGCACTGAGGTCACAAATCAACCAATCACATTGTTGCGCGCCTTTCATGATCTCCCGCCATCGGCGGACTCGTACTTCATTGGATGGGAGTTTCTATTTAAGCCTAGTTGCTTCTGCACTCATACATGCAGAAAAAGTGTGTAAAATGCAGCACGGTCCTTACGGATTGCCGCTAGAGTATTGGTCTCCGACAAGGTTACAGCGTGAAGTTCTTACTGACCAAGACACCACCATACAGTGGTGCAAACGAAATGGTCTGCTGTCATCCTCACAGATTTGCGTGGGTTGCGGTAAACAAATGCTATGGGTAACTTACCCGGGAATCGATGGCTATCAGTAAGTATACACTGAATTAACGTTAGCGCCCATTGTACTAACCGATTTGTCTTCAGGCAACGCAGATGGCGATGCTCTACCCATCATTGCAGGAGAGCTAAATCAATTAGAGCAAATTCTTGGTTTTCCGGCAGTCATTTAACCTTGCAGAAGATTTTGGAGTTGACATTATACTGGTGTGAGGATATACCAGTCAATACTGCTGTGCGGTGGTGCGATGTATCAAAGCCAACGGTGATCGACTGGTACAACTTCTGCAGGGACGTTTGTGCTGAATTCATGGCTAGTCACTGTGAACAAATCGGTGGTCCCGGACGAGTTGTTGAAATAGACGAAGCGAAGTTTGGAAAAAGGAAATATAATCGTGGAAGACACAGAGACGGACGATGGGTTTTAGGTGGCATTGAACGGGGAACTGATTCAATGTTCATGGCCATCGTTCCAAACAGGCAGGCAGCCACCCTTCTGCCGATCATTCAAGCAAATGTATCGCAAGGAAGTATTATACACACTGACGAATGGCGATCGTACGGAGGGCTGAATACACTAGGATACATACACCACACTGTGAATCATACAACTAACTTTGTTGATCCTGCTACGGGAGCTTATACACAAAGTATTGAAAGTTCCTGGGCCCACGCTAAATCCAAGTACAAAAGGATGCACGGCATGTCTTGTGACCTATTTCCCACGTATCTAATTGAGTATATGTGGCGACGAAAGCATGGGAAAGACAAACCGTTTGCAATGTTCATTAACAGTATAATTTGTATTTATCCGATGTAATGTCAGTATTTTACAGCCCTAGCTGTGTATTCTGCAATGTATTACATGAAATGAAAGGCAGAGCGAGAAGCGGGAGATCATGAAAGGCGCGCAACAATGTGATTGGTTGATTTGTGACCTCAGTGTATATACACACAGCGAAAAGTATGACGTAATGTACCACACACGTGTATAAATGATTTCTTATAAATGATTTAAAAAGGCGGGCTAAAATTTAGAATTTTATGTGCTGCAGTCACGTGATCAGCTTAGCCGGATATAATCTCTGGCCGCAGTACAGTTGTTCGGTAGTGTCGTGTCACTGTTTCCTTGATTGTACGTACCCTTAACTGACACAGTACAGGATGAAACTTGGCACGATGATTGCCGTGCGTGAAAGATGATGCGAAGAAAGCCTACATTATGGTGAGTAACGCGTGTATCCTGCCACGTGATGGCACGCACGTGGAACGGGGAGCGGGCGGCTAGCGGGATAGCGGGAGCACAAAGGTAAATAGAGCGGTATGTGGCAGGGAGTGAGGTACCCGCTTTAGTCGGTAATTATATTCATATATCTATAGAAAGTCGATTCCGGCCAGAATCCTTGCAAGAGCTATGAATAATGATGGGAAGCTAAACTTGACTTATGCCCCCCCCCCCCCCCCCCCCGGTCCGCCGTATCACTTTTTTTTATTGCTACGCCGCCACTGATCGTTCACTAACGCACGCAGAATTATCCGACCATTCCGTCCTCTGGTACAAGGACCCGCCTCGCATAGCCTAGACGGCTTTTGAGTACCCCCCGCTTCTCTGAGATCATTCTGGCCGATGAAGTTCTGCCTCTCCGCGTATATGCCGTGTCTCCAAGCTCCTCAATGTAGATAAACAGTGTCCCGTTCTAATTAAAGGCGAGAAATGTCAAAATGAGATCCCATAACGTGCGTTTCGTGCATGACGTCATGGCATGCCGTGTAATTTTTACCCGCGCGTATGTCGGTGTGTGCGTGTGGAGTTTTAGCACAAATCCTATTCCATAACAAGGGTTATGTTTTAAAAGTACAGGCCCTGCTATGAGGTTCTCAACGTGACGTCACAGTATCGTAATACCGGTAAAACGGTTAGTCTCGTACCCAGACCCACATCGCAGCTGCCGGATGGAATACATCACCGCCTACGCGAGTAGTGCCTCCGTCACCTGTGGTTATGGGGCCTACTTGGATGGAGCGTGGTTCGGAGGCAACTGCCCACACCAGTGCCTCAAGAGCTGGCAGAGCTCTAGAAGGTTCCTCCTCCACAGAGCTGTGGCCCTTCAACGCCCATCCCCTACAGGGCAGGGATCAGGAAGTACTATGCCTTCTGTCACAAATTTAACCTGCATGACCACTCTGCCAAGAAATCAAGCACTCCATCAACCTTTTTACTGGGTATCTCAGTCATACGGGGAGGGAGGAAGGATCGTCTATGGGAGAGGTAAGTTTATCAAAGTGGGCATGCTTACCCCGGGACTTGGTAGTGAAGGCAGAAGGGGGCGTTGAGGAAGCTGCTCTCCCGCGACCTGGAGTGGTGGGTCCTCTCGCGCCACTTGAACTTCTTCTTGCATGCGTCGGAGTAGCTGGACTCGGACGACGAGCTTGCTTCTCTCCAAAGATGAGGATCGGCTGTGACATCGTTTCTCGCTCTTTGCCTTTTTGGCGCGACTGTGAGTGGCTTGCTTCGTACCTCTCGAACCGATAGCTTGTCAAATTAACAAATGCCCATAGCAGATCAGAACGGGCGCCGTAACCTGTTGGTAAGCTTACGAACGTGTCCCGACCACGGACCACGTCTTCGATGACTCGGAACTGTTCGTCCTTAACTTTGGCATACCTCATACGTTCACCCGCCGACTGAATCGCACTTATTACCTGTACATCATCCATCTCTAGTTATACCGCCATAACCGATAACTTCGATTGATAACTAGAATATGCAATTAGCGCATACCTCAAATCTGATTGGTCGCTACAACATTCCGGCGCAGCTGGACAGAAATTTGTACAGGAGGACACCAGACCCACTACTCGCGTAGGCGGTAGTCTCGTCCCCAGACCCAAATGTACGTAAGTGTTATCGCTTGCAGTATAACACTACGTACAGTGGGTCTGGACGATAAGTCAAGCGAAGTTGTTCTGTGCTTCCAAATTTTGAAGCACCAATCAGAATGCAGCTTCCGCGTGACGTCACAACGCCATTGTAATTATCCATTTTCATTAACCATGTCTAGTACGAGCGACTCCGATACTGCTACATGTAATCTTGACAGCGTGATTGTACTCGCGTGTGGAAAATTGGGTTATTGTGACATTCGTCCGAGTCAACACACAGCCATAAAGTGCTTTCTACAAGGAAAGGATGTTTTCATTTGCTTACCGACCGGCAGCGGAAAGTCGTTGTGCTATGCTGCCTTGCCTTATGCATTTGATGGTCTTTATGGTCGTGAAAGCAGCATCGTAATTGTTGTGTCTCCCTTGATAGCCTTGATGAAGGACCAGGTTAGTGGCATTACCACTTATATTAGGCCATATCAATGTACTTTGCAGGTGGCTGTACTGAATTCTAAAGGTCTGGCTGCTACCTATGTTAGCAGCGAAAACAGGGAAGATCTTCAGCTTGAAAAAATCCTTCGAGGAGAATATAAAATTCTCTTCATCAGTCCGGAGATGCTGATGCTAAACCTGGCAATGAGAGAAATGCTCAGAACGACAGTATACAAGGACAACCTTGTTGCCTTTGTAATAGATGAAGTTCACTGTGTCACTAAATGGTTAGTCATTTATGTCATGCAATACAATGGTTTAGAATATGTATAACATTCCTTAGGGGTGAGTACTTCAGGCAAGAGTTCACACATCTGGGAGAAGTACGGAGCATTATTCCAGGTCATGTAAAATGTATGGTCATGACAGCTACTGCCACAGTAGCCACAAATATAAAGTAATCGCTATAGTGGGGTTGAATGATCCTGTTCTAGTCTCTGCTTCACCTGACAAAGCCAATATTTTTTACACTGTCAGAGAAAACACAAGCTTGAGTGTGAAAGTTGCATTTACACCCATAGTGGCTAAACTACGCACTCTTAGACGCAAAATGCCAAGAGTTATGGTATTTTGCAGGCAATATGAGGACTGTGCATGCATTTATGACTTTTTTGTAAGTTCACTAAAGGAGGAATTTACTGAGCCTATTGCTGCTCCCAACTTAGCAAGGTTTAGACTAGTGGATATGTACACAGGGGTTACTAGGAAGACTGTCCAAGACGCTATCATAACTGCATTTTGTACTGGTGATAGTCCTTTAAGAATTGTGATATGCACAGTAGCTTTCGGTATGGGTTTGGACTGTGTAAATGTGAGTCAAATTATTCACTGGGGACCAGCTTCGGATGTGGATTCATACATGCAAGAGTGTGGTCGTGCAGGCCGTAATGGTGAACCAGTTACTGCCTTGCTCTACTGGAAAAAGAAAGACTTTAAGTCAAACACAATCTCCAAAAAGATGAAAGTCTATTGTTCAAATCAAGGGACATGCAGAAGAACAATATTGGCATCATACTTTGATTGCACCAAACTTAATGTTAATGGTTGTAACTGCTGTGATGTGTGTGCTATTAATTGTACTTGCAATAGCTGTAACGTGTAGATTGTTCCCATTTTATTACCAGTTGAATGAATATAAATACATACACTTGAACATTTCTAATGAACCAATGGTGATTGCTTAAGGATGATCAAAATGTTCTTATTTATCCAGGTAGTCAATTTTTTTTTGTTTATAGAATACAGCATACCATTACACAGTTGCTTCGGAAATGTTTTGTGCTTTCTGCCAGGTTTCTGGCTGAAGACACCACTTTGCACAAGTTCACAGACTATTTTTGACAAGTCACAGGCCTCTGAGTGACGGGTATGATCTCCAGATATGTGAATCCCTGTAATCTCATCAAAGTAGTGCAAGGTTTCACTTAGCACACCTACTACTTTTCCTGCTCTTATAACAGCCTGGGGTGTTTTATTTGCACCAAGATGCCTAACAGAGTCCTTGATGTGCCGATTTAAATCAGCTGAGATGTTATGGCCTGCCTTTCCCCTAGCATTGATGAAACGACCCCACAACATCTCTTCTGCATAACGAGGGGGCAGTATGTAGTAGTACTGCATCAAGGTATTAAATGCCTCAAGGCAGTAATTGGTATGTCCAGTGGCACGAAAAAATAGCCAGAAGTATTTCCAACATCTTAGCACTCTTTCGCCATCTCCTTCACGGATAGCATCTTTGAATTCCAGGTACAGTAGCCCTAGAGACAGTGTTTCTTTGGCGTACTCCAACACATGGTCTGGATTTTGGCTTGAGGGAGTATGTCCTGCTTGAAAAGTGATGGTGACTAGTTTAGCACAGATAGATTTTGCTACTGAATGCAGAGTAGATGATGAATTACCACTCAGAATGTTTTCTGATAAATTAGCTACATCTTCAGCCCCAACTAGGCTGATTGCAGCTGCAACTATGTGTGCCTTTGTAACAAGCTCAGAAAGTCCTCACAAGAGTTCATGTCTTTGCTTACATCTGATACCACACTTCTCCTATTGATAAGGTTGCGTAGCTGATACATGGTACCACCCTCCAGCCCTGAGCTTGTCTTGTATAGTCTAGTCCACACCACCTGATGACAAAGAGATGTCAGAATAAATTTTCCCACCTCTTGTAGTTCCTATCACAGACGTATTAGCTATCTCTAAGCTCAACGGCTGTCCTAGGGTAACCACCACACAGAACTTCAATAGCATGAATAATATACATGTACCTTCATGAATGTCATCTTTGTATGCCAATCCTCTATGACAGGGATTAGACCTTCCAGACATTCTTTTCCACTTTCAGAGTTTGATAGCACCTTCTGGCTACCTCTAATTCTGGCTGTTGTGAGCTGATCCCCTCCAATTAAGATGTGATGAAAGTGATCGATATTAACATCAACAGTTTCTATTCTTCCACTTTGGCCACAGACATCAAATGTTTGAGTACTTCTGATCTTAGGGACATACTTGTGCAATACATCCATAATGTCCACCATGTCGTCAATAACATTTTCATTTTTCAGAAGTACTCTCAATGGCACCTACATGTTATATTTCATAGTAACAGTACATGCACATGTATGTTTCTAGCACGCACATACCACTTGTGACTTTTGTACCATATTTGCTGTATACTTATGCTGGATGTGGGGCATAACTGCATATTTCAAATGGCTGAGCCCATGAATATTCTGAGTTAAAATTCTAGCCACCAAAATCTCCATGTTGAATGCTAGAGCAGCATCATCATCTGTGGATGGGTAGAACAGATTGCAATCAATACTTTTTGGATCAATGAAAGTGGAATTGTTGCTAAGACCACTAAAGTTTATTCTGTCCTTCACGGCATAAACATGGAAATAGTGAAGTGACTGAACTTGGTGGTTGAATCGCATATCACGTGATTTAACCGTTTTGTCTATATTGTCTCCAACAAGTTTAAAACCATGCCATTCTGACTCAGTCACACAATCTCCATCATCAGTGGTGCTTTCTGACTGGGATGCCTCCTGCCTTGGTTCTATGTTATACATTTAAAAATTATAACTCCAGTCACACAGAGCTAGTATTCCATACATAGTACGCACCTTGAAGTAGCACATCTTGATTACCACTATCTGTAATGAAGTAGTATGCATTGTTAATGCAACTAAGAAAAATACACAAACCTGGAGCTATGTCCAATACATCTGAAAGGCTAGAATCACCATCACTTAAGAGGGGTATGTCAGACTGATGACATGAGGACTGGCTCACACATTTCTCATCATCGGATGCACCATTAAATGAGCTGTTTGGAGTGGACATGAATTTTGGTGGTGAATTGTCATCAAATATTGATAGCGCTAGAACACTGGAGGATGAACTGGAAGTACCAGTAGGCATATGTGCCAAACATGATGATGAAATAACACCCTAAAATATAAAGGATAACCTTATTATGCTCCAAATTATTTGCATGACCTGCCTGATTCATTGGCATGAAGTGTTTAAGTTCCTCAACCCATTCAAGGACAGTGCTGTCATGATTGGCACCAAGAGTGTCTAGTAGTTTCTGTGTACTATCTGTAGACAGGCATATGCCCATTTTCTGCAATCTGGTGTATACTTGTAATGATAACGTATTTATGATAGTTTAAAATGTAGTCCTATGTAACAAAGAACTGAAAGTACACATCACAGGCATGAATGTACATGTACCTGTTTTGCAGCATGCCCTGAGTAAAGGAATAAAGAAATTAATATGTGGATAAGAGTTTGGCGATGATGAGATTTCACTAAAACTGCCACACATGTTAGTAGAATAGAGTGACGCTTAGGGCTGCATCGGGCAACACAAGTGTCAAGTAAACCCATCAGTGTTGGAGCTAGTTGTGTAAGTTGAATGTAAAGACCTTCCCAGGTATATGACGTTAATACTTTCAGGCTAATATCTTCAAATTTCAAAGTAGTGTCTGAAAGAATCCTTCTCATATCTTACCGCACAAGTGTACTAACTCTTGCTAACAGCTCCTTCCTCGTCATTTTATTTACAAATGCATGCTTAGCGAATGCTCTTACTGAATTACGGGCTAACGATTTTCCATTTTCTTCCCTCCTGGGAGACAAAACATAACTTTTCTCATAACCGTCTTGTGTGACGATCACCTGTTGTAAAATTGAAAGCTACATAAAGAGCACTGTTGATACCGGCACAGTATTCACTACTGACCTTTACGGATGGTCGTTCAGCAACTGGTGCCCTTCGTTTTGTAACGCAATGCCGTTGTTCTGCAGTTTCTATACTAGCAGCTGCTTGGCTGCAATGAGCTGTCAAATTCGCAGTAAGCTTTGCCATTAATTCGTCTCTCAGCTTCTGTAGCTCGCTCTTTAGAAAAGCGTACTTTCCGACATCCCTGTAGCAGGTCAAGCATATGTATCCGGAGCTGTAATCAACGTTCATGTTCGCTACTTCACAAGATAAACTCCTTAGCGTCTCACAACACAGTGCCAGTGTTGGACTTTCTAGGCGTCTTCTTTTTTTGCAGCTTAAAACAGGCAAACCACATACCTTGCAGCGATTCATTTTAATTTGCGAATGTGACGTAGGCAATTACGTATGACGTCACAATTATTACATAACATTTTAAAAGCACGGAACAACTTCGCTTGACTTATCGTCCAGACCCACTGTACGTAGTGTTATACTGCTAGCGATAACACTTACGTACATTTGGGTCTGGGGACGAGACTACGTAGGCGGTGATGTATTCCATCCGGCAGCTGCGATGTGGGTCTGGGTACGAGACTATAAAACGGTAGCTTGAAAGAGAACTACGGCAATGCAAGGCTATAGGGGTTGGCGCTTAAGTTTAACAGACTGCTTTGGTAAACGAGTACTATATGTCGCGCGCGGCCGAAGTCCGAGTTTTGTTATTTGTGCTAATTGATGCGCATCCACCACTTGTATGATGGGTGGGGGGCGGGGGGGGGCACTGCTGTTTGCGGTTCAGATAATTGGCTAATACGGTATACTTTTGAATAGTGTAAAAAATTTACTTTTAGAGCTCATTATAAATCGTACTTTTTGTGACCCACATTACGTGCTTTTTTCAAGTCATAGCTAATTTGAGATGATTTGATCTTTCCTACTCCCTATCATCGCACTAAGGAAAATTCCCAACGCGCACAGCCTACAATATAACTCGAATCGTTGCGGCATCGTTTTTATACGGCCATGTGATGGAGGTGGTAAGGGAGCATTCACAAATTACGTCACGCATTTTTAACCTGTTTTGGACCCCCTCCCCCCCCCTTCGTCACAAAGCATCACATTCACGGGACCTCCCCCTATAATATTACGTCACAACACCTCCCCTCCCCCCCCCTCTCAATTGTTTAATTGTACACTAAAACTCATGTAAAGCTGTTAGTACTCAAAAGAGTTACAAAAAACCATGCAGATTGACTAAATACTAGAGTCTGGACATTCCCACGCGGTTTCAAGATGTTCTTCAGTTGAAACAACCGGTATAGCTTCATCCATTTCTTCAGTATCATCTGCAGGCACAGGAATTGTATCACAACCAAGCTCGAGTTCATCCATCCAGTCAATATGCTCACCATTTTCAATGTACGATATAATTGTCATCATGCAGCTCTCGTTGGCGTCTAGCGGCAATTTGTATTGGACGATCACGAGAAACTGGTTGAGTTTCGTTGTGTATTGAACAATGTTCTTTCAATAACACCTTTGTGGCAAAGTATAAACTACACTTTTTGCACATTCTTTCTGCTAACATTGGTATCACTGATAGGCAATAAAGGTCATAAGGAAGAACTTTAAAAGCAGTTGCTGATCTTGGAAGCATTTCATCGATATTCAACGACAGTGATGCAAATAGACTTGGAAAAAAATGCCTTACTTCCTCACCTCAGCAAGTGGAATAAGTGGAGGAAAGAATCTCTGCTGTATAACTTCAAAATAAGAACTTCGAGGTTTACTGCAGCACTTTCCATCTTTGCATTTGATGATTTGTGTAAAATATTGGCTTGTCCTCACATGCTGGCTGAACCAGGTATGATCCTTGGATGATAGTGAAGAAGCATTGAGTTCAGAATTTTCAAATGGAATATATTCTGCAACAACTGGATACTTATCAATAATGACAGAAGACCATATTTCTGCAAGAACATTTCCAGCACAACCAAAATTTTCTTTTTCAAGCTCTTTATCTATGGTTTGCCCTTGCGCATCCAGATGACTGCCATAAGAGTCATGAGGCAATACCACACCAGCAAGCTCTTTGCTAAGAGGTGCCATTCTTCTTTCTACACGATTATAGGCACTACGACCTGGAGCGTTGCATGCAATAAAAAGTGCATCTAAATTGTACTCTAAAAAATTATGGATTCCAACTTCAGTTACTTTTCTGTATCGAAGATTTTCGTCGAGACCTCCATCAACTGTAAAAATACCAATAGGCTTTACCAACATATTCACTCCACACTTTGTGATTTCATCAAATTCTTTTATGTCCAGCAGTCTTTGAAAATCTAAACCGTGAGCATAAGCAGTAGATGAACAGTGTTTTCCCGATCTAATGGCAATGTAAGTAGGACCGGAATAACCAACAGCATCTCGCATACCAAGACTGTTTTCTTCAATTTTAATCCCCGCAATAACTGATGGTATCAGCTTGTGACGGCCAGCAACAACCCAGTCATGGTCAGGTAGAGTAACTCTGTACTCCACGTGCATCAATAGCGGAGATTGCATGGTTGCTGCAGTTAGCCCTATTGGAACGCGAGCTTTGTCATCCTGGCTTAAGAAGCAAACCTCCTTGGGACCCAACATTGATGACAATTCTTCCAACCTCTTGATTGTCTCAAAACAAAATGCAGCATCAATATGCTTGAAATGCAGATCATTCTTTGATCGTAATAACTGAACTGGAGCAGTAACTGCATGTCTTTTTCCTTCTATTGAATTACCACGTCTGGGAATCTGTCTAAGGTAAGTGCCACTTCTACTAATTTGGAAACCATCTTTCTTTAGTTGAGCTGTTAACTCATCCAATGTCTTAATGCTTCGATACACCTCGCACTGTCTTCTTTTATGTGCTGGTGCCCCATGCAAAGCAATGTCTACAATAGCTTGCATAAGTAATGGTTGATCCTCTTCTAGCCGGGGTCTTCCAGATTTCTCTCTTTATTTCAACAGTTCCTTTACTTCAGGATTCTTTTCACACAAATCCAGCATTACATGCTTTCTCTTAGCTCTGTACTTCTGTGCCCTTTTCTGGTCATCTCTTTTCTTCTTCAATAATTTTTCCAATTCCTCTTTCTTTCTCTTCTTGCAATGCAGTTCCGTTTCTTGTTCTTTAGTCAGCATATTGCTTGACTGTCTACTGCACAGACCAACTAAATCTCCATTTATTAAATCAATTTGGTGTTGCAAGTCAGTTTGTGCAGTGGATTTGTATCTGCTTGAAGATCCTGATGTGCACAGCTCATTTGGATTTGTTGATACTACTGAAATCAAACTATTTGTGGCCTCAGACGGAGCTTCTATCGTTAAAGAATGGTCAGAATCTCCCTCTGTTGTGTGGTTTGGAACAGCCTGGTTTCCCCAAAATGCAAGCAGCTGTCCCTTCTTCGTCATTGCAATTGCTTTCAGGTCACTAATCAAAGCATTCACCTTGGGTGTGATAATCAGCCTCCTTCTTCATTTCATTCCACCTCTTCGCTACTTCAGCTTGGGAAAGTTGCTTTGGCTTGGTAGGGTGCGCATCAGTGTAAGCTTTAAACAAAGCTTGATACAGCGCATCTTTGGTTGCCATTAACCAAAGGGGACCTTGAGCAAGCGACATAGCAGTCGACAGTAAAACAGTTTTCCCGGCACGATTCAGATAAATAAGCACACGCTCCAGCACCTTCTCGATCTTGTCACTTATAAAAGAGCTGAATGCACAGGCCTTGTAATAATGCAACAACAATAGAGAGCCTCAATGTCTATGCAGCCCTAAAAGTGCCCGCGCAAAAATTTTTTGTGATGTCACACATTTGTTAACCCCCTCCCTCCCTAACATCACATTTCGTCACGATTGATCGAACCCCCCCCCCCCCTTGCTGCGTGACGTAATTTGTGAATGCTCCCTAAAGTGATGTGCAAAAGAATCTCTTTTTCTCACCTGCGACTTTTTGTAACAGATGAAGGTTTGATGA
The DNA here is from genome assembly GCA_963681505.1 of Eunapius fragilis. Classification (NCBI taxonomy): domain Eukaryota; kingdom Metazoa; phylum Porifera; class Demospongiae; order Spongillida; family Spongillidae; genus Eunapius; species Eunapius fragilis. The sequence continues at coordinate 7,055,970 of OY811975.1, read as the reverse complement.
CGAGAGAGTTGTGCGACTGTCACGCTCGTGTCATCAATAACCTAACCACAATTGTGATTAAGCAAGTACTTCGTGTGGTTCTCATCCTTACAATCATATCTTTCAACAGGACAGAATACGGTGGCCCGGTAGGTCGCGCGCGCGAACAATGCACGCAGATCCTAGAAACAGTAGACGCAGCGCAGCCAAACAGTCGACGGAGTGCACGAGCACGAAATGACGTAGTGCGTAGTGCAGTATTACGGAGTGCAGTAGTGCGAAAATGCGGAGTGCAGTATTACGGAGTGCAGTAGTGCGGAATGCGGAGCGCAGTATTACGGAGTGCAGTAGTGCGTAGTGCAGTAGTCGACTTGTGCGCTGTGCAGTGGTCGAATTGTGGGCGGTGCCTTGCGAAGCGTGTCAATTAGAATTCTCGTTGAATGGCTCTTCATCGGAACGACCCTCAAGTCGAAGGTAAGGATGCATACTATCGTTGTGTAACCAAGCCTATGGAGACAGTCATTCTTTTATCCAGCTGTCATACGGAAATACTGGAGGCAGGGAAAAACTATCGTGGTGTGCGTGTGGGTTTTAAAGTCATTCACTTTGAGTTTGTTTTCTTTCTGTGTTTTAGGTTTTCTAGGAAGATCTTATGGCTAGAATTGGCAACCATCAACAATGACCCCAGTGTTGTCCTTAGCTTCTATTTGAGGACTGTATTTCAGTTAGAAGGTTTGCTGTTGTGCATCACAGAATGATATGCTTCGGCATGTGTCAGGTTGATGCATGCAGTGTTTAGGAATATCCCAAATTTGAATGTGTGTGTTTGTGTGTGTGCGTGCATGTGTGTGTTTGTGTGTGTGTGTCTGTGTGTATATGTGTGTGTGTGCATGTGTGCGCGCGTTTTTATTGGTGAACTGATGGGCAAGTGTCATCTTGGTAGGATAGCTAACAGCTCTCCTGGGGAGGGTTGAATTGTTTCACACCAATGATGTCAGTTGTAGATTTTTCATTATGGCTGCCCTGTTGCTCAGGTTGATTGATACATGCAGTGTTTAGGATTATGCCTAATTTGGATGTATTTGAGTGGTTGTGTGTGTGTGTTTGTGTGTGTGCATGCGTGTGTGTCTGTGTATGTGTGTGTGCATGCATGTGTATGTGTGTGCATGTGTGTGTGTGCATGCATGCGTGTGTGTGTATGTGTGTGTGTGTGCATGCGTGTGTGTATGTGTGTATTTGTGTGTGTGTGTGTGTGTGTGTGTGTCTGTGTGGGCACGTGTGTGTGCGTGCATGCATGTGTGTATGTGTGTGTTTGTGTGTGCGTGCGTGTGTGTATGTGTGTGGTTGTGTGTGTTTGTGTGTGTGTGTGCATGCATTGTGTGTTTGTCTGTGTGTATGTGTGTGCATGCATGTGTATGTGTATGTGTGTGTTTGTGTGTGTGTGCATGCATGTGTGCATGTGTGTGTGCATGCATGCATGTGTGTGTGTATTGTCTGTATGTGTGTGTGCATGCGTGTGTGTGTGTCTGTGTGTGTGCGTGCATGCATGTATGTGTACGTGTGTGCGTGCGAGTGTGTGTTTGTGTGTGTTTGTGTGTGTGTGCATGCATTGTGTGTTTGTCTGTGTGTATGTGTGTGCATGCATGTGTGTATGTCTGCATGTGTGTGTGCATGCATGTGTGTATTGTCTGTATGTGTGTGTGCATGCATGTGTGTCTGTGTGTGCGTGCATGCATGTATGTGTACGTGTGTGTGTGCGTGCGTGTGTGTGTGTTTGTGTGTGTTTGTGTGTGTGCATGCATTGAGTGTGTGTCTGTGTGTATGTGTGTGCATGTGTGCGTGCATGCATGTGTGTGTAGTGTGGGTTTGTGTGTGCATGTGCGTGTTTTCATTGGTGAACTGATGGGCAAGTGTCATCTTGGTAGGAAAGCTAACAGCTCTCTTGGGGAGGGTTAAATTGTTTCACACCAATGATGTCAGGTTGTAGATTTGCCATTATGGCTGCCCTGTTGCTCAGGTTGATTGATACATGCAGTGTTTAGGATTATGCCAAATTTGAATGTGTGTGTGTGTTTGTGTGTGTGTGTGTGCATGTGTGTGTCTGTGTGTATTGGTGTGCATGCGTGTGTGTGTGTATTGTGTGTATGTGTGTGTGCATGTGTGTGTATGTGTGTATTTGTGTGTGTGTGTGCATGCGTGTGTGTGTGTCTGTGTGGGCATGTGTGTATGTGTGCATGCATGTGTGTATGTGTGTGTTTGTGTGTGCGTGCGTGTGTGTATGTGTGTGTTTGTGTGTGTTTGTGTGTGTGTGCATGCATTGTGTGTGTGTCTGTGTGTGCATGCATGTGTATGTGTATGTGTGTGTTTGTGTGTGTGTGCATGCATGTGTGTATGCGTGTGCATGTGTGTGTGCATGCATGCATGTGTGTGTGACTGTGTGTATTGTCTGCATGTGTGTGTGCATGCGTGTGTGTGTCTGTGTGTGTGCGTGCATGCATATATGTGTACGTGTGTGTGTATGTGTGTGTGTTTGTGTGTGTGTGCATGCATTGAGTGTGTATCTGTGTGTATGTGTGTGCATGTGTGCGTGCATGCATGTGTGTGTAGTGTGTGTTTGTGTGTGGGTGCATGTGTGTGTGTGTGTGTGTGGGTTTTCATGGGTGGGACTGATGGACAAGTGTCATATCTGGGTGTGACTTTACAACTCTCCTGGGGAGGGTTAAATTGTATTCACACCAAAGATGTAAGATGTAGATTTGCCATTTTGGCTGCCCAGTGGTTTGTGGTCATGCCTGCCTGTATTGGACTTGTTAGGATGTCCAATGAGGATAAAAAGCAACTGTGGTACAGAGAACACAGACATAGCTGCTTGTCAGATGGCTTTCAGGCATAGCCACCTTGATCGGTATACAGCATCCAGTAGTTTCATCTTTGGTAGTTCCATCAGAAACACAGTAATCTATATTGTCTTGCATGTGATTGGAATATGATGACTGTTTGCAGCGCATAGAAAGTTGGTGGTCCAGGTTAAGGATTTTTAAAACGGATTGGTGGATAGCTCTGTTTAAGGTGATATTTTACAAGTTGCTCATCTTTGTTCTTTTTGCAGCAATTGCAGGATCAAGGATGATATGATCCCAAGAATACTGTGCACCGGTAGCTTGTGCACAACTTGCAACCCTTTTATGTTACCATGATGGTGTCCTGCAGTCATTCTGCTGCTTATGTCTTTGTGCCACTGTTGCGAACTGAGCTAGGGGAGTTCAAGAACAGGTGGAATCAGCACAGGATTCGGAAGAACAGACATGCATCTTGCTTGTGTGACGTTCCAGATGATCTCTTTTACCTTTCAAGCTGTTTAGGTACAGTATTGTCATAATTCTAACAATGGCATTGCTGTGACCATTATTGTTAACCAACAGGTGAAGACTACAAGCAGGATATAGATCCTAATCTTTTTGTATACTTCACAGTTCAAATTGCTCGTGATCCTGAACCCTTCTATCCTCCAGAATTTAAAGACTTTGCAGATCATATCATGGATACTCTGGGCTGTACGCAAAACTCTATTACACCTGCTAACTGCAAATATATTTATTATTATCTGTTACAGCAATGTAAAAGTTTATATATCACAGGGAAAAAACGCGTGGAATCAAGTTCTGATTTTACAGAGGATTTTTATATCTTCTGAAAAATCATTGCGTGATCTTACATAGAAAATCTGATGCGTGTGATTTGTGTGTGATTCTCTGTAATATCACACAATGATTCCAAAATGATTCCACGTGTTCTTTCCCTGTGTATAATTATTATTATGATCACTTTTGCGCGGCATGGAAAGTGGAACCCCCTCTGATGATCGTTGCAGCGACGACGGAGTTACTGCTAGTGATCTAGTAGCGGCAAGTGAACGGCGTACTTTTAATTTCAGACTAAGATTCTGCAAGCTATAAAGCGATTATCTGCTGAGAGTAATGTGGATAATGCTGCTAGTCCAATCAAACGTCGTGCACCGGAGAATCATAAAGAATTGTACAAAGAGTACAGAGCAACAGTAAAGGAATCTAGACTGGATAAGTCCAAGTGTGCTACCAAACCCAAACTTCCCAAAGAAAAGATGTTTGGAGTAAGTGTACAAGCAAAGTAATAAGCTGTAATTAGTCTCATTGACATTATTTTGGGAGATACTGCATATATGTGCACTTATGGGTTTGGGATCTAAGATTTGCATAATCATAATAAAAACGCAGAAGAGGTCTTGCGACACTATATGCAAAGTTGACAAACATACACTACTTACACTCATGTGATGCAATGTGTTAAGGTATGGCTCTTCCATCTTGGCTGTCTAGATGAATGTGTGCAGAATGACTAAATCAAAGAAGGACGGGTACAAGCGTGTTGGTGACAATTATCGTGTACCAGGCTTCACACATTCTGATACTTATGATGGAACAGTGAGAAAAGCTCTTCTACCCATACTTGGTTCTGATGCCACTAGCAGCAGCACTAACTATAGTCAATATAGTTTGATAATTGGATGTGGTAGAGTAGTGAATCAGGCACTGCAAGATGGCAAGCAATGGACACTTGGAAGGTACTTAGATGATCTTGGAGGAAGCAAAAGAGTCACAATCGGTGTTTACATACCACAGGTTAGTTTTTTTTTACTGCAGAAATATCACATTAATGCTTCAATCAGGAAAAGAGCATGAGCAATGAAGACCTAGTGCAAATATCCACAGGTAGCTTTTTTAAAAGAAATGTACTGTCTTTATTTTAATGTACTTATAGGTAGTGAAACAGACAAGGTCACCAAAGTAAGAGAAGATGTGAAAATAGATCAGGAAAGGAGCAGTGAAGACCAAGTGAAAATATCCACAGGTAGCTTTTTAAAAAGTATGTTCTGTCTTTATTTTAATGTACTTATAGGTAGTGAAACAAACAAGGTCACCAAAGTAAGAGAAGAAGTGAAAATAGATCAGGAAAGGAGCAGTGAAGACCAAGTGCAAATATCCACAGGTAGCTTTTAAAAAAGTATGTTCTGTCTTTTTTAAGATATACTTATAGGTAGCGAAACAGACAAGGTCACCAAAGTAAGAGAAGTGAAAATAGATCTAACCAAAGGTAAAATGCCGAGTTGTTAGATTACTAATAAACTTACGTGTCCTCCATCAGAAAAAGAAGTGATTGAAAAAATTGGTACGTGCTTGTTATTACTTACTGCAATTAAAATGTGCAATTTGTAGATGAGAGTTATGTCAAAAACCGTAAGTTATACTGGCTATCTGCTGGTAATGTTTATTGCCTGAGAATAGGTAGCCTGATGATAAATTTGAGTGATCTGAAGATCTTCGAAAAGATTGCCACCGGCACATACGGTGTTGATGTGGCAATCAAGATGCTTAATTTGGCTGCTAGTGATGTAGACTGCAAGGAAGTTCAAATACTGCAGTGAGTGTACAAATAATGGGTTGTCAATATTCAATATATACTCATACAATAGAGCATTGAGACATCCAAACATCGTAACACTAATGGGCATCGGTGTAGAAGTTAATCAACTACTTATAGTTACAAACTACATTGACGGACACAACTTGGATCAGGTTATTTTTCACAACACACTGACAGTGAGTAGTAATAGCAAAAATAAACATTGCATGTAATATGGCTCTAACAGTTTATCCAAGGCCAGAAGATGTGCATTGCCATTCAGGTTGGAAAGGCTCTGGCATACATGCACAGCAGAGTGCCAGCAGTCGTTCACCAAGACATCAAGCCTGCAAATGTGATGGTAAGGTCAAAATGTTAAGATGCAGGTGTTTCTTATTTCTTATATGCATAAGGTTACCAGCAACGCTGAGGCATATGTGTGCGACCTGGGAGTGGCAAAGTTCCAAAACATCCTAGGAACCATAAAAACATCAAAAGGTCCAGGAGCTGTAACAGTACCTTATAAGGCGCCAGAGGTGTTTATGGATGGGAAACGCTCCACACCAGTTGACATTTACGCATTTGGATGCACAATGATTGAGCTGTTAAGTGGGAAAAGAGTATGGGGAGAGTTAAGTGCATATCAAATAACAGCCAAAGTTTGTGGGTCATACAACGCACCTCCACAGTCACCATGTACAACAGAGGTGCCAGAAGAGTGTAGAGAATTATGTTCTCAATGCACCCTCCTTGAACCAACTGGACGACCATCTGCATTAAGAGTTGTTGAAATGCTTAAAACTATACACAGCTAACATTATGTTTTGTGCAAAGCATTCAGTGGTAATTGTACTTTCATATTACATGCAGTGATTTCTCAATAAGAATGATTAGGTTGTTGATTTCTATGTGCTGCAAATAGTCAACATGATCAAATGCACATGCATGCAAGTACAAATAGATCCTCCCCAAGAGAGCTGTTATCTCCTACCCAGATATGAGACTTGCCCATCAGTCCCACCAATGAAAACGCACACACACACACACATGCACACACAAACACATACACACACAAGCACACACATACACACACGCACGCACACACAAACACACACATACACACATGCATGCACGCACACACACATGCCCACACAGACACACACACACGCATGCACACACACACAAATACACACATACACACACATGCACACACATACACACAGACACACACAAACACACACACACATTCAAATTTGGCATAATCCTAAACACTACATGTATCAATCAACCTGAGCAACAGGGCAGCCATAATGACAAATCTACAACCTGACATCATTGGTGTGAAACAATTTAACCCTCCCCAGGAGAGCTGTTAGCTTTCCTACCAAGATGACACTTGCCCATCAGTTTACCAATGAAAACACGCACACGCACACACAAACCCACACTACACACACATGCATGCACGCACACATGCACACACATACACACAGACACACACTCAATGCATGCACACACACACAAACACACACAAACACACACACACACGCACGCACACACGTACACATACATGCATGCACAAACACACACATACACATACACATGCATACACACACACATACAGACAATACACACACATGCATGCATGCACACACACATGCACACACATACACACATGCATGCACACACACACAAACACACACATACACATACACATGCATGCACACACATACACACAGACAAACACACAATGCATGCACACACACACACACACACAAACACACACATACACACACGCACGCACACACAAACACACACATACACACATGCATGCACGCACACACACGTGCCCACACACACACACACACACACACACACACACACAAATACACACATACACACACGCATGCACACACACACACATACACACACACGCATGCATGCACACACACATGCACACACATACACATGCATGCACACACACATACACAGACACACACGCATGCACACACACAAACACACACACACAACCACTCAAATACATCCAAATTAGGCATAATCCTAAACACTGCATGTATCAATCAACTGAGCAACAGGGCAGCCATAATGAAAAATCTACAACTGACATCATTGGTGTGAAACAATTCAACCCTCCCCAGGAGAGCTGTTAGCTATCCTACCAAGATGACACTTGCCCATCAGTTCACCAATAAAAACGCGCGCACACATGCACACACACACACATATACACACAGACACACACACACAAAAACACACATGCACGCACACACACAAACACACACATTCAAATTTGGGATATTCCTAAACACTGCATGCATCAACCTGACACATGCCGAAGCATATCATTCTGTGACTGATGCACAACAGCAAACCTTCCAACTGAAATACAGTCCTCAAATAGAAGCTAAGAACAACACTGGGGTCATTGTTGATGGTTGCAAATTCTAGCCATAAGATCTTCCTAGAAAACCTAAAACACAGAAGGAAAAAAAAACTCAAGGTGAATGACTTTAAAACCCACATGCACGCACACCACGATAGTTTTTCCCTGCCTCCAGTATTTCCGTATGACAGCTGGATAAAAGAATGACTGTCTCCATAGGCTTGGTTACACAACGATAGTATGCATCCTTACCTTCGACTTGAGGGTCGTTCCGATGAAGAGCCATTCAACGAGAATTCTAATTGACACGCTTCGCAAGGCACCGCCCACAATTCGACCACTGCACAGCGCACAAGTCGACTACTGCACTACGCACTACTGCACTCCGTAATACTGCGCTCCGCATTCCGCAACTCCGTAAAACTGCGCTCCGCATTCCGCAATACTGCACTCCGTAATACTGCACTCCGCATTTTCGCACTACTGCACTCCGTAATACTGCACTACGCACTACGTCATTTCGTGCTCGTGCACTCCGTCGATCGCGACTGTTTGGCTGCGCTGCGTCTACTGTTTCTAAGATCTGCGTGCATTGTTCGCGCGCGCGACCTACCGGGCCTACCAGTACAGTTGTTTTGTACATCGATACGTACAGAGACCAAGCAAAATACTTGCGTTTCCCTTTCGTACATGCCTATGTTATTTGTACAATGACTTTTTCAAAACTGCTTCAGAATCTGAGAAAGTTGCATGTGATAGTGTAGAGCTGCATGGATAGAAGCGGCGCAGTGCCTAAAACGTACCGACGGTACGACACGGTAAAAAGCGATCCTTTTTAACCGTCGATTTACCGAAGTGACGGATTTTTTAACGTATAAATGACGTGACAGCGTAGTCTCGTCCCCAGACCCAAATGTACGTAAGTGTTATCGCTAGCAGTATAACACTACGTACAGTGGGTCTGGACGATAAGTCAAGCGAAGTTGTTCCGTGCTTTTAAAAAGTTATGTAATTATTGTGACGTCATACGTAATTGCCTACGTCACCTTCGCAAAATAAAATGAATCGCTGCAAGGTATGTGGTTTGCCTGTTTTAAGCTGCAAAAAAAGAAGACGCCTAGAAAGTCCAACACTGGCACTGTGTTGTGAGACGCTAAGGAGTTTATCTTGCGAAGTAGCGAACAAACGTTGATTACAGCTCCGGATACATATGCGTGACCTGCTACAGGGATGTCGGAAAGTACGCTTTTCTAAAGAGCGAGCTACAGAAGCTGAGAGACGAATTAATGGCAAAGCTTACTGCGAATTTGACAGCTCATTGCAGCCAAGCAGCTGCTAGTATAGAAACTGCAGAACAACGGCATTGCGTTACAAAACGAAGGGCACCAGTTGCTGAACGACCATCCGTAAAGGTCAGTAGTGAGTACTGTGCCGGTATCAACAGTGCTCTTTATGTAGCTTTCAATTTTACAACAGGTGATCGTCATACATGACGGTTATGAGAAAAGGTATGTTTTGTCTCCCAGGAGGGAAGAGATTGGAAAATCGTTAGCCCGTAATTCAGTATGAGCATTCGCTAAGCATGCATTTGTTAATAAAATGACGAGGAAGGAGCTCATTGTGCAGTATTTATAACTCTGTCTAAGAAATTGGAATTCCACCTTTGTTATAGGGGCTTCCTCATCAGCAGAAGACAGAGCTCACCTATTATCTGTTGTTTGTGGTTCCTTAAGTTTGCATCATGAACCAAATGACTGAGCTTCAAGCCTCTATAAGGTGGCGGTTGGTGATGTACACATGGTAGTTCTCTGTGTCCTGTCAGCACTGAGAAAGCCCATGACATGTACTCATAGACTAGCTGCTGTGGAATTTTGTGGCTAACCTTTTTCGTCAGGCCAACATGGCAGTTGTAGTAGAGGTGGGCTATGGTCTTACATCTGATCATAGCCACTATAGTGTCCTGCATATATCGTGGTAGAAAGATGGGGGGTGGGATTGCATGTGGCCTTGGATATAACAGTAACATTCCCACCTATTCCTGCCTTTTGTAGAAAATTATTGAGTGCCTGTCAGTTTGGTCAAACTCTTTAGGCTCCACATATCGAGAAATTGGCGGTCAAAAGGATTACGCGGTATTCGGTCATTGCGTATTTCGGTGTCCATAGAAAATGTATTGACGCATTCATAAAACTGCAGCTTACTGCAGAACAAGACAAAATATTGACTAGGTACAGTTGAAGAAGGGCTGGTAGTTGTATTAGCTGCTGTCTGAGTCTTTGTGGCTTCATAAGTACTGCCTCTTTAATTAGGAGTGGTGACATGTGGAAGAATTGTTATTGGTTGTGGGTTTTATGTAAACTTTGCAATTAAGAGGTCAGATAATTCGTTGTTTTTCTAGCTCCTAGCTCTGCATTGGCAGACTTATTAAGTTATATGTAAGGCACTCACTCTGCAATGGCTGCAAAGTACATGTAGGTTCTGCATTGTGACATACCTCACTGAGGTCAGATCTTGCACCTCATTGCGTCGAATTGAAGGAAAGCCTCCTGATGGGCAATTCATGGCATGCTCTACAGTATAGATGGAGCCACATATGCAATGTGATGGTAATAAAGAGGTTGCCAGCCATAGCGTAAACAGACAGCATCTCTAAAAGCACTCTAGGTTCTCAGGGCCATACCCAGAGGGGGTTCCGTAACCAAGGAAACCAAGGAAACCAATAAAATTGCTATAGCAATTTTATAGGTTTCCTTGGTTACGAACCCCCTCTGGGTACGGCCATGGTTCTTTTCCTCAAATTGTTGGATCCCACGCTCAGGAGGCAACGAAGTTGCACAAGTGATGCATGGTATCCTCAAGAGGTATGAAGAGCTCACTACTGTGAGGTATAGTTAGAGCAAGGTATGTCCATTTACCAGATTGTAGTACATGTTTTTTATTTTAAACACATACACCAGCATCTTTGCCATTGTGTATGTGAGTGATGAGTGCCAGCCTTCATGCCATCGATCACCATGGCATCCTGTTTTGTGTTACTGGCCATTAAACAGTGTTTAGTAAGAAACATGCAGGTACATGTATGTGAGCACTGTCCATGTGTGTGGGTGGTATGTATAGTATGCAAGCACTTATATTGTTTTTCCAGCTGTGGGTTGTGTGTATGTTTGCATGTGTATGTGATAGATAGCTAAACCACCCATTTGAGCACAGCCATTCCTATTCTCAACAAAAATCTTTATGTATGGTTGGAATTAGCCCTAGATCCAGGATTTGGCGGGAGGGGGGCACATTGATAATAAATATATGTGAAGCCAGTGGCAGATCCAGAATTAAATTAAAGGGGGATTGGAGGGACATGTACAGAGACACCAAAGGGAGATGTGCTCAGGTTGCAGACCTAATTCCCCCCGCTCCCCTCTGTCCGCCAGTGTCTGCATAGGAATTAAGTAGTCTGCCATACACATGATTGTGCATGAGAGGATGGGGCAGCTTTGGGCTATTCCATTATTTAACCATACATACACACCTACAGATGACAATAATTGCAAACGTAACCCCCAGGACAATATATAAAACCACCTTTTGTTGTTAAGTTTTTTAATACCCCCAGACAAGCTTCTATTTGGTTACATCTCCCCTGGACAAGCTTATGTTATACCTGCTAACCCCTACCACTCCCCCCACCCCCCCCCCCCCCCCAAGTACAAGCTTATGTTTTATCTGCTAGCACCCCGGAACAGGCATTTATACTACCCCCCTCAGGACATATTTGCAACCCTGGACAACGACATCGACATGTTTCTAAACACAACCCCCCACCATGGACACCATTGTTGTCATCTGTAGAAGTGTACAGTTAAATAATGGAATAATCCAATTGGTACCAGAGGGGCGGGATATGAATTTGGAAGGGGGGGGGGGGGGGGGGGTGAGCAAGCACATGGCTAGATCGCTGAAATCAACCTTAGCCTTAGTTTGGTAATGTAAAACTAATGGCCTTTCCTAACTCCCCAGTATTGCAATGTCCAATACCCCACCGGGTTCAAACCTACCATAACTTTCAGTAGGAGTAATCAAATCGCTTCACATTCAGTTTGCAAATAGAGAGGTCCCTACATGCACATTTTCCCGCTTGATATAGCGGGACACAACTTGCCGTGATAGGTACAGGAACCTCTCTACCCACAAACCGAATTTTAAAAGTGATTTGATTATAGGAGAACCGAAAAGTATTTGGCGGGTTTGAACCTAGTGGGGTATCACACATTGCAATACCCCAAAATGTATTTCACCATACAGAAATGGCGCACTATGAAGTGTTGAGAATAAGAAGTCATTAGCCTTAACCATTCGGAAGTTATAATTATTCAAACGCAAGGGAATATTGAGGGGCAATTTTGTTGGAAACTGCCCCATATATATAAATGTGTGCATACATGTATGTGTTTTTTGTACATGTATATATGTGAAAATGTATGTATCAGTGTGTGTTTTATGTGTATGTGTACATGTATGTGTGCATGTTTTATGTATGTGTGTACATGTATGTATTTGTGTATGTTTTCACATGTATGTGTATTATGTACACATGTGTACTTGTATGTATGTGTGTGTTTTATATATGTGTGTGCATGTGTATACAATTGATCGTTTGAAGTAATAATAGCACCATAAACAAACATGTACAAATAAAATTCTATGTTCTTGACCTTCATGTTTTCTCAGCCTTGTAGAGACTCACTGATGAAGAACCACGTGTGTAGCTATGTTAGTGATTCAGTGTCAGCGCTCTTGAACTATTTGACATGCTCCCGCCTGAAAGAGTGCTGCAAGATGTAAAATAGGTCACAGACAAGTTGAACATTGATTTATGAGTATTGGAGTTAGTGATACATTAGTGTGGGCCTATTGCTTTCTGGCCACTTAATTATATGTAATCTTTTGTTTTAAGTAATGAATTGCTTCCGAACGTGATAAACAGATCTTGTTAGGACTGATATTTGTTTTATGGGACACAAATATAAGGCATAGTCTCCCTGTCTGAAGTAATCTCTGTGGATGCTATCACAGCCTCACCCGTCCACCAAAGGGTATACTGTCAAAGAAACTAGAGGACCCACCAGTTCTCATTGTTGTTGAAAGCATCATCACCTGCTGACAAGGCTCGGCTGCTCTCTGTGTCCGCACCTCATGCTGTATCCTGGCTACTGGTCACACCTCCTAGTCTTGACCTGAACTTTGAACCCAATGAACTGTAATTCTCCATCCAATGCTGGCTAGGGATGGAGATGGCTAGAGGCTCCTCATGTTCTTTGTGCCCTGGCGCTACTACCTGTAAACAGGGTGGTGATGTTGTCACTGCATAGCACAACCATCTGCGTAACGTGTATGTTGAGTTCTGCCATCGTGCCCATCTTCCAGGAGTGAGAGTAGAGTCAGGCAGTACCATTACACCAGACCTAAGCCGTACCTAGCCAGCGGATGTACTTGTCCTCGATTGGGAGAGAGGGAATACATCCACTGGCCGGGCGGCTTAAGTCTGGTGTACTGCCAAGATGGACATGGTGGCAGAACGCAGATGGTTGTACAACAATGGTTGTAAAATTTTACAACGGTAGCAGAAGGAAGGAGGGTGAGTGTTAACTATGTAATTGCCGGTATTAACAGCAAAGACAGTGTACAAATGAGCTGCAAACTCTTGGCAGGTATATGAAATCCATGTTTTCTTTTCCCTAGCCTCCACCAAGAAGCGGCCACACACTCTGCAACGCTCTTTGACTTTCGTTATGTGGTGCTCCATCCAAAGCAACACCTATTATTCATATAAAACAAATGACCTAGTTCTGAACATTGTATATATGCTCTCCCATGTGTGTTGTTGAGTGTTTATAATCACGGATCCTGTTCTGTGGGTTAGATCGATCGTACACCAAGCTTGATGTAGACCCACCGAAGTTACATGGGCGTAAATACTGGCTGCGTGTAACTATTAACACCGCGTCTGCGAGTAATCTGGGTCACCATTTGGGGGCATTTAAAAAATAAAAGGTCCGCTAGTAATGCAGTCGTAAGCACTATATGAAATTCTAGTACAAGAACCTATTGGATTATACTAAGAATCTATCCTGTACCAAATGGATTTGTTGTAGAAGAGATGTACATACTTTTAATAATGCGGTTCGGTACTCAAAAAGGCATGTATAAAGTGGATTTTGAATGTTAATACGAATACTAAAACACTTCCTGATCACGTACTTACTTGTGCTAGAAATAAAAATCACGTTTTTATCCTTTAAACAAATGCCAATTCTCCAAACAATTGCGATGAAGCTGATGGGACCAGTCCAATTACTGCAGTTAACTAACCACCAATAGTTAATCTACGGGATCAATGGATTCTGCAGAACAGCCTCATCGTTGCAAATGCAAAGTTGGATCTTGTCCATTGTGTGGCAGCGCATGCAAAAGATGCGGATGTGCTTGTGATGGGGTAGAGCCTGGAGTGGCGCTTGCTCGGAGTTCTGGGCAACGTGGTCCGAAGCGACTATCGACTGGCAGCGAGCAACGAGATGCAGCGAAAAGGGCTAGAATTGAGATTAAAAAAGCAACAGAGCAAGAGGAGCGAACCATTGGGACGGAGCCATCTATTAAACAGGTAGAAACAGTGCATGATCTATGGCAAGCGTTTGGATGGAGCCAAGCAACCAAGAAGAAGCTGCCTAACGAAGATTTGAGGAAAGGTGATGTGTTGCTAAAGGAATCAGGTGGTTCAGGATGGAGTACGATGGTTCAAAGCGTTCTTGCAGCAGTGGTTAGATGTGCTGAAATCTTGTATCCAGCAAACTCTGACTCCCTATTAGGAGAAGTTGCCGCCAGACTTTCACAAAGCTCAAGTTCAATTACTACAAAGGATGAATATAAAGTTACTGAAAACACAATCATGATCATGAATGCTAGTCAGAAGCGCTCCATTCAGGCACGTGTTGCTCGTGCAATTTTGGTGAAGGGACTTCCAGCTCATCGCATACAATCTTTGAAGAGGGACGGTGTTTTCACTCTAGGTGGTTCTTCAGTAGACCAAGCACGGAAAGATTTCAAAGTGATGGAAGCTGGAATGTCTCTGTGTATCCCTCCTATAACAAGATGCCGTTTTGATGAACAAATACTTCATGAAGCTGTTATGTTCATTTTATCAAAGGACAATGTTACTCCAATATCTTGGGGGACAAAGCAAATAAAACTCAGTGATGCAGAAACAGTCACCCTACCTTCTCTGACACGCCGAAACTCAGCCAGGCACATGTATGAAAATTACATGGCATTGTGCTCTGAAAGGAGCACAAATTCTGCTGCTGGTGACTCACGTCTATCAATTTCACGGGCAAGGTTTTATGAGATATTGAGAAATATAACAGCTGGTGGGGAGAAGATGCTGTGTGCTGTTGACTATGTTACAGGGGTTTTGGTAAATGACCAAGTTACCTTGTTGCAAAGAATTGTGGATGACATTGTTGATACAGAAAAGAAGCCTGTATTGACAAACTACATTACGATAATGCTCCTCTTCCTGAAACAGCAATATGATTCTCATGCTTTGACACAAGGAGATGAGGTTGGAACACATGGGATTGATTATGGTCTTTGTAAACCTGACTTGAGTGTACCAGCTCGTACAGGGAGATGTAATGGGTCCAATTTTGTTAATTTTTGCATATCTGAGCTTCAGGAATCAGTTGCAGCAGCGGATGCTTTGGAAGTAATAAAAGATGCTGCTGAAAAATTAGAACTGTATCGAGGGCACAGAGTCCGTGTCACCAACCAACAAGTACATTTGGAGAAAATTATCAAAGACATGGAAAAAAAGTGCCTTGAAAACAAGAGAAGTTCTGAAGCACTTGTTGTTGCGGATTGGAAGATGAAATTTGAAGCAATATCATCTCGTGAAACGTCTCAGCAACACTTTGCAAAACGAGCATGGGTGTTTATGTTTATACTTCAAGTATGAAGAACATTCAATCGATGATGGTGGAGTTATAAGTACCACAGGTAGTGCTGTAAGATATACAGTCTATTGTGACCAAATTTTGGAAGGTTCCAACAAACGGGATGGATTAGCTGTTCTTTCAATGCTTGAAGCATTTCTGAAGCAACTCTGTGTAGAGCTCCCACATAATAGAACTGTGACTCTGCAATCTGACAATGCTGGGTGCTATCAGGCCAAAGAATTTGCTCTTGCTAATTGCAATTTTAAATACCTCAAGCAAAATCAGGATTGTCCGTTTCATCCATACTGAAACACAGGATGGTAAAGGCTTAATTGATGCCCATTTTGCGAAGGGAACTGCACATCTGATGAAGTTTATGAAAACATCTCAGCAGAATAGAATCAGAACAATTGCAACAGCAAAAGGTCTTGCTGCAGCTCTTGCATGGGGGGGGCAGTATTCAAAATTCATTTGTACAGCTGATCACTGTAGACAGAGAAAAGCTTCAGAAATTGAGTGCAGCAATTGGTAAGGTTGTAAAGGAAGCAAAAGGGTATTTTGCACGCTGCAATGATACGTTTTATATGGAGTGTGAAGGAGAGTGGGCAACTCAGAAATTGACTGGAATTGAAGAACTGACTAAAGCTGAGATAGTTTTCAATATCAGATGTTTTGCCTACAGTGGCATTGGAGATGGTGTAACATTTCGCACCAGTTTGAAGACAGGTCTATTTAGGCCATGCAGCTGCAATGCCTCAGTGAATGATCTTGAAGCTGATGGTAAGGATGATGATGATGAATCTACAGATATCGGTGGTGAAGAATTGTCTGTCGATGCAAATGAGGTATCTGATTATATATTTCATGTTGAAGGGGATGACAACGAAGTTGAAGATCAAGATGAAGGAGAAGAGAATGATGAAGATGAAATTTATAATGAAGATAATGAGATCGCTTCAGCAGGATTCTCAGGCTATGGTGAAAGTGACCTCTTAAGGGGGGTAGAATTGCTGACTGGTGTTTGCATACAGAAAAGATCTTGTCTTTCCAACATCATGGGGCCTCGTAATCAACATAGAAGTGTTCGTAATCCACATGCAGGGCCTGGAAATTGACAGCTTATACGACAAGATATGGTGGCAGCAGCGGTACGACTTGCTAGCATTCTTATAACAAACCACAGTGTTAACATCACAAACGGTCATTCTGAAATGGAGGAATATAATCTGGCAGCTCATTTTGAGATCTCTGAAAAAAATCATAACCATAAACACCAAGGTTGGGCTAGGCGTCCGCAGCGAGGGGCTCAGTATGGTCGATCATACTTGGAACCATACAAGAAGGACATAAAACGGATGTTTGAGCCAGGAGCTCGTGTTTCCTCAGACAAAATGAGTCCATGTGCTATGTTGGAGGAGCTTCAGTCTCTCTATCCTGGTCGCTACACCTTACCTGGGGAGAATGAAGTACGTGCAGAAATTACTAAGTTGTTTGGTAGGAAGAAGGCCAGTGATGAGGACAATACAGGTAGTGATCATGATGAGAGTGAAAATGAAGCTAAAAGAGGAAGAGGAAGCAATCTACCAAATCAGTATGTTAAAATTGGTAGAGCGCAATCCCACAATCAAGCCTGCTGAAGCCCTGAGAAATCTCAAGGCTGCACTTTGCCTACCACATCTCTCTGAACACGACAAAGCAATCACAACCAAAGTTAGTAGTCTAAAAAGAAAAATAAAAGTCAGAGAGAAAGCAAACATTTTGTAACTTTTATTATCGTTATCAATGGTGTGTAGACCGATATGCTATTTTATTGAACGGAATAGTTTGCCTCGCGACATTGTGTACAGCTAGCCTGGTTCCAGTGACTATAGGGAAGGAGTGCATTCGCAGCCAACACTGGTACAGTGACTAGTGGGCTTTTATTGTATAGAATGGATTGATTTACATGAAGTACATGTTGGGCGCTCCTATTCAAGAACCAGCCGCGCTAGCGCTATATACATCTCCACCCCGATACATACAACGGTGTTGCTTGTAAAACGATTTTCTACACAAATGACAATCCTAAAGTCATAGTTTCATTTCAGTTCATATACTATGCACTTCTGGAACATTTTGGACGAGCAAAACATCGGATGCCACTGATGTCGACCGGTCACTTGCCAGCTCGTAGATAGCATGCGGCAGACCAATGGTCCTCTCACTGAACGCATCAAATGTTGTCTCAAGAGTTGTAGTAACAGTATAATGTGTCAGAAAAGAAAAATAATAATCAGCGGACCTTTTATTTTTTAAACCTCCCCCAAATTTTGGCCGTTTTCACCCACTTTACTCGTGGACGCGGTGTTAATCAAATCAACTGCTCATGCGCGTTGATACTTTTTTTTTACTAGACTGGTAGGGTGTGTGCGGGAGCTATTTATTTGAGCGGAATTACTTAGAACATGTGGCTCAGCAAACAGACATGTATAATGCAAGGTACGAACATTACAGCTTTTGGCTTACACAGTATCGTCACATCAGACAAGAGTGTAACTTACCAGGCCACCCATACCTACACACCATCACATGTACACAGACCATCACCTACACACTATGATGACATACCAGTACACCTCACACATGTGGATACTCAGCAGCAAAAATATGACCAAATGGCTGGATGTTTACATGTACATGCATCTGTATTGCTACACACTCAACAGGTCAGTTTACATAATCACCCACAACTACCTATATACATAGTTCTTATCTAAAAGACCAAGCCTCCTGTCTGCTTTCAGCAAGTCCATCAATACCAGCAACTATCCACATTCACACATACATGCAGTTCTTACACCACCAAATACAAATGCCAAGCACACCACAAATCTACATGCATGCATCACATGAAGTCTGCAGAGCCTTGTAGCTACTTGATGACCACACAAAGCCTGCAATGTCCCTTCTATTTGAGTTGTTGCTGAAGCTTTTTGTCATGCTGACTATATCACATTGACCATACAGCCATCTAGGGAGCATTTCATGTGGAGTAGGAAAAATAAATAAAAAGAACGGTTAGTGTTCTTAGCCTATCCTGTTGATCACTACCCCTTTAAGGGGTAGGCTAAGAACAAATGTAAGGCAGAATTATGGGTACATGTATGAAGGGAACTGCATATGTTATCTTGTTGTTACATGTAGTACATATGAGTTGGTGTATGGGGTGCATGCCATATTGTTGCCCCTTGGCAATAAGTGATATAACCACAGAGTTGCCTTAGCAACGAATTTTTAAAATTCCCCCTCTAAGGTTTTTATCAAAGAAACCCCATGTGTGGGACTGGTAGTGTTCACTGTTATGCTCACTGTTCTAGTGTGTGATGTGTAGTGTGTGTGTGTGTGTGTGTGTATGTGTGTGTGCATGTGCGTGTGTGTGTGTGTGAATTTAAACTCATGTTGGTCTAATGATCTGTAGGCTAGATGGTTGGCCAGCTATACGCTAGGGTGCTTGTGTGCCTGTGGGGTAACCTGGTGTGTACATGCTGTTATTAAGGGATAACAAGTGACACAATCCATCATCGAGAAAAAACATCAGTGGGGGGGGGGGGGGGAGACAAATGTTAAGTTGAAACTTTTAGGAGGACTTTATACCAAGCGAGCCAATTATGTGCATGGGTTGTGTAACTTGTTATCCCTTCATTGCCAAGAGGGGGCAAAAATATGGGAGATGTGGGGCACTCCCGCCCCATCAATGAAACTATGCTGGTGTGTAGGGTCATTGGGAATGTACACACTGTTGCTAGTGTGTACTGGTATGTGGTTGGTGGACAATATGAGTTAGGTGTGTATGCTGATGGGGTCATATAGTTGTGCATGCTGGGAGTGTACACTCATGTTGGAGGTGAAAAATGTTATTTGATGTGTTGGGTGAGTAATATAGAATTCTGAGTGTGACTGCATGTGTTTTGAGTCATGGGCACCCCCCCCCCTTTTGAGACTCAATGGTGCCCCACCCCCAACCCCTTGTAATAAATGCTTGTTAAATAATTTAACCCCTGTCCCAGTATTGATTTCTACTTACATGCGCCTCCCCCCTGCCCACCTCCCTACATAGGCGGCGCTGACACTACGGCAAGTACGGCAAATGCCGTAGCACTTTTTATGTTACACCCCTGCTCATATATTGAAGACCCTCTTTCTACCCCCCCCCCACCCACACCAGTCCGCCGTATCACTTTTTTTATTGCTCTGCCGCACTGCCCTATAATTGGTGCCCCTCCCCTCTGCCCCCCCCCCCCCCCCCTTCTAGAAAAGCTGGGGGCACCCATGGGAGTGCACACTTGTTAGTATCTGTGGGTTACGCAGGGGCGGATACAGGGTTTTCCAAAAGGGGGGGTTGAGACCCGAGATACGAAAAGTGAGACGGGGGGGGTGCTGTCCATTTAGGGCCCGATACAAAAAGCGGGGGGAGGGGGTGCTGTCCGCTTCAGGCCTGATACGAAAAGCGGGGGGGGGGGGGGGGGGGGGGGGGGGTTGCTGTCCATTTAAGGCCCGATACGAAAAGCAGAGGGGGGGGGGGGTGCTGTCCAGCGCTTCAGGCCCGATACAAACAGCGGGGAAGGGGGAGGGGCTGTTTTTACAGAAGAGGGGCCGTTACCATATATGAAAGGGGGGGTTGCAACCCCCAAACCCCCCCCCCCCTGGATCCGCCTCTGTTATGTGTGTGATGGTGGGTATAATACTGTGCAGGACAACATTAAAACTCACCTGTATGCTTGATCACATGGTGGCCATGTTGCCTGAAGTCATACTAGCTGATGTTTCCCAGGAGATAAAGCCAGTATGCTAAAACCCAAGCACCATACAATGGTAGATGTAAAGAGCACAGCATACATGTATATACAAATTTATGCACCCCAAGAAGCCACAAGACACATAAGCAAAAAGGATACTCAAGCATTAAATAATTTGAGACTCACCGTTCCTTTCATATACATGTAGCACGGACCACCCCTATTAGGCCCATACGAATATGCGCTCCTAACTTTTAATACGGCTATTGTCAGACAGTACAATACGAACAGGTTGATATCAAAGGATGAGGTCATGATTGTGGCAGTTCCTGAATTATGGGGGAGCAAATTGATTGGCTGGAAGGAGTACAGTATGCGATCGCAGTCCCCGGCCCCCATAGGTGTCAGCGCGTTAAGTTACAACTAGCGAACGTGGCGTGTACTATATGTATGCATAGTACTGATGCATATCCGCCACTTCTGTAACAGTAACAATGTGCCATTCTGCACTTAGTAACAATCCGCAATTGTACATAACCCACCTTTACAAAAATGTGGTTGGCCGTCTATGTGCTAATTGATGCGCATCCACCCCTCGTCGGATGGGGTGGGGCTGGCCTGAGGTGGATACATGCATGAGTTTATTAACGAAATGCTGCTTATTGTATGTAGTTATTGAAGCTAACGGGAGTGTTGGATATTATGCACCTATCATTGTTACGTGAGACTCCCCTCCCCTGGGGCGAAGTCGGGATTAGGTGGGGATTTGACGCGTGAATATTATTACTGGCCACACATTTGACCATATTCGGGCACGCGTTTGACCTTTTATCAGACCACGTAGTATAGACATTTGACCGGTTATTAACCCTCAACCAGGGGCAGTTTGCTTTAATAAAGGTCAAATCCCTCCCAATGCCCCAGGGGGGGGGGGGGGGGGGGGTCTCACGTAACAATGATAGGCGCATTATAATTACCTGCGATAGTAATAAAATTTTTGTCTTGATTTTTGTATAACATTGCATACTTACAACGCAATGAAAAATAAAATTCGAATTCAGCCCAATTTTTAGTATTTTTTGAGTTTATATAGAATTCAATTTGAAATAAAAATGCAAGATGACCGCCGATGTATGGGCCATTTCTCCATATGTTGGTCCGGCGGACTGAAGATTTCGGTCCGCCGGACACATTTTCCCCGGACCAATTTTTCGGTGACATGTCCCATGAAATCTATACTGTGGGGGACATGAGCATATATTTTCCCCTTTCATTCAGACGGCTTAGGTGTGGACCTTTGTAACCTGCCTCAAAATGCAGAACATTATGTTGGTATTTGTGTAGCAGCTGACTATTTTTCGAAGTGGATTGAAGCTAAACCAATTTATGGAAAGACTGCAGAAGAAACAGCATTCTTCCTATATGACTTGATATGCAAATTGTGCTAAAATACAGATAATGATCAAGGTTGTGAGTTCTGTAATAAAGTTTAATGCTGTCTGGATGCTCCCTCATGCTTGGTATACTACATGCGCTCTAATCGTGATACCCATTGCGCTTGGCATAACTTATAGTTTGCCCAAAAGGGGGGTAGGCGACAGCTGGCCAGTCGGGTGTGCGTAAGGGTGCTGACCCCCTACCCTGAGCCTGACTGGAACCAAGGGAAACGCTGGTCCCCATTAGGTCAGCCCCACCCCTTGACGCTGGTCAAGGTAAGGTGGTTAGGTCAGGGTAGAAGCCCGAAGGGTGCCGCCTACCATCGATGTGCAAGTAAGAACACAGCAAAACATGTGTACAAGTACAGTCAATGCACAGGGGGAGTGGTGGGTGGGTAAACAATGCAGCTGGCAGACTTGGCTTTGGTCTGAGTGATTGCTGCCCACCTTACCATCCTTTATATACATGTGTGTGACCTGGAACCATATCAGGTGTCAATATCTTTGGGACAATGTGTTAGATTGGATGAGGGGATTTATTGAATGTAAGTGAGACTTATCCCAGACTTTAAGGGCTTTAGGTTTGAATGGAGGCGAGGCTTTCCCTAGGCTCAGGGTTGAATGGAAGTAAGGCTTTCCCAGGGGGTACAGCCCTGGGGATTTTAGCATATTGCTCGCATACCCCCAAAACATTAAACAAAGTTTAGTACCTAAACCAACACTTAATGCTGTCTGGATGCTCCCTCATGCTTGGTATACTACATGCGCTCTAATCGTGATACCCATTGCGCTTGGCATAATTGATAGTTTGCCCAAAAGGGGGGTAGGCGACAGCTGGCCAGTCGGGTGTGCAGAAGGGTGCTGACCCCCTACCCTGAGCCTGACTGGAACCAAGGGAAACGCTGGTCCCCATTAGGTCAGCCCCACCCCTTTACGCTGGTCAAGGTAAGGTGGTTAGGTCAGGGTAGAAGCCCGAAGGGTGCCGCCCAAGTGAAACCCCCAAATGGATTGACTAAGGGTGATTTGGTTCCAGGTAAAGTGTGAGTACACATGAAGTGTGTGAATGTGTGTGCAGTGGAGTCATGGTGCTGATGCTAGAGTTGCTGTGTCTGAAGGGTTTGTCAGTGGATGCTGGGTGTAGGTGGTGTAGGCAGTGCTGCTCCATCTTCCCAGCCGCTGGATGGTGGATGGTGGAAGCCCTGCTTGTGCTGCTGCAGTTGCTGCCCCAATCCGGAGACTGTGGGTATTGTATTTGGAGGTGTCGTACCCACCCCTGAGCAGTAGATCTTTCAAGATGGCTCTCATAGCTCTGGGGGTGAGTGGGCGGCCAGTGTGGAAGTGAAATAGGGCTGCTTTTGGTGGTGCTGTGCAGTTTTCGAAGTATGCTCGCAGTGCCATGACTGGGCATGATGCACGATGAGTGTAACCCATGGATATTATGGTGCCTCTCCCGGTTTGGTCCGTTTTCGACTTCTTGATGAGGAAGTGAAGGCCCTCCTTGACCCAGGTGACATCGCTTCTGGTGGGGTGGAGTCTGGGGTCGAATCTGCCTCTGGTAGTCAGGGTGTACTCTCTAACCCTCAGGAACCCAAAAAAACCGATAGTGAGGGCTGCTTTCAGCATCAGCTTGTCATGATTGCTCAGTGGATCGCTGTTCAGTAACCTCAGCAGTTGCTCCAGCATCCCAATGGTGAAAGGCAGTCTCTTGGGTCTGAGGTGGGCTGGGCCCTGGGAGCGTTGCATGCCTCTGATGGCCAGGTTCAGTGTTGGGTTGTTGTGGGCTGGACTGCTGAACCCACGAGTAAGATGGAGATGGGTGACGGCTGCCAGGTACATCTGGATGGTGTTAGCCTGGAGTACTTGGCTGAGATAGGCAGCAAAGAGATTGATGGTGTGCTTGGACCCTGGAAGAGGGTTCAGATTGAACTGGGTGCAGAAGGCGTAGTATTTCCTGATCCCTGCCCCGTAGGTGGTTGATGTTGAGGGGGCCACGGCTCTGTGCAGGAGGTGTCTGAGGCGGCCTTCTAGAGCTCTGCCAGCTCCTGAGGTGCGGGAGTGGGAAGCTGGTTGGCCTGGGGGGCAAGGGAAAAAAAAAGCGTCACGTTTGATTGCGGGAAAGTGCATCTGCAATGCAGTTTAGTCTGCCTGGGAGGTGCACCAGGGAAACTGTATAGTTGTTTCTGGCTGCAATAAAGAACAGGGTTCTTAGGAGATCCATTATGCCAGGGTGCCTTGAGGACTGGTTGGTCTATGCCTGGACTATGGGCAGGTTGTCGCAATGAAACCTGATGTGGTGTCCAGCCAGGAGGTGGCCCCAAGTGAGAGCTGCTGCCACTATGACGAATAGTTCCTGCCACTGTATGGAGCGCTTGGGTAGCTGCTGGTGTGGCTGCCAGTCGCCTCTGAACCAGGCACCGTCCAGGTAAGCGCCAAATCCGAAGGAGCCGGAGGCATCTATGTACAGCTGGAAGGAATCTGCATCCTTCCACTCGGGTGCTACGAACATCGAGATGCCATTCCAAGATGGTAGGAAGCTGTTCCACCATCGTAGGTCAGCTCTGGCTTCGGGGTTGAGGTGGATGTGGTGGTGTAGCTTCCTCACTGTTGTTGAGAGACGACGCAGGAACAGGCGGCCTGCTGGGACTACCTTGGCTGCAAAGGATAGTTTCCCGATGAGAGATAGGAGCTCCCTCTTGGTAGCTCTGCGTTTGCCAAGCCATGATTTGATCAGGGATGAGATGTCCTGCAGCTTCTCTGGTGGCAATCTGAGCTGTTGCAGGGAGGAATCCAGCATGATGCCCAGGAAGGTGATGCAGGTCGCTGGACCTCCACACTTTTCCGTGGCCACTGGGATCCCCATCACCTCACATACCTGGAGCATGATTGACATGGACTCCTGGCAGGTAGGTTGGTCTGGGGGGCCGACTAGGAGAAAATCGTCAAGGTAGTGGAGTAGGATTGCCCCGTAATTGTTCTCTAGGACCCAGTGAAGTGCGCTTGCAAAGTTGTCGAAGATGCTTGGGGCAGAGCGGAGACCAAAGGGGAGGCAGGTGTCAATGTAGTACTGCCCTCGCCAGTACATACCAAGGAGTTCCCACTCAGATGCCTGGATTGGAACCATTCTGAAGGCGGATTTCAGATCGACCTTTGCCATCCTGGCTCCTTTGCTGAATCTGCTAAAGAGGGCCACTGCATCATCAATGGTGGAGTAGTGCACTGTGCAAAAAACCTAGTATACGCTAGCGTATATTTTTGCGTATATTTCGCGCATACCATCAATATACCAAGGGTAGTGTATATTTCGAATATCCACCTGGTATATTTCAAGAATCCCTAGGTGACAATTATTCATTGTGCGTATTCTCGAAATATCACGTATACGCACACCGCAATGAATTATGCAACGCATTCAAATCTAAATAACTTACATGTATAACTTTGATATGAATAATTTGAACCGCAGTATGCCTGCTATGTGAATTCGAACGTAGAGCATTATGGACGTTTACCACTTGAACTATAAGCGTCGGTACGTATGTAAGATATTAATGATGCATGGCATGGCTTAACAGGTGGGTAAGATAAGTGAGGAGGACAGGAATGGGGGTGTGTATGCCAGGGTTATGTGTTATCGCATGCGTCACTGTTGACCAGTGGGTACTTTAGGCAACACTAGCTAAGTTAACGAATGCGTAATTGTATGCTGTATACCAGTGGGTCAATGTGTCTACAGGATGGTAGGAAGCATGGGAGGCCATGTTTGACCGGGAGCAATCTTTGTAACCAGGTAGCCCAGCAGGGTGGTGAATTGGCCGCCCATACAACCATATATTTGCAGCTCATCATTTATATCAGCCATTGTTTTAAAGTGTGTGAGGGAGCAGGAGAATGGTCAAGATTCCCAGTGAGAAGGACCTAGAGTTGCAGAGGTTAGCTGATATGGTTCCTGACAAATAGGCCAACAGTATGATCACCACTGAAATAGCAGTGAAATAGCAGTGACACCTTGTGGTCTTGGCACTTGCACTGTGTAAAAAGGGTTGTTATACTCGCCTGTATAACATTGTTATACAAGTAGTTATACAGCATTTGTTATACACATTGCATATAATTGTGTATAACTGTGTATAATGGTAGTATGTACTAATTAAAAAACCGCTGTGTAAAAAGGGTTGTTATACTCGCCTGTATATCCGCCTGTATATCATTGTTATACAAGTAACTGTTATACACATTGTGTATAATTGTATACATGTGATGCTAATTTTATACCGCATCATAGCGAGGGCGTAATTCATTGTTAATTGAGCTATTGGCCATTAATAATGGGCCATTAAATTTAAATTTAAAAAGAAAGATGGCTATACGTGTTCCGAAGTGTCAAATAAAGAAATCGCGGAAGGAAAGCGTATATCTGGTTGGTCGGAGTTCTGGCTAAAATGTATGTATACACATACTAGCTTAGTTTATGAATTACGCACATTTGAATTTGATTCGTCTACCGGTACTTGTATACAGTTTCAGTGATGATATGTGTGAAGCCAAAAAGCCCCAAGTTGTGTAGACGTCGCGTTGGATGGAGTGACCACTGAAAGGTAAGCCAATGTAGTTTTGTAATATTTCTGGGTTGTACCATGTATATAATTAATATATGGTTGTCATACATACTATTATAATCAATTATTAAAAGTCACCTTTTGAAATGGGCTGATTGTAACTGTGGCAACCAGCTCAGTATACACGCCCAGGGTCAGGCTACATGCTGCATATGTGTGTGATTGTGTGTGTGTTGTGTGTGTGTGTGTGTATACATGTGTATGTAATAGTAACATGTATGATATGTGTGTGCATTTGATACATGTGTGTGCGTGTGTGTTTGTTGTGTGCATGTATGCGCATACATGTGTATGTGAGCATGTATATGTGTACACGTTCAACGTGTGTATATTCACTGATTCAATGTTCCTGTTACATTAGTCATGATGTAATCTGTGCATCAAGCATGCAGGATCGGTGCTCTGGGTACATTGCATGTATATGTGTGTTCTGAGTTATTGGTGAGACAAGCGTATGCCGTTTGACAGTCTGATGCACATGAACAATGGCCTCCTTGATAATAATGTGCTCACCTCATGCTGTCATGTGCTCACCTCATGCTGTCATGTGCTCACCTCATGCTGTCATCATGTGCTAACCTCATGCTGTCTCATGTGCTCACCTCATGCTGTCATCATGTGCTAACCTCATGCTGTCATGTGCTCACCTCATGCTGTCATCATGTGCTAACCTCATGCTGTCTCATGTGCTCACCTCGTGCTGTCATCAATCCTCATGCTGTCATCATGTGCTAACCTCATGCTGTCATGTGCTAACCTCATGCTGTCATGTGCTAACCTCATGCTGTCATCATGTGCTCACCTCATGCTGACATCATGTGCTCACCTCATGCTGTCGTCATGTGCTCACCTCATGCTGTCATGTGCTCACCTCATGCTGACATCATGTGCTCACCTCATGCTGTCATCATGTGCTAACCTCATGCTGTCATGTGCTCACCTCATACTGTCATTATGTGCTAACCTCATGCTGTCATTATGTGCTAACCTCATGCTGTCATGTGCTAACCTCATGCTGTCATGTGCTCACCTCATGCTGTCATGTGCTCACCTCATGCTGTCATCATGTGCTCACCTCATGCTGTCATGTGCTCACCTCGTACTGTCATCATGTGCTCACCTCATGTTGTTATCATGTGCTCACCTCATGCTGACATGTGCTACCCTCATGTTGTCATCATGTGCTAACCTCATGCTGTCATGTGCTCACCTCATACTGTCATCATGTGCTAACCTCATGCTGTCATCATGTGCTAACCTCATGCTGTCATCATGTGCTCACCTCATGCTGTCATGTGCTCACCTCATGCTGTCGTCATGTGCTCACCTCATGTTGTTATCATGTGCTAACCTCATGCTGTCATGTGCTCACCTCATACTGTCATGTGCTCACCTCATACTGTCATGTGTTCACCTCATACTGTCATCAGGTGCCTGATGAAGATGGTTTGGTATTTAATGCTAGCATTCCTACTTACCCTAATCACCTAATAATGTCTACTAAACCACATCACATGATCTTAACACTCACCTTGCATGCACACGCATGCGCACACACATACACACATACACACATACACACACATACACATACTTGAAGAAGTTGCCAAGGGGTAATACACTCACACAGTTGGTGGGATGGCTGCTTTGCCACACCCCATGATGAGGCTACCATGATGCATGTAGCCACAGTCTTGATAACTGGGGCACTCCTGCCAAAGGGGAGGGTTGGTGGACTAACTGTGGGCTGTTAGCACTGAAGTTTGATTGCTTTGGTGTCACTCTGAAGTTTTTATAGTTCACTGTGTGATGTTTAGTCAGTGCCAAATAGACCCAGGCAGCAATATGGTTTGGTGCCTAGCTGTGTAGGGCTTTCATTGTTCTGTGAACATTCTTACATGTAGTGGTTGTATTGAAGGACCTTTTGGGTGGATATTGGCATGTGTGCAGCTACATACATAGGGTACGCATGTGTGTGTATCTGTGTCTGCATGTCACTAGGAGAAGAAAGCACAATTCTGTCAAGATGTGTGTATGCATGTGTCTGCATTTTATACCAGTATGTGCATGTGCATCCACATATGTTTACAATTGTCTGTACGTGCTTATATCTGTGTGAGTAGGTGAAGATGCTTAGAATGTGGTTTGAAAGAGGCGAATGTGATTTTGGAGCATTCAGAATGAAAATGTTTAGCTAGAAGCTTGGCGCTTGGAGGTGGCACCAGTATTACTGCCATTTAGTAGCTTAAGAATCTATCCTTCTCAATAGTCTTCATCCAAATTGTATGTATGGTATGTTTGCATGGTGTGATATCTTTAAATGATATATTTTCACCCTGATAGGATCAAGCCTTACATCAATTGAATGAAACTGAAAGATCTGATGTGAACTTACATTTGTTGTATTGTTACATCTTTACATGTACATGTTGTGTACAATTCTATCTCCACTTGTGAGACTAGCTGGGTGTAACCGAACGTTTCCATACATGTACATGTCATGTTAATGTACATACATAGAAGTCTTACAAAGGGGTGTGGCCACATATTACTATATAGCAATGACACAGTACACTTCTTCCATGCATCATGCTTCTAATAGGGTCATGTGATCAAATGGAATCAGGATAGCGGCCAGACCTGGTGTGCATCAGATTGAATCTTTTTTATGAAATCAGGGTATCCTGATTCTATTTGATGCACATTGGTCTGGTCGCTACCATGTTTCTATTTGATGCTCACTAGGATCTGGTTGATACCACAATCCTATCAGCTGCACACCAGAGAATGGCCAATAGCTTTATTTGATGCACACCAGGTCTGGCCGCTAATATGATTCTGTCTGATGAACACTGCTACCATGACCCTCACATTAGGAATTGCCACGTACTAGCATATCAAGTAATGCGAGCAGCAGTCCCTGGTGTGCATCATATAGAATCATGTTAGCAGCCAGACCTGGTGTGTATCAAATGGAATCATATTAACTCGTCTGCATCAAGTAAAGACACGCTAGTGGCCAGTCGCTGTTGTACATCTGGTAGGTTTGTGATATCGATCAGACCCTGGTGTGCATCAAATAGAATCATGTTAGCAAACTGACCCAGTTTGCATCAAATTGAATCATTAAATTCTAGTAGTGGCCAATCCCTGGTGTGCATCTAATAGAATCTTGGTAGCGACCAGACCTGGTGGGCTTCAAATAGAATCAGGATAGCGGCCAGACTTGGGTTTGCTTATTTGCATCAAATAAAGTGGCAGTCCCTGGTGTGCATCTAATAGAGTCATGTTCGTAGGTGTGCATCAAATAGAATCATGTTAGTGGCCGGACCAGGTATTGTAATACAGTCTTGTGTACATCAAATAAGTCATTTCTAAGTTGCTTTTGAAACCCCACTCTGAGCAGAACAAATACAGTGTGTACGAGGCTTCTTGTCAAATGAATGTAACGCGCATGCGTAGACTCTTCAAAGCCGCATGCATATATGGCGTCATCGTCGGGAAATCTACTGCAACTATAACCGTACGTTCCTATCATCCAGAAGAAATATCTTAGGTGGGTCTTCAAGTAAATTGAGGGACTAGTGGCTAATTCCCAAGTCTCTCCTCTAACAGGTCCCCGAGAAACGATGAAGTCATGTCGTCACAGCAGAACCTACATGTACATGTACTAGTATATCGATACTAGTACGATGATGACGAAGAAGACCGCGCCAAACCCTAGGTCCTAGGCAGCATGGCGATGCTGTTTGCACGGTCCGTTACACTACTGCAGGAGGTTGCGAAACTACAGATCCAAAACTGTCTCAAAGCGATGCTGTAAGACCAACTCGAGGGAAAAGGACATCACTTTCTGTACAGGTACAGTAACGTTATATCGGCTTTTTTTTTCCTACTGAGGAGAATCCAGCTGAAGTCTCGAAGCGTAAGCAGTGATCATCACCTTTTTTTTCTCGATCAAATTTAGAGACGTCATAAAAACTAGCAAAGGCAGAGCGGGTAAGAGATTGCGTTTTCATTCACACTTGCTGTTTATCAGTGTCTGTTGTCAGAATTGACAAATTATACGAAGAGCGGAGATAGAGAAGTAGCGGATTGCTTTGGAGTATAAGGTAATGGCTTCGTTTGTTTTAACCCTGTATATTCCCTGCAGCTAGACAAGGAAACTTCAGATTCAGCTGAGCTTGTCAAGCAATCCCGCCGTCAGTGTAGGCCTCTGTTTGCATTTGTATCGTATGGATGCTCTATTTTGCTGTAGCTATATGGACTATGGTGACAGTACAGGGAAGCAGTTTGAAGCCTACGCTCAACTACTGCCGCGCGTTTCGTTAGAAGAGGTTGCAATGGATTTCTGAGCAACTCGTGGCAACGGCGGGTTGGAGGGCCACTACTGGAGTATCTCCTTCCTGGATGGCTGGAGAGCTTGAACGTTGTCTATTGATTGTATTGCTTTATTTAATATTGATAATAATTTTAATACTAATCAAGCCAGTATACAACGAACATAATCGGGTGGCGTACCCAATACAGTATACGGTCAACGTAGGTACAGTGTAGTATCCGGAGACATTAATTAGAGAATCCTCCATAAGCGCACGTGATACATTTGAGGATACTCGAAATATACGCAGTGCAAAATTGGTTCTATACGCAAAATATACCAGTGGGATATTTCGCGTATACGCACGCGTATATTCGTGCGTATACTCGAAATATACGCAAAATATACAATAGCGTATATCCTATTTTTTGCACAGTGGTGGATGGAGAATTCTTCCTTGGCAATGAAGTCGTTGATGCTACGACCCTCTGGTGCCGACAAGTGAAGGATAACTCTCCATTTCCCGTTCTTTTTCGGAACTGCTCCCAGGCCGGATGTGCGGAGGTGCTCTTGGGGCCGTTGTGAGAAGGGGCCGAGGATGCGTCCCAGCTCCACCTCTTTTTGTAGCTCAGCGTCCACGATTTCGGGGTGCTGTAGTGCAGAGGTCAGGTTGCGTGCAGTGAAGGGGAAGTGAGGACCCTTGTAGCCGGTGGAAACACCGTTGTCAATGCCATTGAGCAGCCAGGAGACCCAGGCCTTGTCAGGATGTCCCTTTAGTTCTCGATCAAAGGCTGAGCGTAGTAGAGGAGTGTGAGCCCGCTGGAGCTCACTTAACCCCTGGAGTGCTGGTGCGGGGGCAGGACTTGGCAGAGTGCTCTCCACCGCAGCCAGTGGCCCAGCACCTGTGGGAGAAGTTGCATTCCGTGCCCTTGGTGCATTTTCCATAATTAAACCGCCGGCAGATCTCCTCACCTGATGCTGTATGTGTGGCGTGCTCACCATGGTGAAGACTGCCAGTAGTGGCTGCTGGGTGCTGTGCTGGTATCCCTGATGCCCCGATCCGTGGGTATGAAGACTGCTGTCTTGTCCGAAGTGCCGGGTTTGTGACGCACCATACCAGCAAGTCCTCCTTCAGTACATCCCAGTGGAGGGCCTGTTGATCGTTTCTGGCTGCAGCTTGCCTGAACAGCTTGTCATACCTCAGGGAAGCAGCTCAAGTGCGGTGTTGGGGGCGATCTGGACCCGGATGGCAATGAATATACTCCAGGCCTCGAACCAGCTGCCAAGGTCGCATACTTGGCGTCTGTCCTTCCCTTTGCGCTTTCCCACAGGGAGCGAGAAAGGGTCGTCTATGGGGGAAAGGAGTTTATCAAAATGGGCGTACTTACCCTTCTTGATCCTCTTCACTTCGCGCCTCGAAGGAGTAGGGACCATGGTGGTGAAGGGAGCGTTCAGGGAGATGCGGTCCCGCGACTTCGAGTGATGGTGCCTCTTGTGCCGCTTGGACTTCGACTTCCGCTTCTTCCTCCGTGCGTCAGAGTCGCTGGACTCGGACGACGAACTTCCGGAGCTGCTGGAGCTGTCCAAGTAGCTGGAAGTGGAGCTGCTAGCGGATGACATAGATCGTCTGCGGCGTCGTATCCTGGCGGGGGATTTGCTCTTTGAAGGGTGCTGGCGAGCCCCTTTTGAGGTGGCTGGCTCGGTGCTTATTGCACTGTCGTCGGGAGAGTGCGCTTTCCCGTGGGCGGTGACGCTGTGCATTCGGCTTATCCGCGCTGCACCCGCTGGGGAGCAGTGGAGGGTTCGCCGAGCTCGAGAGACTGCTGGTCGTTGAGGTCTCTGATGCTTTCGCCGAGTGCCGCGTGGAGGAGCAACGTCCTCGCATGCTGTCTGGTCGCCGAGGCTGTCCTCCGACGTTTCGCTGGAACCGTCGGGTGTGGGCGTGCCGATGCATGGCCAGGTTCGATGCGGCAAGCGAGTAGCGACTGGTGGTCTCGTTCTGATCCGCATCGTCCGTACCGTCCGTGGAGTCGGAGACGGTCGATTCGGAACCTCCTGACCTCGCGGGGAGACCAGACGATCCTTGTACGTAGCTTGCCTCGTGCTGGAGAAGTCGCTCCACGAGGTCCGCTTTGTTGCCGGTGGTGGCGAGGTGAGCCTGCATCAGTTTGAGGCGGAGTGCCTCGCATGTGAGGCGCATTAGGCTTTGTCGTGACGAAACAATGCAGTTGGCAGACTTGGCTTTGGTCTGAGTGATTGCTGCCCACCTTACCATCCTTTATAAACATGTGTGTGACCTGGAACCATATCAGGTGTCAATATCTTTGGGACAATGTGTTAGATTGGATGAGGGGATTTATTGAATGTAAGTGAGACTTATCCCAGACTTTAAGGGCTTTAGGTTTGAATGGAGGCGAGGCTTTCCCTAGGCTCAGGGTTGAATGGAAGTAAGGCTTTCCCAGGGAGTACAGCCCTGGGGATTTTAGCATATTGCTCGCATACCCCCAAAACATTAAACAAAGTTTAGTACCTAAACCAACACTTCTTGTAAACTATTCAACCTCACTGGTACTAGGCAAAAAATCACTAGTGCATATCACCCTCAGGCCAATGGTCTAGTTGAACGTGCTAATCGCAATAGCATGCTACTTAGAGTTTTAGAAACCCACCAGGAGAACTGGCCAAAGGCTAGCTCTTAATGGTGTAATTTTTGCTTTTCACACTGCTCATCACAAGTCAACAGGGGTGTCTCCATTTGAGCTAATGTATGCAAGAAAACCCGTGTTGCCATTGCATCTGCTCAATGAAAATGAGTCTGACATTCCTGAAGATACCCCTGTGAATTCAGATATGGAGGAAGGTGATCCAGATTCTGATGCCTTAAAGGAACATTTAAAGTCTATCCAGGAAGTAAAAGTTATTGAAAAGCAATGCAGAGAATACTAAATGCTCAGTCACAGCAAAAGAAGGATTATGAACAAAGGCATGGATTAAAACAGGAGTTCAAAGCTGATGATGAGGTTTTAGTGTACAATTTGCGTAGAGCGGACAGGAAGGGTGACAAGGGAAAACAACCGTGGGATGGACCCTACGTAGTAGCCAAAGTCATACAGGACAAAGGTTTATACCAACTGACTACACTTGATGGGAAACTAATAAAGACTGAGCACATGCAATGGAGCAAATTTAAAGCCATATGTGAGGAATGATAAACAGATGACAAATTCACTGTCATCTCTAATGCCACAGACTGAATTCCATAATGATGATGATGATGGATACAAGCAACTTCAGTGTGAACAAGTACAAATTGTTGACATCTGCAGAAGTCCTTCTAAGGCATTCATTCCAACTAACAACCGATGGCGCCAAGAAAAATGTAAAAAATTAAGTCTGCCCCTACCAGTGAAGAGCAACGATGGATGTAGAATTCACAAAGTTCTTGGGAAACCAGTAAAAATGAAGGAAATAATAGGGGGTGGTAATTGTTTGTTTAGAGCAATCAGTCAAGAAGTATGTCTGATTGAGGACAACTGTTTAGTTAAGGCAGCGTTTAGGTTAAGGCACGGCCGTACGGCCGCTATGAATAATTAATGATTTAACCACAATCAACGTATTCATTTACCATATACTTGTATATGTAGCTTGGAACTCTCGTATTCGTTGGCTCGCTGTTCCTGATTATTGTTTAAACAACGCTACCGTGGTTAGCCATGACTTATATATCACAAGGAGATCAACCAAGTCTGGGTGCTCTCCTTACTGCCTCCTTACTGCCTAAACTTAAACGGTACAGCGGCCGAAAACCCCCGCGCCCTGTTATGTTAAGGCACTATACTTGCAACAACAAAAAACAAAGGCCTTGTTTTATTGTGTGAGAAATTGCGCTGTGGCTTTTATTATATGCAATGATCCAACCTATATTATTGCCTATACATATTAAACTAAAACAGTTGCGGTCGACCAGCCCCCCCCCCCCCCCCCCCCCCCCCCTCCCAGCTGTTTATATTAATTAAGGCAGTACTGCAAATAATACTTTAATGCAGGCGATGTGGCTTTCGTTGTTAGGTGTGCTTATTCAACCTATTCGACCCTGTACAGCCTAAACCAAAACGGTGTCCCCGCCCTGTTTCTGTTAAGGCAGTATCTGGAGAAAAAAAAAAAAAAAAAAAAACACTTTAATGCAGGAGTAATTGCCCTGTGGCTATATCTGTAGTTCTTATGAGTGCTTGTCCAATTAACCTATTCGATCCTATACTGCTGTACTTACTGCCTAAACTTAAATGGTACAGCGGTCGAAAACCCCCGCGCCCTGTTTATATTATATTATTAATATAAACAGCTATAGAGTGGGGCTGGTCGACCGCAACCGTTTTAGTTTAGGCAGTAATATAGGTGCTTAAAACAAAAGCCACAGCGCAATTTCTCCCTAATAAAACAAGGCCTTTGTTTTTTGTTGTTGCAAATATAGGGCCTTAACATAAACAGGACGCGGGGGTTGTTGACCGCTGTACCATTTAAGATAGCCAATTACAGTTATTTTGTAATGTAATAATAAATTAATCACGCGTCGTGGGCGTGATTCATATTCCTTCACGCTGTGGAACCAGCATCTGAGGCCCTTTTTATGATTTCAGGGTCCATACTACATGTCTGACCATAATGCCCGCCAAACGGTTGAGAAATGAATAGACCTTTGTGCGTTGGATCAATTATTATGCGTGGGCGTTAATTATCGGTGGCCATTTTGAGTGGCAAAATTGCATATGTGTGTATAGGCAAGGTGAAGATTTCGTTGTATTCAACGGAACCGGCTGAAAAAATCGGCTCAAACTTGGTTCAGCCTATATAGCTTCTGCAGGAAGCTTTAAACACACACACACAATTTTCTGACTTGGATAGGTTATTCATTCTTCAATGAAGGACTCTGGCACACTAGCGTTCGGTTGGTATCATTAGTACAACGATAGCGTGAAACGTGAAACTCGGAGTGTGCAATGCGGGTACTGTGTGTAAAATGGCCGAACTGACTCTTGTGGAACTGGATAGCATCTTACCTAGTACGTATTTTTATGATTTGAACATCGCAAAGT
The DNA here is from genome assembly GCA_963681505.1 of Eunapius fragilis. Classification (NCBI taxonomy): domain Eukaryota; kingdom Metazoa; phylum Porifera; class Demospongiae; order Spongillida; family Spongillidae; genus Eunapius; species Eunapius fragilis. The sequence goes on along the minus strand of OY811975.1, from coordinate 7,019,922 downwards.
AGCATATATAGTAGTAGAGATAGAACATTGTTTTATTAGGTGACGTGCATGGAGGGCATGTATACAGTGCACGCCAATGCAGATTACCGATATAAATTAACTTGGCTCGGTTATGTATATCATTGTCAGCATGTTATGAAAGAGGTGTGAGATTCGTTATAATAAACACAAAGACATGGCTGGAGTAAAACAATAGAAATTACATGTGCCGTAGTAAGTGGGTGGAGCACACGATTCACTTCCGGCGAAACGCGGACTGTTATACGTTCATAGACCCATTGCACAATATCTGCAAATACTACTTACAACGAATCACTGCTGTGCATTAAAGGACAAGTTCGCCTCAACACTACAATGGAGATGGAATCCCAGAGCATCCTTCTGACCCAACTGACGAATGTCAATATTTGTGAGAAGCAGCCTGGCCCATCCCTAAAATCAAACAAGTCAAATGTCAGAAATGCGCTGACCCTTGCGTTTTGCTGTCTTGTAAACTTCACCATGAGTTCAGCCATATCCATGCTCGGACCTTTTTTTCCAATTGAAGTAAGCCACGTATGGGTTGCACGACCAGCTATAGTCCTTCGCATGCTATGTATATACCTCATCCAGGCCGAAGGTAAAGGCTTATCGTCCTCGCTAATCGGTACAATCCTGAGTGCGGCACCTCTCTGTATCGTAGTTGTATCCCCATTTCTTGGATACTATGTCAGTTATTAAGCAGCGTGAGATTTTAATAAGTTGGCAAATGACATTTCTTCAAGTAGGGTTCAACGATTGGAATAAAGTTCATGCTGATTGCAAGTCCTTTAATCTTGGGAGTCTCCTTCACTTTGTTTGGGTACGCGCATGACGCTAGAAGTCTGCCTTTCTGCATGTTAATTATTGCTTGCATTCTTGTGTATACATAGATTCGTGGGCAGCATAGGTGAAGATGTAGGAACGTTTCTTGCAGTCTGCATCATTCTTCGGCTGTTTCATGGAGCAGGAGGGGCAATGTTTCTCACGTCGGCGTTTGCACTTCTTTCATCGCTGTACCCTAATAACACTGGCGTAGTGATGGTGAGCCGTATGCAATTAGCCTGCATGCAGTCTTTGATGTTCACGTATTATACAGGGTTTGTTCGAATTGTCGGTGGGTATAGGCTTTGCCGTTGGACGTGCACTTGGGAGTGGCCTATTCGCGGTAATGAAACGATAAAACACCTGCTTGGTAACCTTATATAATGTATAAGGTAGCTAGGAGGATACAAGCTTCCATTCCTGGTCGTAGGATCGCTTCACCTGCTCTTTGTCGTACCACCGTATCTCATTCTTACAGATGAAGGTAATTTTGACTCCCTTTTGCACGCACATATTCATACTTCTGTTGTGACTTAACAAAAATGTTCTAGCCATATCCTTTCAGCTGGTCTTTGCTCGTGTCATGTGGATGCTGCTGAAATGTTTCCCAGTTTTATGTACATGTAAGTTGGCCCCGCGTCATTTGTGCATGGGCGTTTCTTCCATGTCATATATGGATGTTGCAAACGTTTTCAAACGCCGATATAAAAACACGGATGTGAAGAGCGCATTAACCATACTTCATTAATGATACCAGAAGCTAAGTTTATGCTTTAAGACAAAAATATGAAGCAATGCCATGGGTTACGTCGCAAATGTTTTGGAGTACTCTACAAGGGGGCCTCGGATCTTAATGCGGCTTCATTTTTTGACTGAAAGGAATTGAAGAACAAAGGATAGCTTTCATTGGTACATTGTTATTGTAGACAAAGCTGCACTGCGATTGCTTGGATCATGAATCTGAAAGCGGTCGGCTTTATTGTGCATGGCTTTGTCCACAATGGAAGGCATCCTTTGTGATAGAGTCTTGTAAAATTTCTCTTCCTGGACAAGCTAATCAGTAGGTTCAATTGTTTACTACCCACGAAATGATCAACGCACGCGTACTATGTATTACCATGCCAAAATCACCTTCGGATCGTCACTTTTGAAAACACAAGTTGATTTACCACATTGAATGCCCAAATACCTTAATAATTTGTAAGATGTCAGCTATTCCGATCAACGGAATTTTTTTAACGCTGAAGTTAAATCATTTTTCGCATAATTAACGCATAATCAATGAATCGGTTGTGAAAAATGCTCACGATCTGCAATAGGAGAACCCTTGCTGCCCAGGTAGAGAAAGGTTCCGCGTCGTTATGACGACGGATCTCCCCAATTTGCGTTCAGTGATCCTCGATCCTATTACCGTCACAAGTATTTTGAAGCCTGTTGTCTTTTTTAGTTTTGTAATTAAACGATCGGTTTTCTCAACGCGATATTTAACCACTTGCTACCCGCTGTTAATGAAATCTACCAATGGAGATAGTTGTTGCAGGGAACTTTCAGATATGAAAGAATCCATTTTTAGCGAGGACGTTTATGTGGATAAGCCAGAGAAGGTATAGAAAATGCTAGTATAGATGTGATTCGTGTGGAACTATCCGAAGTTAAGAAAGTTACCAGCATTAGAACCATTTGTGATGCCATGGCACCAGAGATAATCTATATATTATCTCTGATGGCACAGCATGTGAACAGTGGTGCATTTGCTACTTCGATTGTACATCAATTCCAATAACATCGTGCACCTCTGAAAGGAGTTTTTCCGCACTTAGACGACTTTTTACTTATCTTAGTTCGAGCATGAGTGAGAAAAGATTGAACCAATGTTTCTTGTTACATGATCCCAAAGAGTTGACAGAAACCCTGAACGTGATTGATATAGCGGCGGAGTTCATTGCAACAAATGACGGACGATTAAGATACTTTGGCAAGCAAGCAAGTGTATATGTGTGTACAAATCTATAATGAATATCATTATCGTGTCAAACTTCAGCCCCCCCATTTAACTTCAGCTTCCGCCGCCCCTGACCTAAAGATCGCTTCGAACATGCATAGGAATTGCAAGCACATATTTTGAAGATGATGGAGCTAACGAATTGTGAGGACTTGTATGAAAGAGAAGTATATCGATGCCAGCATACTATTAAAGAATAGATAATGTCTTTCGTAGAGGCATCAAGGCATGTTGCTGCCACAACTGAAATTGAAAGGAGACATTGATTTCAAGCATACATTCAGCATTAAATTCCATCTATCCTCAATGGAAGAGCCCAACATGGCTGAAGAGGGCAGGGAAGTACATTTCTCGTCTGAACCTTCTGCCAGCATCCCACACAACACCATGCCATCACCATCAGAGATGTGCTGATGTACAAAACTCGATACACCTCCAGTTTTTATCCCTCTGTCTGATGTGCCTTTGGCATATATTGCATCAGTGCTCACAACCAGGAACAACTAGGCAGGCCGTTTACATGCAACAATGAGACTCTAGCAAAGCTTTTCTGAACTGACCTCGCCACCACCATGGCATAGAGCACAAACCCAAACTGACATACTTGCATTCTGATTATGCATGCACCTGCTTAGCTCATAGAATTATTGATTCATCTATATAGATTTGAACTACTTATTTGGCACTCATTCACATTCATAATAAATATTTAATACATCGAATTGTTTTTTGCATTAATGCCATGATCTATTTTTATATCGCTATGAATTTGTTGTATCTCTCAATGCAGTTCCAGCCTCACCTCTAATAGTGTATGCTGCTAATGGTAACGATGAACTAACTATTGTATGGACACCACCCATTCCAAAAAATGGTATCATCAATGCCTACACAGTGTAATGCAACTTCTCAGCCAATCAAACAAAAATAATCATAAGTACCCCTGCTGCAGTTAATGAGGCATACCCAACTACCATATTCAGAACAAGATTGATTCCTTTCACCCAATATAGCTGTTATGTTACTGCCAACACATCAGTTGGTGAGGGAACACCTTCACAGACAGTCACTGGAGGAACTAGTGAAGCAGGTGAGCTGTATTGACATTCACTACTTTGTCTAGTAACCGGTTCATGTACCGCAAGCTACGAAATAAAATTAATCGGAATAAATGCAGGTGTAAAACCTTCCCCATAGTTTAATATAACATTCAGATCTTAGGTTTGGCATACCTGCGCGGATCACTTTTTAAGTGCCATGCAGGGAAGGGTATGTTTATGCTATATACTAGATCGCATTGGCATGCATGTGCATGATGTGTCTTAATTGTTTTCGAAGCAAGGGTGCCTATTCTACACTCTCGGTTTTGTGATTTCAAGTCTATATCTAATTCATTACTGGTACAGAAAACTACCAAATAATTGTGCCTACAGTTTAATGATGATGCGCAACTTTTTATGTACTTAAAAAACGCCATAGTTATGAAATTAAGTAGCATACTTGTGTGCCTTCCACGGCCTTTTGAAATGCAGACAAGCAAATTTCTAAACAAGGCGGATGAGAGCATGAAGGACACAGTTTCAAAATCTATATTTCCCAAGTTTTTATCAATCCACAAGCATTTTAGTAAAACGATTTGAGTCAGAGATGCGAGACAATGCATATTATTGAACTAATTAATTCTGCAACGCATATCATTTATAAATGCATTTTGGCTCGTGAAGTTATTGAAATTTTGTTTCAGTTCCATCACAACCATTAAATGTATCTGTCAATCCAATACCTGGATCAACAAACCAACTCAACGCTACATGGGCATCACCCATTCCTACAAATGGTATCATCACTGGTTACACAGTTTACTGCAATATTTCTGCAAATCAAACTTATGTAATGTACATTAGAATTGCAGTTAACGGAACAACCCAGGCTGTTGTATTCAGTACCAGATCAAATCCTTTTGCACAATATATCTGTTATGTGACTGCTAACACGTCAGTTGGTGAGGGGACACCTTCAAAAGTATTCACAGGAAGAACTGGGGAATCAGGTGAGCAAAAGTTTACTACCATCTACAGAGTAATTATATTGAATCTATGATCTTAGTAAATCCATACCAGAGTAGAGTGCAAAAACGCTTATGCCATACGATTATAGAATGCATTAGGAAGTTGTATGTATGCATTGAGCCCAGTATCAAAGATAACATGCATGCATAAATCATTTATATATCACACTTCCTTAACACATTTCTAATGACTATCCTATGCATGTTATAATCCGCACATATCAAGTAGCTAAAACACGGAATACTTGTACAATACTAAGTTATAGTAGTACATAAATACATAATTCTGATTAACTGCGATAATTTGAACTGAATATCACCTAAACACTGCGATTTTTATCCATCTGAATATCAGCATCAATGAACGATATAAATTATTGTACTCCAGTGCAATGTGTTCATTTAAACAGGCTTTCAATAATTCAATAGTAAATCAACATGTGCCCTGAAATTCTGTTTCAGTTCCATCATCACCATTAAATTTATCTGTAACACCTGTACCTGGTTCTACAAATCAACTAATGGCAAAATGGGAATCACCCAACCCTACAAATGGAATCATCACTGCTTACACAGTCTACTGCAATGTTACAGTAAACCAAACTAATGCCATCTATATCAAAACAACAGTTAATGGTACTATTACTTTCAGTATCAGTTCGAATCCTTTATCACTATACAGCTGTTATGTGACAGCCAGTACATCAGTTGGTGAGGGAACACCCTCAAGCATAGTCACTGGAAGAAATGGAGAATCTGGTGAGCAAGAATTAAATTCTAAAACATGAGTCCGCAATTGAATCTACATTTTCTATGAATGCAATGAATTTTTAAATACGTTAATAATTGCTATCTGATAGTATTATAACGTTATTAAAATTACTATCAAGACATATTTAGGCGGTTGATTTTTTAGGGACAATTTAATTGTATCTAGTAACCTTCCCTATCCTAACCTAATCCAGGTTACTAGTAAGTAACCTGTGTTCAGAGAGGAAGCTGCTCATGCCATCTGGCCCTAGATTAGGGTTTAGTTTATGGCTTTGGAATGTTTCGCTACCTGCCTAATTAAAAGGGTGTACATGGCACACCAGAATCTAAACTCTAACCCAGATTAGATCAGGTAAATAATAATCTAAGTGTTGAGTAAAAGAAATAAGTATTTATTCAAGAGGCTGTATTTCTTGAACCACTAATTTAATCAAACATTTGGGACATTACCCACATTCGCATCAAGACACAAATATAACCTTGGTGAACAAAAATTTTATTTAAGTATCCTACAAGCTTGAAGTAGGTATATCTTCATTGCTAAGATAGGTTAAAGTTAACTTGTATACCTTATTTCCCTGGACAGTTCCTACTGCACCATCAAGTATTTCAATGGCTCCTGTTACTACTTCTCCCAACGAAATTGCAATTGCTTGGACTCCACCCACCCAGACCAATGGGATTATTACTGCATACACTGTGTACTGTAATACATCTGCTACACAAGCATTCCCCGAACAGGTGATTGGACCAAATGTGGCATCAATCAGGTCTATAGTGAATGGGACCTCTCAGTTAGCTATCTTCAATACTGGACTCAATCCATACACACAATATGAATGTTTTGTAACAGCTAACACGTCTGCAGGAGAAGGGCTGGCATCAGAAATATTAATAATCAGGACAGGTCAATCTGGTAAGAGCCTGGTAAATAATTCATGTTTCATTTATTATTTGGATAGATAATGCAGTGGGAGTTTCAATGCCTTAGAAGTGATCAGCTATACACATTGCATATGACAATACTTGTTCCAAAAATAAGACTATAAAGTTATTATCTATTAGTATTAAATTGATGGTTATAATGGTTTGCATGGAATGGATAATTGCTAATGACCTTTATATCCTCATATGAATTGTCAAGCGGTGTTTTCATCAATCCAAATGTCTCTCTAATAAACACATGTATGACTGTTATCTTTATCGGGTGTTCCGTTAGAAACGTCCATGTGGGATTTGACCCCGACTATGAATAACATTTTAAAAGCCTACGATCGAATCGTTTAGCTAGTTGTAATCGAACGAGAAGACCGAAAGTGAGTAGTTTCGTCGTTTGTTTTATGTCGCAATACCGCGCGGTTAAAAGGGTACTGCCCATCCTCGTACCCAGTCCCGGAATCATCCTCCTCCTCCTCCTTCTTGACCACATTTAAAGAATGGCCAATAGCTGCAGAAATGGCTGATAGAGTGCCTACTGTGATCAAATATTTGATGGTATATTTTGGTAATTGTATCCTTAGATTTGGGCTGCACTAAACGTTACTCGCATCATTACGGCCGAAACTTGACAAGTTTAGAATTGTCTATACCAAACCAGAAGACTACAGGAACAGTAGCAAATAATTTTAAATTAACTATACGGTCAGTGTAAGACGTATAATTAGATAGGAGAAAAAAAAATCAATGAAACAAGTAACTAAAAACAATCTCTATGAGAAAGTTGGTGAAATATAGGATTTGAAGGCAATAGTGGTGTAAACAGCTAGGAAACAAGGGTCAGTAATAGTAAGGGAAAATGTCATAGTCCTATACTTAGCACACGAACATAGTATAGGCTACAAACGGGCTAGATATAGGACTATTACATTTTCCCTTACTATTACTACAGTCTCAGGCCCTTGTTTCCTTGCTTTTTACACTACCATTGCCTTCAAACCCTATATCTCACCCACTTTCTCATAGAGAATGTTTTTAGTTACTTGTTAAAATCTGAATCCTTTTGAGAGTACTTCATTTAAATTGCTTGATTCTTAGATGAACAAATGCCAGATTTTACAATTTACAAAAGATGTCATATCGAGGGATGTCCAATGATCAATCAATGTTGATTGTGCTTTGAACAGTTATGCATCAATACCAAAATATCAGAGCTTTATGCAGATGATTTACAATCTTGTATTACATGTGGAGTTTGTGTAATGATGCACGCACCTTCAGTGGCAATGGTTCTAAATGGATTCCGGGGAAGGTTGCTGCCATGACAGGTTCAGTGTCCATGGTCATTCGTTGATTACATGTTCAAGGCAGTGAAGAAGTGGTACCTGTTATATCTGAGGATGCGGTGTTTACAAGGGGAACACCTAGTTGACACTCCACATGCCCTACCAGAACCCAGTGTGGCACCAGCAGAGGCTCCTGAAACAGCTGTTCTCAGATGTTCTACTAGTACAATTACGTCGTCCACCAGATTATCTCTAAAGAATGAAACTAAAGGAGACGAACCAATCCATTTTCTTCTTTGAGCTCAAGCAGGTAAGCTGTCGCAAGTATAATAACTTCGTTACTGCAAATTTTAGGTCTCAATCCAATTTATTTTCATAGACTAGGTTATGTTGGCTTTAGGAATATGGCAGGAAAGTGTAAAGATGCTGCACAGTAATCCAACGTGATTACCCAAACGCAATCTGATTACCATGAACTGAACCTCTGCATTGTTGCAGCTTGTGGGTTAGGATCATGCACAGAATACTGCAAGAGACATGCTTGTTTAATGCCAAAGCGACAGACTGAAGCACATCATAGCAAGCATGTGCACCATAAATGCACTTCATTTTAAGGTGGACCTAGGCTTGTGACTGATGTGGGAGAGCAGAGGGTCCGTGGGAACTTTCAAAGGAGTTTCTTTACTTTTGTACAGCCCTTTCTGCTTGGCCATACTCTGTGGGTATCTTGGACTAGAGGTGATATGGGTGGACCCATAAGCTCTTTCATGAGAGGAGTATAGAGGCCCATTGTCACTGACCATAAACTCTGGGATCCCCTGCCTGGAAACTTGGATTTCAGTTTCTCAATGATCCATTGAAGAGGTTGAAGTCATTTTAACTACTTCTATACATCTAGAAAAGTAGTTGACCGCCAGCACATATGTTGTTCCATTCAGTTCGAACAAGTCCGAACCAATCTTTAGCCAGGGGTATGAGGGGAGCTTTGCTGTAATCATTGACTCCCTGTGTGCAACTGCCTATTGAGCACACCTATGACACATTTTTACCATCCTGTCCATCTGAGCTGTGCCGCCCAGCCACCAGACACCCTGATCCTCAGTCTGCATCTTTGGATGCCTACGTGTCCTTGGTGTATTTTCTCTAAGGTTGCCTGGCCATTGGATTAACAATGTGTCTTCTATATAGCAGAAGTCCATTGTGGCACTGTTAAGTATCCTCTGATTTCCAGTAAGGCTTGATGTCGTCTGTAACCAGGTGTTTATTTGGCCACCTGAATTGGCAGTACTTAATAGAGCAAACTGCATTAGATGCTTGAGAAGCAGCAAGTTTCCCTCCTGATGTTGGGGGACACTCAAGTGCACTATCTCTGCTTCCTCCTGTTGAGAGATACAGCTACCGGCTGCCACTTACCCTTGTTCAACTGTTTAATACCACACATAATCCGTGTGAGGAAGCATCTGCAGTGACCTTAACTCTTGCAGTAGGACTGTTGAGCTAGCACAGATGGTTTACTCAATTCAATCTTAACAAGTGAGAAGGCCTCTCCTTGGCTTGGTCCTCACTCCAGGATCTCCTGCTGCTTAGTAGGCCCGCAATGGTTGGCTTAATTGTGCAAGGTTTTGGTGTGAAATTTCCCAACTGTGTCACCATGCCCATAAACCGCCTAAGCTCTAAGATATTCTGTGGGCAGGCATATCCCGAATTGCTGCTGTCTTGTCCTGACCAACAACTGCTAAGTAGGCTGAATCCATTGAGGCGCTGCTGTCGAAATCTTGTCGCTTCACCATCTGGAGTCCCCTGGTACGACAATGTGCGGTAAAGTATCCCCACCTGTGATAGGGGGGGTGTGGTAATTCATGACTTTCAAATTCCTGGCCGTCCGCTTGGGAGTTCATTCCCCATAAGGAAGGAAGATTTTTTGTGTAAATATTTTATTTTTTTCTTAAAAATAACACCCCACCTCTGCTAAATTTCTATCAAAGTTAATTTTTATGTATTCGTTAATTCATACAGTTATGGTTATGAGCTAACATTGATTAATACTTTGAATGATGCATACATTTAATGAATTATATCGTTTTCAAAACTCAACCAACTTGTCTAGACACTCCTGAAACCTTCCATTGACCTGTCACTTTGCCTGCCTGGGTGACACATGAGAGCCTCGCCAAACTCTACGGCTGTCTTCATCCTCCTCCTCCATTAGGCAGTGTGAGTTGGATCTGAAAAAGTGGCTCAACTCTCTTTTAGCCAAAGCTGCTGCCCTGTAACTCCTAAAGGAAGGGTTCTGGCCATCCATCAGCTGCTGACATCTCTGCAAAATGGTGGATCTGCTCACTGCAGGCAATGTGCTAAGTGGTCGTCTATGTTGGTTGCCTGCTCCTTCACTGGGTACTGCTGAGGGAAAGACTCCTCATCAATTCCATAGTCTCTTCTCTGTCTTGCCAGTACCTTTTGCAGATGGGGCAGCATTAGGTTGACTATTTCATCACATCCTCCATGTACTTGTTTGCCATCTCAGACACATAGGCGGTCATCGTCCTCTGGCTTGTGGGTTTTTTTTTTAACACCCTGGAACAAGTCCTCTGTAACTCCACTGAACTCTGGTTTTGTGAGAATCTGGTGTACTGATCACTGATTGGTTGGTTCAGGCTGATGTGGAGATCCTTGTAAAATCCCTGAGGTTGGCATGAGTGGCTCCCTTCACTATGGTTCTAGTATAGAAGGGCTCCACTAGATGTACTCCCGGCCCAAGCAGGCAAACACCAACAGAATGACCCTAAGGTAGGGGAGCTCCATTACTTCTCAAGCTAAGCAGGCCAAGCGGTTGTTGATGTGGCAGTTCTGATTCAGAAGCTCTACAAGGTGGTCAAAATTGTTGACAAGAACTGCTGCTGCTCTAGAAAGACAGCCAAACCGTTTATCCTCAAATAACATTTTGCTTTGTGAACAGTTCCTTTTACTCTTTCACAGCTCTTTTGAATTTTTTGATTGATTGCATACATATAAGCACACATACATATGCAAAAAGCAAGTAGTGGCACGATGTGTACATGCACTTACAAACTGCCTCTTGATTCTTCTTTGCCTCTCATCATTCCTCATCCTCCCAACACTGAATGTTTTCCTAAGCTTCTCCACCCTCCTCTGAATGGTGGATACTGACACACAGAAGACAGTGTCATGGAAGTACTTTGCATACACTTGCTTCGCAACTTCCCTGACAGCCATGGCATTGGATACTGTGCCTTTACCTTGTCTCTCCAGGTGGTATCTCAGCATCCCTATTACACTCTTTATAGTGGGCAGTTGGTGGAAAGCTGGAAGTCCTAGAATTGGACAAAATCCCTATCAGCATCGAATGCCTTGTCTCTGGATCAGGCTTTGCACCCACCATTTCCCCCCCCCCCCCCCCCCCCCCACGAAAATAAGGAATAAGAACCAGAGATATTAGAGTAGATGAACACAATTCGTCTCCTTAGGAGATGCAAGAGCAACGATTAATCGTGTTCTGAGCTAATCCTTTTTGTTCGCGTGCGTGTTCTCGTAAGCGGTAGTCGTTAATTGCCAATGCGTGGGTGTTAAAATGACTGATATGTTTTTTGCAGGAGGTGGGGTGTTTATTTCACAATAGACACTCACATCCTATACTGAATTTCATCTACATATGTCAATGAACAACTACCCAAGTGGACGCAACCCAATTCAACAATAAGTTTTTTTTTTTGCAATTACCACCCCCCCCCCCCCCCCCTACCTGTGACATGATAAACATCTCACATCTAGATTAGAAAGCGCGAAAAATATGGTAAGGCAGAATGACGCAGTCAAGGAGTAACAGCAGGAGCTATAAAGTGTGATACAGATGGAACACAAGAAAACAACATTGACCGAGTGAAGCTTCAGTCAGAGGAACGATGAAAATTCGCACAGAAAGAACAGAGTGCAAGCAAATTTCATCGCCGGTTGTGGGAAAAGAGCTCATTATGCCAAGCAAAAGTCCTTAATAAAAACATATATTAGTCACTTTTCTAGGCAACTCCAGATAATTAAAAACATACGCAATGTAAGTACTGAGACAGTAAGGTTTGGCATATATTCACCTAAAGCGTCCTTTCTGCATCTCCTTTAGCAGGCATGTCTCAGATTGCTTCAAGAATCGCTTCGTCTAGCTGCCAGTTTTACGATTTCCTAGTGGAGACTTCAGCGCTTTTTAAATCTGCCCATGCCGATACAGCAGCCTCGCTAGCCCGTCTTGAAGATCAACACGTAGTTGCAGCTTCATCGGTTTGGTTCAGAAAAAGACGTTTCCTCCAACACAGGCAAAGCCCTCAACCATAAAAATAACCAGAAATAGAGTTGTTTAATTTGTATTCATGGTATTATCAATCGAATTATTCAAAACCGCGACATACCAAACCAATGATGTTTAAAAAAAAAAAAAACACGTTCTCATAATAGTGGTTTTACTCATCATGTAGCTAAATCGATAGAATGCCCATCATACGATTTAACATGCAATCCACAATGTATCAGAGCTGTATGGGAAAACATCATACCTAAACATTTCTTTGTTTTACTGACGAAAACTGGTATAATACATTGAGCGTACCAAGGCGGGTTCAATTTGAACTTCGGTAGCTGTTAGAACAGGTTACGGCTTGAAGCACTATGGCGAAGCCAAAACTGTAGCGCAGAGAACGATGTATTGCGTATCTCCTATACTCTTCACGATTGGTCGCTTCAAACCTCGATTTTGTCTATAAATACCTCATGTGGCTTGCAGGTTGTTGTAGGGTCATAGGTAAAGGACATGGGTTGAAACGTAGTTTTATAACAAGCCAGTAGGTAAAGGCATTGAGTGCAAGTTATTTTAGTCTTGTCTGTGCATTGGTTGCAAAGATAAGAGTAAGGTAAGTGATGGTTGATAACTACGCACGTGACTCAGACTCGACTTTAAACTATTCCTCATTTTGCACCGCTTCTACGTACTGCTCTCTTTAAAAGTCATGATTTGTAACCCTTGATCATGACTTTCAACATACAATGGATGAAATAAAATCGTACTGCGCAATAATTATTTCACACAACACAGTACATCAATTAACCTCGAACGTAGGAACTGGGGGGAGGGGGCGTTGCTGCCAACACGGAAGCCTGTATGGATACGTACGCTCCTGCTTTCATAGAAGCAAAAGAACACTTGTGTATCTTGTATCGTGACGTATACTATAAAAAGCCTCCCTTTCATCCACATAAAATGTGTATTTAAACTACTGCATCTCTAAGTAATAATGGTTTGCAGTAGCTCGTAGTGAAATCATGTTGGAATACTATTTAAAATGATATGCAAAGGCAATAATGAGTATGAAAACCTCACCTGTAATGTTCCAATCATGCGACAAGTGGACACTTCATTCTCATCCTTGATCTTTGTGAACTGTACCAGGAGGACATATCTCCTGTGATAATGGCAGTCTCCCTCTCCTCTGGTGTATACCAGACCACTTTAAAGTTATATTCTTCACCACAAGTGAACTGGAGTGTACAAATTTTTCATAAACTACTGCATCTCTAAGTAATAATGGTTTGCAGTAGCTCGTAGTGAAATCATGTTGGAATACTATTAAAAATGATATGCAAAGGCATTAATGAGTATGAAAACCTCACCTGTAATGTTCAGATCATGCGACAAGTGGACACTTCATTCTCATCCTTGATCTTTGTGAACTGTACCAGGAGGACATATCTCCTGTGATAATGGCAGTCTCCCTCTCCTCTGGTGTATACCAGACCACTTTAAAGTTATATTCTTCACCACAAGTGAACTGGAGTGTACAAATTTTTCAGTTAGTGTTTCTGCATCAGGACACCATTATGTGGACACCTCAAAAGCTGTCAGTTCTTCCACATCACCAATCACAGTGAAATGTCAGTAAACGCATGAAACATTTTCCCAACTATCAACGGTACTTTTTGGTACTCTAATGGTTAGTTATTTTAGGTTGCGCGCCAAAGTCACTAGATAACGCGCAAAATCTGGTCATAGTTTTATGTAACTAGGCTCTTTGACTAAACAGTAATCAAGAATGCAATTTCAAAATGTATACTCTAATTTTGACAGGTTAACATTTCGACGCTTGACAGGCTAACCAGATAAATTATCCATGCACTGACACACGTAATACATTCGTACAATGATGACATAGAGTAAAAGTGTCTTCCACCTAATCACTGCTTTTATTATCCATCTGTATTTCTGAACATTATCTAAAACTTTTACTGCATTGCAGTGGAGATATTGTATTACGTAGTATCCATAATTCACTATAAATATACATTCAATCATTCAGTCATGAGTTTTGTAAAATTCTGTTTCTATAGAAATCATAATTCATGTGAAACAGTGTACATTGGGCTAGTATTATGTCCTCCAGATATGCTGCGCATACAAGTGTGTATTTAGTGTGCTGATGGTAAATTGACTGAGACAAATAATCTATCAGTGTGGAATGCATCATACATGAATCACCTACTACATCTCCTGAACTTGTGTATAAAATACACACAAGTGTCTATGTCAGACACACTGCTATCCTGATTCATCTATAAACCCAGCAATTTAAGTAAATGACACACGTAATGGCTTCATATAAAATAATTTATTGAACAGTGAAGACACCAATCTATAATTTTGATTAACTGCAAAGATTAAAGTGTCCATCAACAAAACACTGCGATTGCTATCCATCTGAAATTCAGCATGACCCACACAAATTGGCATAATAAATCATTTAAACGCCTTGCAGTGACGCTATTTCATTGTGCACTGTTCATAATTCACTGTAAACAAAAAAATCTCAATCATTGAATGGAATATTTACATGAGGATCTGTGAAATTCTATTTCAGTTCCATCATCACCATTGAATGTATCTGTAACACCTGTACCTGGTTCAACAAATCAACTAATGGCAAAATGGGAATCACCCAATCCTACAAATGGAATAATCACTGCTTACATGGTCTACTGCAATATTTCAGTAAACCAAACAAGTTCTATGTATATCAAAACAACAGTTAATGGTACTACCTCAGCTGCTACTTTCAGTATCAATTCGAATCCTTTAGCACTGTATAGCTGTTATGTGACAGCCAATACATCAGTTGGTGAGGGAACACCTTCAAGCATAGTCACTGGAAGTACGGGAGAATCAGGTGAGAATTAATTACATTCACTAAAATGAGTCCTCTGAAATTCAATCCACCCTGTGCGGGAATATAATTAATTTTTCAACAGGTTAATAATTCCTAACTGATGGTGTTAAGATTACTATGATTTGTCTTTCATAAATCCTCAAATATCTGTACAATCTTGATGGATAAATATTCATTTGCTAAGATAGGGCAATGTCAAATGCCTTTACATTGTATACCTTTTTTTCTGGACAGTTCCTTCTGCACCGTCAGGTATTTCAATGGCTCCTGTTTCAACATCTGCCAATCAAATCGCCCTTGCTTGGACACCACCCACACAGACCAATGGAATTATTATTGCATACACTGTGTACTGTAATACATCTGTAAATGATTAATTGTATGCATCAAAGTATAGCAAATGCCACCTCTCAGTTAGCTATCTTCAATACTGGACTCAACCCATACACACAATATGAAATCAATGTGTTGTAACAGCTAATTCATCCGTTGGAAAAGGACTGGCATCACCAATATTAATAGTCAGGACTGGTCAATCAAGTAAGAATTCTAGTCCATTAAAATGATTTATTAGTATTCATTCACAGCTAATGACCATAATGAATTATCATGCTGTAAAATCATAAGTCATGTGAAACAGTGTACAATGGGCTAGTATTATGTCCTCCAGATATACAGCGCATAGAAGTGTGTTTTTAATGTGCTGATGCTAAATTGACTGAGACAAATAATCAATCAGTGTGGAATGCATCATACATAAATCACCTACTACATCTCGTGAACTTGTTACAAAATACACACAAGTGTCTATGTCAGATGCACTGCTATTCTGATTCATCTATAAACTCAGCAGTATAAGTGACACATGAAATAGATTCATACAAAATAATTTAATGAACATTGAAGACACTAATCTATAATTTTGATTAACTGCAAAGATTAAAGTGTCCATCAACTAAACACTGTGATTGCTATCCATCTGAAATTCAGCATAACCCACACCAAATTGGCATAATAAATGATTTAAATGCCATGCAGTGAAGCCATTTGATTGCGCACTGTTCATAATTCACTATAAATAAACAACTCTGAATCATTGAATGGAATATTTACATGAGATCTGTGAAATTCTATTTCAGTTCCATCATCACCATTGAATGTATCTGTAACACCTGTGCCTGGTTCTATTGGCAAAATGGGAGTCACCCAATCCTACAAATGGAATAATCACTGCTTACATGGTCTACTGCAATATTTCAGTAAATCAAACAAGTGCAATGTATATCAAAACAACAGTTAATGGTACTACCTCAGCTGTTACTTTCAGTATCAGATCGGATCCTTTAGCACTGTATAGCTGTTATGTGACAGCCAATACATCAGTTGGTGAGGGAACACCTTCAAGTGTAGTCACAGGAAGAACTGGAGAATCAGGTGAGCAAGAATTAGTTTGAGTTCAAGCTATTTCTCTACAACTGAAACAGCCTTTAGTAGGAATGCTATTCATTTTCATATAGGTTAATAATTGCTTACTCATTTTAATGTACTGTTATAAACATTGCTATCTAGAGATATTTCAGCATATGTTGTTTGTAGACATCCTGCAAAGATAGATATAGGGTTTATATATCTTCATTGCTAAGTAAGATCAATATCACATGCCCATCCATGATATACCTTATTTCCCTGTACAGTTCCATTTGCACCATCAAGCATTTCAATGGCTTCAGTTACTACTTCTCCCTACGAGATTGCCATTGCTTGGAATCCACCCACACAGACCAATGGGATCATTATTGCATACACTGTGTACTGTAATACATCTGCCACACAAGCATTCCCTGAACAGGTGATTGGACCAAATATGGCATCAATCAGGTCAATAGTGAATGGGACCTCTCAGTTAGCTATCATCAATACTGGACTCAATCCATACACACAATATGAATGTTTTGTAACAGCTAACACGTCTGCAGGAGAAGGAGTGGCATCACCAATACTAATAGTGTGAGGGATTGTGAACTCAGCGGAGCCCGGGGAATCGGACGTGTTTATTAGATATTACATCCGCGAGAGTGAACTTGGCTTGTATAGCTAGCCCATAAACTATTGTCTGTAATTGAACTCTAGTTAGGCCTGGTGCTACTGATTTCATGTTTGTAGTAGTATTTAAAGGCTATGCTATGCTATGCCTGTTATCATGTATTAAGCTATTGACTATAACTTCGGCTATTTTCGGTGCGCAAGCCTTGCGGAGCTCGTCAGAGAAGACCTAAGTCCGTGACATTTGGTGGCAGCGGTGGGATCTATCGCAGCGACAGTTGATCGGCGAGACCCAGACGGTGAGACCTGAGAGTAAGGTTATCCGTGCGGTGTATGTCAACTAGGTCGGGACGTAGCTACAAGGAAAGCGGGGGCGTACAACAAGAGAAAATGAGCGCAGAAAGTATAGAGGGGTTGATGCGAGCGCTGCTCGAGGATCGGAAGTCTCGAGATGCTCAGTTCGAGGAAGAGAGGCTGAGGCAACAGCGAGTGGCAGAAGAAGAGAAAGCTCTGATGCGCGAGCAAATGGAAATGCTCACGAGGCTCGTTGGAGAGTCTCGGCAAGTGGAGGAGACGAGAACAAATGTTTCGCAAGGGTCCAAAGAAGGTGAGGCTAAACTTGTGAAATTGACAGTGCAGGACGACATTGAGTCGTACCTGGTTACGTTCGAGAGAGTGATGCGGGCGTACGAGGTGAAGGAGAACCGGTGGGCGGTAAAGCTGGCTCCACAACTGACAGGCAAGGCACAGCAGGCCTACGCTGCCATGAGGGCAGAGGATGCTGGAACCTATCAGTTGTTGAAGGAGGCCATCCTACGCCGCTACGATATTTCGGATGAAACGTACCGACAGAGGTTCAGAGAGACGGTGAAGAAAGAAGACGAAACGGTAAGTGAGCTTGCGGTAAGGTTAGATGACCTTTTGCAGAAATGGACAAAAAACTGCAAAACCGTTGCGGAGGTTCGGGACCTGATGGTCCGTGAGCAGCTATTAAATGCGCTACCAAGGGACCTGAAAATTTGGGTGTCAGAACGGAAACCCAAAACGTCAACAGAGGCTGCTGATATGGCTGACAACTATGTGCGGGCCCGAAAACAGGAACGAGACCCGGAGGTAAAGCGGGAGAGTCGACGAGAAAACACGGGTATGAAGCCATGGCCAAGAGGTCAGCGAGACAGCGAAAGAAGGAGCGGGCTGCCGTCGACGGTACCGAGCGAGAGGGGAAAATATACTTCGGGCCGAAAGGAGACACTGGATCGGGAGGGGGTAACATGCTTCAATTGTGGCAAGAAGGGACACATATCGAGGCATTGCCCTAATAATGTTCTAGTTTGTGCACATGTAGGTTGGAGAAATGGACTTCAACGCTCCGGGACTGTTAACGGTCGCATAGTAGAGGGTATTATGCTGGATACCGGATGTTCCAGGACTATGGTCCATAGCGACCTGGTTCCCGATGGGCAGATTCGGGAGGGAGAATCTGCTGTGGTTAGATGTGCTCATGGGGACACGGCCATGTATCCCATGGCTGATATTTGTGTAGAACTAGACGGCTACACGATAGACACTGTAGCAGCAGTGTCTGACACTCTTCCTATGGACGTTCTTTTAGGGACAGATGTTCCAGAACTTGGAATGTTACTGAGCCAAGCTTCTGAACGGGCAGAAGTATTTATGGCTACAACTCGAGCACAGGCCAAAAAGGAGGCAAAGGCCGAGAGAGACAGCCTAGTGAAGGAGCTTCGGTCTGGTGTGCGACCAAATCCTATCTTGCTGGACGAGCCACAAGAGGAGACATGGAATTTGGGGGAGGAGCTGGACGACACCATATTTCATGGTGGGAGAGAAAAATTGGTGCAAAGCAGAAGCCAGAAGCGGGAAAGAAGGCGGATACACAGAGCAAAGGTATGCTCAGACCCACCTGTATGCATGCAGAATACACAGGATATATCTGCGGAGGAGCTGAGAATTCTCCAAGAAACAGATCCTACGCTTGGAGTCGTACGGAAGGCTGTGGACAAAAAGGAGAGTACAAGCGGGGTTAGTTTTGTAATAAAGGATGGGCTTATGTACCGTGTGGTGGTGATGCTGTTGGGAGGAGATTCTGAACCATATGCAAGGGATCAGCTAGTGCTACCTAGTCAGTGTCGAAGTGTTGTTATGGAGCTTGCTCACAGCATTCCATTGGCAGGACATTTAGGCAAAAATAAGACCACTGATCGGGTACTACAGAGATTCTACTGGCCGACCCTGCGTAAGGACGTAGCAGATTTCTGTAAAAGGTGTGAAACTTGCCAGAAGACGTCCCGGGTCAAGCCTCAACACGCACCCCTAATACCGCTACCAATTGTGGAGGAGCCATTCCAGAGAATCGCAATGGATATTGTTGGCCCGTTGCCCAGGAGTAGCTCAGGTAATCGGTACATACTAGTAGTTTGTGACTACGCCACAAGATACCCGGAGGCAATGCCAATGCGGGCGGTGGATGCGGAAGCAGTGGCAGAGGAACTGGTAAAGATGTTTACAAGAGTGGGTATTCCCCGAGAAATTCTGACCGATCAGGGGTCCAACTTTACCAGCCAACTACTAGCTGAACTGTACAGGCTGCTGCACATTCGTCCCATTCGTACCAGCCCTTACCATCCGCAGACGGATGGGTTGGTCGAGCGCTTTAATCAGACGCTGAAGTCCATGCTAAGGAAGGTTGCCACACAGGAGGGAGAAGCCTGGGATAAGTTGATTCCATATGTGCTTTTCGCTTATCGTGAGGTTCCTCAGAGCTCCACAGGTTTCTCTCCATTTGAGTTACTCTATGGCAGGGAAGTCCGAGGACCTTTAGATGTGCTGCAAGAGTCCTGGGTGGCTAAGGAAAAGAGCAGCGAAAATGTGGTGTCACACATAATGTCTATCCGGGAGAAGATGGCGGAGATGACAACGATCGTTCGAGAGAGCCTCGAGAAGGCGCAAGCCTCACAGAAGAGCTGGTATGACCAGAATGCGCGGATGAGGACTCTCAACGAAGGTGTCATGGTATTGGTTTTGTTACCTACGTCATCAAGTGCGCTGACAGCACAGTGGCAGGGGCCCTATAAGGTGGTGAAACAGGTTGGAAAGGTTAACTACCTAATTGACATGCACGATCGGCGGAAGAGGAAGAGGGTATTCCATATTAATATGTTGCGGGAGTTCCTTTCCAACAGCAGTGCAGTCTGCACGAGTTACTGGTCTGAAAACTTGGATGTGGATGAAGATGACGAGATACCAGTATGGAATGGCTCAAGAGCGGGCACTGGAGCAGAAGATAGTCCACAATTTGGACCACATCTGACAAAGGCACAAAGAGATGAGTTGGATGCTTTGCTTTGCGAATTGTCAGCAGTGATGAGTAACTCACCCGGGAAAACAAACTGGACGGAACATCGCATTGAAACGGGGTCGGCAAGGTCTGTAAGGTTACCTCCATACCGCATTCCCCATGCTTATAGGGAAAAAGTTGAAATGGAGATCCAGGAGATGCTAGAAGGAGGGATAATCACACCTTCAAATAGTGAATGGAGTTCTCCAGTCGTCCTCGTGAAGAAGAAGGACGGGTCGTTGAGGCTGTGCGTGGATTATCGAAGACTGAACAGTGTTTCCGAATCAGACGCGTACCCAATGCCCCGCATTGATGACCTCATTGACAGACTGGGAGAAGCAAGATTTATTTCTACTCTAGACCTAACTCGAGGGTACTGGCAAGTACCAGTCGCGGAGGAGGCGCGTCACAAGACGGCATTTGCAACGCCATTTGGATTGTACGAATTTACAGTCATGCCGTTCGGATTACAGGGGGCACCGGCGACCTTTCAGCGTCTAATGGACAGGATCGTGAAAGGGTGTGAAAGCTTCACTGCAGCCTACCTGGATGACTTGATTATATTCAGTACGTCTTGGAGTGACCACGTAAGTCATGTTCGTACAATACTGCAAAAGTTACTGGGGGCAGGGCTCACTGCAAAGCCTAATAAATGCCAGTTTGCAATGGCGGAGTGCACTTATCTGGGTCATATTGTGGGTAGTGGTACTGTGAAACCCCAACAGTCTAAGGTGCAGGCAGTTGAATCCTTTGGTACACCAAGGACCAAGACTCAAGTCCGTGCGTTTTTGGGTTTGACTGGTTATTACAGAAGATTTGTACATAACTACGCCACCTTAGCGTCCCCCTTAACGGATTTGACCCGAAAGTCGGCACCCGAGCAAGTGGAATGGACTGCGGAATGTGACAGAGCCTTTCGTCAACTGAAGACGCAGCTATGTTGCTACCCTGTCTTACGCAGCCCCGATTTTAATAAAGAGTTTGTATTGCAAACTGATGCATCCAATAGGGGGATTGGAGCTGTGCTGAGTCAAAGGGATGCAGCTGGTGGAGAAAATCCTATCGCCTACTTCAGCAAAAAGCTGCTGCCGCGCGAAGAACGATATTCTACCATCGAGAAGGAGTGTCTTGCCATCAAACTGGGCATGGAGGCGTTCAGGACCTACCTTCTCGGGCGCCATTTCAGCGTGGAAACGGACCACAGATCGCTAGTGTGGATGGATAAGCTTAAAGAACACAATTCTCGCCTTACTCGCTGGAGTCTTTCGTTGCAGCCATACAATTTTTCTGTTGCTCACAGAACGGGAGCTTCTAACGGGAATGCTGACGCTCTGTCTAGGTCGACGTGGCCTGAAGACGCAGCAAGTGACATTGCTGCAGGAGAAGAAGAGAGGGATGTGAGGGATTGTGAACTCAGCGGAGCCCGGGGAATCGGACGTGTTTATTAGATATTACATCCGCGAGAGTGAACTTGGCTTGTATAGCTAGCCCATAAACTATTGTCTGTAATTGAACTCTAGTTAGGCCTGGTGCTACTGATTTCATGTTTGTAGTAGTATTTAAAGGCTATGCTATGCTATGCCTGTTATCATGTATTAAGCTATTGACTATAACTTCGGCTATTTTCGGTGCGCAAGCCTTGCGGAGCTCGTCAGAGAAGACCTAAGTCCGTGACAATAGTCAGGACTAGTCAATCCGGTGAGAAATTTTGCCCATTAATATGATGCATTTTTAAAATCATAAGACCATAATGAATTAGCATGCAGAACTATCTGAAGAAATTATACATCATGTGAAACAGTATGCTCTGGGCCAGAATTATGTCTTCCAAATATGGTTTGCATACAAGTGTATTTAATGTGCTGATGATAGATTGATGGATACAAATTATCTGTTGGTCTGGAATGTATCATACATAAATAACCCTTTTATATTAAATGCTCACAAGTGTCTATCTTAGAAACACTGCTATCCTAAATCATCTATTAATCCACGCAATTTAAGTAGCTGAAACAAGTAATAGATTGGCATACAATACTTTTATGACTTAGAGTGAACACAATAATAAATAATTTTGGTGAACTGTAAAGATTAAAGTGTCTATCAATTAAACAGTGTAATGGCTATTCATCTGAATTTCTGCATAAATCTACATGACTTGGCAACATGAATAATTTTACAGCACTTTATGGAAGCTATTCATTGCGCATCGATCATAATTCACTATCAAAACAACTTTCAATCATTGAATGGTATAATCTGTTTCAGTTCCATCATCACCATTGAATGTATCTGTAACACATGTACCTGGCTCTACAAATCAACTAATGGCAAAATGGGAGACACCCATTCCTACAAATGGAATTATCACTGCTTACATGGTCTACTGCAATGTTTCAGTAAACCAAACTAGTGCAATGTATATAAAAACATCTGTTAATGGTACTACCCAGGCTTTTACTTTCAGTATCAGATCGGATCCTTTGGAACAATATAGCTGTTATGTGACAGCCAATACCTCAATTGGTGAGGGAACACCTTCAAGTGTAGTCACTGGAAGAACTGGAGAATCTGGTGAGCAATGAATTAGATTGAGTTCAAGCTACTCCCTCTACAACTGAATCAGCCTTTTGTTAGAATGCAATTCATTTCATATAGGTTAATAATTGCTTACTCATTGTAACATATTACTACAGAAATAAATAAATATATGGATATGCTTCATTCTGCAATATCTGCACTGCCTTGAAGTAGATATAAGGTATACATATATATATTCATTGCTAAGATCAATGTCACGTAACCATACATAATATACCTTGTTTCTTTTGACAGATCCTTCTGCACCAGCAAGCATTTCAGTGGCTTCAGTTACTACTTCTCCCTATGAGATTGCCATTGCTTGGAATCCACCCACCCCTACCAATGGGATCATCATTGCATACACTGTGTACTGTAATACATCTGCTATACAAGCATTCCCCAAACAGGTGATGGGACCAAATATGGCATCAATCAGGTCTATTGTGAATGGGACTTCTCAGTTAGCCATCTTCAATACTGGACTCAACCCATACACACAATATGAATGTTTTGTAACAGCGAACACATCTGCAGGAGAAGGAGTGGCATCACCAATACTAATAGTCAGGACTGGTCAATCCGGTGAGAAATTTACATATATAAATTAGTCCATTAATATGATACATTTTTAATTTTATTCTGGCTATGACCATAATGAAATAGCATGAAGTACTATTTATAGAAATCATAATTCATGTGGAACAATACTACCCATGCTGTTACTTTCAGTATCAGATCGGATCCTTTAGCACTGTATAGCTGTTATGTGACAGCCAATACCTCAATTGGTGAGGGAACACCTTCAAGTGTAGTCACTGGAAGAACTGGAGAATCAGGTGAGCAAAGAATTATATTGAGTTCAGGTTACTCCTCTACAACTGAATAAGCCTTTAGTAGGAATGCAATTCATTTTCATATAGGTTAATAATTGATTACTCATTGTAACATATTACTATATAAATTACTAATAAGATATATTTGCGGATATGTTTCATTCTGCAATATCTGTAATACCTTGAAGTAGATAGTATGATAAATGTCACATGCCCGTCCATGATATACCTTGTTTACCTGGACAGTTCCTTCTGCACCATCAAGCATTTCAATGGCTTCAGTTACTACTTCTCCCTACGAGATTGCCATTGCTTGGAACCCTCCAACCCAAACCAATGGGATCATCACTGCATACACTGTGTACTGTAATACATCTGCTACACAAGCATTCCCCGAACAGGTGATTGGACCAAATATGGCATCAATCAGGTCAATAGTGAATGGGACCTCTCAGTTTGTTATCTTCAATACTGGACTCAATCCATACACACAATATGAATGTTTTGTAACAGCTAACACGTCTGCAGGAGAAGGAGTGGCATCACCAATACTAATAGTCAGGACAGGTCAATCTGGTGAGAATTTTACATATATAAATTAGTCCATTAATATGATACATTTTTAATTTATTCTGGCTAATGACCATAATGAATTTGCATGAAGCACTATCTATAGAAATTATAATTCATGTGGAACAATATACATTGGGCCAGAATTATATCCACCAAGAATAATGTACAAATAATCTGTCAGTGCGGAATGTATCATACATAATCACCTTCAACTACACCTCTTAAAATGCTCACAAGTGTCTATTTCGGAAGCACTGCTATCTGTAATCCCATGCAACTTAGTTAGCTGACACACGTAAGATTTGCAT
This sequence comes from Eunapius fragilis, assembly GCA_963681505.1. NCBI lineage: Eukaryota > Metazoa > Porifera > Demospongiae > Spongillida > Spongillidae > Eunapius > Eunapius fragilis. Next base: position 6,995,101 of record OY811975.1, on the reverse strand, counting down.
ACAATAATTTCTTAGAGTGACACACAATGCAATACATAACTTTAATAAACTGCAAAGATTAAAGTGTCCATCAACTATATACGGTAAAAGCTATCCATCTGAATTGCAGCATAAATCTACATGATTTGGCAACATGAATAATTTTAATGCATTGCAGTGAAGCTATATCATTGCACACTGTTCATAATTCGACAAATTTCAATCATTTTAATGGTATGTTTGTGAAATTCTGTTTCAGTTCCATCATCACCATTGAATGTATCTGTAACACATGTACCTGGTTCTATAAATCAACAAATGGCAAAATGGGAATAACCCAATCCTACAAATGGAATTATCACTGCTTACATGGTCTACTGCAATATTTCAGTTAACCAAACTAGTTTTATGTATATCAAAACAACAGTGAATGGTACTACCCAGGGAGCTTTTTTCAGTACCAGATCGAATCCTTTAGCACTGTATAGCTGTTATGTGACAGCCAATACATCAGTTGGTGAGGGAACACCTTCAAGGGTAGTCACTGGAAGAACTGCAGAATCAGGTGAGCAAGAATTTAAAATGAGTTCCAACTATTTCTCCAGCCTTAGGTAGGAATGCGTTTAATTTTCATATAGGTATAACAATGCATGTTTGAAATTACTATCTAGTGATATTTGTGTGTGTGCGTTTTGTTTTTGGAGCCATCTTGCATTATCTGTACAATCTCGAGGAGATTTGTGGTTTATATCTAAATTGCTAAATGTAAGTAAGATTAATGTCACATGCCCATCCATTGTACTCCTTATTTCCCTGGACAGTTCCTACTGCACCATCGAGCATTTCAATGGCTTCAGTTAGCACTTCTTCCAATGAGATTGCCATTGCTTGGACTCCACCCACCCAGACCAATGGGATCATAACTGCATACACTGTGTACTGCAATACATCTGCAACACAAGCATTCCCTGAACAGGTGATTGGACCAAATATGACATCAATCAGGTCTATAGTGAATGGAACCTCTCAGTTAGCTATCTTCAATACTGGACTCAATCCATACACGCAATATGAATGTCTTGTAACAGCTACCACGTCTGCAGGAGAAGGAGTGGCATCACCAATACTAATCGTCCGTACTAGACAATCCGGTGAGAATTTTACAAATTGTTTCATTATTATGATTCTTATTTACTCATACAAATGACCATGAATTAGCCTGCTGTAGTATCTATAGAAGTTATAAGAATACACATGGACCACAATTTCATATAAATGTGCAGTTACTAAATTGAATGATATAAAACAATCTCTCACTGTGGAAGGAACATATTCAAATGACCTATAAATCGGCATTACCAACAGCTCCTAAACCTATTATTAATACTCATTCATGTGCCTATATAAGAAACACAGCCACATGTATGCATATCATTTATCTAGAAATCAGCATACATTGTTAAAATCAACACAATTGAAGTTGCCAAAGCACATAATAGATTGGCTGATACAAGTATAACTGATTGATACAATAATAACTCTGTGTGACACAAAAACATAATTCTGTTCAAATGCAACGATGAAAAATTGTCTATTACCTAAACACTGCAATTTCTATCCATCCATATGTCAGCATCAATAAGCAATATAAATTAAATTTCTGTTGCACTGAAGTGGAGCTGATTGGTCTGTGTATAAAATGGAAATCGGATTTCTCTTTATGCTATCTAATTTGCATGCCTATTTTTGCGTCCATTTTTAATATTTCGCTTCAAGTAATGTAATGACTTCAGTTGTACATTCTTTTAGTACAAAAAAATGAAAAATGGATGTTGACAAATCAATATAACAAAGTAGTTAGACAAATCATACTAGGTGATTTTTATCTGCACTTCGCAATAATTTGAATTACTTGCCAATTGATATAGTTAGGTAAAGGAATTGTTATAAAGTTAGATACAGTGGATGTCAGGACCGAGAGATGCAATATCCAGAGCTCTAGATATTTTTGCAAGCCAACGGTGACACATCTGGTCTCCACATCAAATGTCGATTATTCAGTGCCCAAGAACTCTCCATGTTACCTGCTGAAATTCCATGCTCAGCCTGTCCTCACTTTGAATTTTTAGGTGCCCCCATTGGGAGTGCTGTGTACTGGCTCAATACAAGTCCAAAAGAAATGATGCATTTCATCTATTGTCACTTCTACCCCAGCTGTGCAACCCACAAGTTGCTGTCACCATCCTGAGGTCATGAGCTAGTTTCTGTAAGCTGGTCCACCTAGCACGGTCAACACCTCCTTCACCAATGACAGAGTCAGTGCTTAGCCAATTTGGTTCTTCACTGCTTTGAATTATCTGCAGGAATTGAGCTAACACTTCCAGCAGCCAAGCAGGCCACACTTAACCTGAGCCATGGTGGCCTTGGTCTGCGTTCACTTCATCGCCACGCTCCTGCTGCATACATTTCATCTCTAACCATGTCAGTTCCTTTAGATATTTGTTCAGTGACTTCAAAGGAACACCTCCTTGCTGCAGTGAATGCTTACAATGCCAAGGTCAGTAAGCCAGATACCATCTCAGTTAAAAGTGTACTAGATGCTCCACCTTGCCAGCATCCACTATCCTCTCAAATTGAAGAAGTTGACTTTAATTCCCACTTTTCAGATACCATCACTGTGACCTTGGCCAGATTTCAGGCTATTTCTGCGCCTCAAGCCCATGCATGGCTTAAAGTGCAGCCTTCACTAAAGTTAGGTCATGTGCTGATGCCTGATGAAGCACAGGTCATTTTTAAATGGTGGCTTGGGCTTCCTTTGACAGCTGATGGCACTCCATGCCTACTGTGTCATCAGAATATGGATTATTGGGGACATCACAAGCTTACTTGTCAATCTGAGGGTGATGTGATAACCAGACAAAAACCTAAGAGACTGCATTGCTGAATTCTGCCACGGCATGCCTTTCCTCACAAATTGAGAAAGAAAGTGGCATTCTTCCAAATGATCAATTAAGATCAGCAGACAGTCTAGTGCCAAACTGGTCTCTCTCCTGCCCAGCTGCATTTGACGTAAAGGTAATCAATCCACTAAATCTGCAACTGTTACAAGAAGTGGCTCAAACCTGTGGTCATGCAGCTGAGATGGGAGGAGGGCAAGCACTCTTAAAACAATGAGGCATGTGCCCTTAGAGGATGGGCATGCATCCCTTTGGTTGTGGAGATGTTTGGGGGATGAGGCAATGATTCTATCGATGTCATTTCAACCCTGACAAAAAAAGTAGCCACTCAGCTGTATTTACATCTAAATGAGCTTATATCCATGGACACCTCAGCCTCACCCTCATGAAGCAGAATGCCAGGGCAATGTTGGCTAGATGTGTCCACCAACCACATCCTGTGACTTTTAGTTGTTGTAGTGCGTTAATGTGCATATTATTATTAATAGACAAGTTAGTTAGTGGTTTCAATAGTAATAATATTTTCAAATCACAATCTGATAATTAAAATTAACTAGAACTGCTTTCCATTCATAGGTGCTAAATCAAGGTGAAATTATTCAATGGTAAATAATAATAATGGTTCAGAAAATCATTTCGCAATAGTTTAGGATGAGAAGGAGGCCATGGGTTTAAGTACTAGAATCGTGTTAGAATGATTTCATAAACAATCAGAGACACATTATAAAAGAGAATACAGCATGCATAGTAACACATTAAAATGTAGACCTTACATTATTCTCTAGACAAACACAGTATATGACTACACTACATCTATAAAATGTAAATAATCATCAAAAAAAAATTTTATTTTCATAAAGAGTACTAATTTAATAAAATGAAATTATAATCTATTTTGTTTAATTGCTTTCTGATGTAAAAAGGTGTAGTAAAGTTTTGAAGTAAATAGTTTTTGTTCTTATCTTTCAAATGGTTCTTTTAGGTATTCATACTAGTATGATACATGCTATCATATGTACCTATTTAAAAAGGGAGAATACCAACTTCAGGCACAATTCTAGGACCAAGTAAAGAAGCCAAAAGGGTCAATGTGTTGCCCAAGCACGTGATTAGTGCTGCTAGTATCATTTAAACCAGGAATTATTTGCTAATAATTTAATAACTGCAAAGTTGTGGTGCTTTCTGTGTCAGGTCAATAGAGTTCTATTTGGTTTATGTGCACTGCAAGTTTGCAATCAATGCTTTATCATAGGCAGGCTTGGGCAATTATATCTTTATTCTGTTATGGAGGGTTGCATTGTTTTTGCACCCATTGAAAATAATGTGTAGATCATCCATCAGTATTTGTCTGCGGGCACCTGCATATTGTGCGATTGTAATTATCTTTTGTTTCTTGAGATACTTTTATTGATACTACTCTCTATGTGATTGTTGTTGGTTTATTGAGTGAAATCAAAGTGCAATCACGCTATTTTACAAGGAGACTACTTAACGGTATATAGATTCCATTACAGATGAGAGAAAGATATGCAATTTGAATGGAAGCATACTAAGAAATTAGGTGGCTGTACTCCTTTTTTTCTTTGAGATGAAGGCCTTCTTGAAGTTTGTTATTAATAATCGTACTTGTAGGAATATTATGAAGTAGTTGTTGTAGCACTATTAACTTTTCTACCACAATAAATAAATAATAAAGATTCCATAGAACTACAAGATTTTACTATTAATTCCATGTAGAAATTGTGTGAGATATGTCCTATTGAATAGTGTGATTTATTTGAAATTCTATTGTAAATAAATTAAGGTCACATCATTTACATCTTGTTATGTATTTATTTCTTAATGGTGCAAAAATATCATCATCAACAATAGCTTAAACCACTTTGCATTTGATGTAGTTCCATCTGCACCATTGAATATATCTTCCTGGATCAATAAATGAACTTATTGCAAAATGGGCACCACCCATTCCAAAGAACGGTATCATCAATGCCTACACAGTGTACTGCAACATGTCTGCTAATCACACTGCTAATCAGACAAACGCCATCATAAGTACTGTATCAAATGGGACAAGCCAAGCTGTCAGATTTAATACTGGATCAAATCCATTTACACAATATAGCTGTTATGTGACTGCCAACACATCAGTTGGTGAGGGAATGCCGTCACTAATAGTTACTGGATACATTAGTGAATCAGGTGAGTTGATGGCCATTATGGTACGTGTTTAAGTGTACTTTTCTCAAGTGCACTACAAATGATATCATATCCTTGTGTCCTAATGCTGATTGTTAAATAAATACTACTGATAAGTCAAATCATGCTATGCAGTATAACACGCATATCTGTCCCTGATTTGAAAATGTGGAAATCCCACTCTTTGCTTGTAAAGCATTCTCTTTGCCAGGAAACAGAATTATAAACTGAGAAATCATGGGCTTGCATGTGGTGTTTACTGATTAAAGTATAGATACTATACTATATGGAATATTGATTTTGGGCATCCAAATCAATGTGGGACATTGAGATCATTTACTATCACATGATTCTCATTGGCATCAACAAAAAGGCACTCCAGGTCAAGTTGTTGAACTGCATCTTCTGAGCAATACTTTTACCAGCATTACACTGATCTGGAACCAGCCTATGGTGCCTAGAGGTGTGGACATGACACTCCATGGAGTCTGCCATGCACTATAATTTCATGACTTCTGAAATTGTGCATACAATTTTGGGACTAAAGGAAGCAACAGCATACAATATCAGTGTTGCTGCTTGCACTTTACAAGGCTGTGGTGATGCAGTGTTTATACACACCAGTACTTACTCTATTTGTAAGTTGCCTATAGAACTAATATTGAGGTGTATTCATGCATGAACATTGGTTTATTCCTACATAGTAAATATTTCCTGGGTTTATGCTGTTGCAATAAACGACTCAATTGCCCAGATATTTTGGAAACCAGTTTCACTCCCTTCAGATGGTATCCTTGTTGAATACACACTATACTATCCGGATGGATTAATGATTCCACACATTCCAGCTACTGTTACGCAGATTGTCATTACCAACCTCAATCTGACAGTATCATATGTATTCTTGATTGTTGCTGAAATCAGGATCGTCGGACAGTCAAAAAGTATTAATCTGTTCCAAAATGTATATGTCAATTGCACAACGAAAGTTGCCGCAAGTCTGCAAAGTAATCACACAGACGAATAATGTGAGTGCTAATATCGATTTCTATCCCTCCCCCTCCCAATCTAGCTCTTACATTGTATACAAATGCAAATCCTGAGTCTATTTCCGCTGTTCTCATTCCTATAATAGTAATACTTACCATACTTTTGGCAATTGCAATTGTTGTAACAGTGGTTTTAGCAAAGAAGCATAAAAAGTAAGTGAATTGTACACTTCATTGGTTTAACCTGCTTTCTTCTTCCAAGAGCTGTTTTTGTTGTTTCAAATCCATTACAAGATACAAGGTATACGTCGGTTTGCATCTCTATTCACTCAACTTGTGTTATTCATTTTTCAGCTACACAATTGTCCTTAGCATGGCCAGCAATTGCGACATGAATTGTTTAAATTCCGTTATACGCGTAATAAAATTATTGTACATGGCATCTAAGGTAAACTGCCATATTAGAACCGGTTTTTAAACGGACTGTACAAGTCAAACGCATCGTCTGGAGGACGTTTTAACACCATCAAATGTCACTACTGATGGATGCGCACCATACCATCGTTTTAAAAGTTTTCCAGCACCTTTTTTTTTGTATATCCCCTCGCACCTCTGAGGGGGGGGGGGGGGGGGGGGGGGGGGGGGGTTTCGCAATGAGTGCCAAATTAGAACAGGGGGTGTGTCGTAGCTTTTTTAATAATTTCAATCGTACAGATAACCAGCAACGCCGCCAACATATCTAGAAGTATCCGAAGTGAAGTTCTAAACACACAAAAAAAATAATTTGCGTTCTCTGTCTGCAACTGTGTAGGTACTTTACCAAAACGTTTCAAACAAACATTCATGCATAACTAAATGCATCAGTTTAAAGACCATATTGAATGGTTTTCAAAACAGTTTTTATCTTTTTTGTAGCTTAATCCTAACCGGAGAAACCGGCCTTTAAGTACCGATAAAACAATGTATGGTGAGTGATGCGAAGATATTATAAAAACTGTGATCGCGGTAATGCCTATATTCAAACGGTCATAAGATTTTTGTCTTTCAACATTTCGATTCCAAATTTGATATGAAGAATGCCATGTTATAGATCTACACAAGTAATCTGCATTTAAGGAAGAAATACTATTTTCTTAGTGAAATTGTAACGTGTATTTATCGATGTATTATGCATTAAACATTTCGCGAAGTTCTCGGACATGACAGAAGCATTGGCTGGTAAGCTTTAAACTAAATTTCTTGACGTCCGTTTGAATGTTTCAAATAAATTAAAGATCAGATTGCCCCAGGTAATTAATGATAAGAAAGACACTGGGGTACGTTCAGACAGCTATGCACTGGAGCGGCTTGACTTCTTGCTAGCATATCATTTGATGGGTTATTGAGAGAACCATGCAGGTATGGTTCCAGCTGATGCTCAAAGAACTTCTAGAGGGCTTCTTACAGCCAAGCTCATAACTTCATTAAATTGGGATTCCTCATCACTGGATAATTGTGCTTGCAAACACAGTAGAGTCTCATCCTCTTCACTTAGCTTCTCTCCAAAGACATTTGATATTGCAGTTAGAAAGAAAGTTGGTTTCTATATCAGGTCTCGCAATGTTATTGTGCACATCTTAATCATGGGAACCATTTCAAGGTTTGCCTTACATTCGCTATTACTGTAAAGGATCTTCATCCAAGGCCCAGTTATGAATTTTCCAATCAATCCTAGTACTCTTAGCTGAATTATCGATTTATTCTGTAAATCATTAATTAAGCTAGTCTTCAAACTGTTTTTGCAGTAACACATATTTTGCAGATAGTACAATAATCTATCTTTGATCTTAAAAAAATTTCCAGCCAAAATAAAACATTGAATCGATTTCCTACATATCAAATAACAGTCCCTGCATGGCTTAACATTTTCACAATGCAAAAAGTACTTAAGGTAGGAAATCCTATGTTTCAAAAACAAATAGTAATACCATGGTTGGATAGGTGACAATGTGGCGATTTCAAATGTGCTTTTGTTTTTGTCAAAATGTTAACCGAGGAAAAGTTATGGGGCATCAAAAATTTCGACGCCATATTCCAAATAGTTAGAACATTAGCGTTTCGCAAATAAATTAAGACCGCCATTTGTTCCGTATATCTAATTATCTGCATTTTTATTATTGGTTATAGGTTAACTGTTAAGGGTGGGCTATATATAATTGGCAGGTAAATTATTTTTATGGTGTGTCCGTATTCTTAGCCGGACTCTGTTGTGAATTTTCATAATGCGTGGTAAATGTGTCTGCGCGCGCGATCGATTGTGTATGCGTTTCAATGTGCGCGCGCGTGTTGTTTATATGTGCGTGTGTTATGTATGTGCGCTATTTTTGTCTGCGCGTAAGAAGTTGCGTTGCTGACGGACAACAGCTACTGCTTGGCATGTCCGAGTTCATTAGATAGTAACCACGATTTTCTACCTCGTGCACTGTAAGGGCTAAGCCCATCTGTAGGCGCTTTCTGGACTATATAATCATGGATTGTATCATAGATATTAGAGTAGATTGTATATAGTAAGGGGGCGTCTCCAAGGAAAAGATAACGTCATTTTGTCACCATACAATATGCAATAATTATTTTAATAAAAGATACAACTGGTTATAATATAACATGTATACACACACATAGCAAATGCATAAAACGAGCCGCTTGTGACATGACAATGTGCATCTTCCAGGGGGTCTCCTGTGTAATAAGATAATCATTATGGACTGTCTGAGATACTCTACGGGTATAGGTGTGTGTCCTGGGGTGAGCGTCCAGGGTACTGTAGGGGTACAGGTGTGTGTCCTGGGGGGAGAGATGTGAGCCGTCAAGAGACGTGAGCCATCCGGGGTACTGTAGGGGAACAAGGTGTGTGTCGTGGGGGAAGAGACGTGAGCCGTCAAGAGACGTGAGCCATCCGGGGTACTGTAGGGGAACAAGGTGTGTGTCGTGGGGGAAGAGATGTGAGCCGTCAAGAGACGTGAGCCATCCGGGGTACTGTAGGGTAACAAGGTGTGTGTCCTGGGGGAAGAGACGTGAGCCGTCAAGAGACGTGAGCCATCCGGGGTACTGTAGGGGAACAAGGTGTGTGTCGTGGGGGAAGAGATGTGAGCCGTCAAGAGACGTGAGCCATCCGGGGTACTGTAGGGTAACAAGGTGTGTGTCCTGGGGGAAGAGACGTGAGCCGTCAAGAGACGTGAGCCATCCGGGGTACTGTAGGGGAACAAGGTGTGTGTCGTGGGGGAAGAGACGTGAGCCGTCAAGAGACGTGAGCCATCCGGGGTACTGTAGGGGAACAAGGTGTGTGTCGTGGGGACTGAGGGTTGTCTGGTCAGTCAGTACTTCTAGAAATGTATGTCTGCAATGACTTGATGCCTGCATGGGGACAGTATACATTTATAGCCTGACAAATATTTCTATGCACACTCAATAGACCCATTGCTAGTAGTAGGGGTGCATGGATCATGTGTAATGTACATACAAGGCACCCCCCCCCCCCCCCCGCCCACTCACCCCACAACAAGCCTTATCCACACTATTGCTTTCGACACTCAAAATAGTGGATCAGACAAATAACATCACTTCGCTCCGCCCATTGCACAACCTCTATACATGCTGCTGGGCCCGCTCTTGTTTTATACTTGTCTCCTTGCGTTAACTCGGAAATGATACATATACCCGGCAGTGTGTAGACCATGGGACCATGTGAGAGTGTGTGGACTACCTTGTTCATACTGTCCAATCATCCTAGGTGGCACGCTCTTTGCCTCTGGTGTCCGATGTCAACAAAGCAGCTGCTGTTATCATGGCAACTACTGGTGCTGAAGCCATCCCCTGCTTCACCACTACAGCCTTGTCTGCCTCCACTATGTTTGCTGATCCAGAGGTGTCAGGACAGGGACTCCCGGGGCTGCTGTCTGCATATAGATAACAAGGTCGTCACAGAACGCAGCACCACCAACTCATCTGCCACCCCATTGGTGGCCTCGCTCCAGGCTTGTGTGCTGTAGACTGGGGAGAGGGACTGCCGGAGGTCATGAGATTGGGTCCGCTCTGGGCCTTGATGGTGGAGGTCCTTGGGTCTCCCTCTCCATGTCCTAGGACTTCTGGATGGGGACTGCTGGTGGGGGTCATGGGTAAGGATGCCATTGGCTGCTATCTGGGGAGTGAGGTTCCAAGCAGATGCCTGGAGGAAGGGACAGAAGGGACATGGAGATCAGAGGGGGATGGAAGGTGAAAGAGGGAGTGAGTGAAATGGAGAAAGGGAACAGGAGAGAGAGAGAGAGAGGAGGTGATTCCTCCCTGCCATGCATTGTACACATGACCTCAGCTATAGATGCATCAGGAGGAGAGATGTTTAACAACCCGTTTACGACAGATGCAGGGTAACCTGGGGAATAATTCCCTCCTAGTCCTAGTGTTTCCTATATAAAGCCAATAACCACCCCCTCCTCCCACGTTATGTATCCCTCTTCACACTATGTTTGTCACAAAGAAAATAACACTACAATAACCCCCAAGGCTGATCAAAGGGATAATGAACAGGTAATCCAAGACACAGGTATTTTTATGCATCAACTGAAGGGGACAGTAGCCATCTTGGATGTACGTACGTTGGGCTATTACATTTAATAATCGTACACCCCCACGGAAGACACGTTATAAAATACATCTACCCTGGTCAGCTCATGTGAGCACACAACCCTCTGGACAGTACGTTGTACGCACCCCCCCCCCCCCCCCCCCACACACACACACACCCCAGGACACGACTAACTTCATATGGAGGCACCCTGGACAATTTTCTTGACCTGGCGGATCCAGCATATTTTAGGTTCATTATAACCGGGCAATTATGGGCCTGTGCCTGCAATTGCCCGGAATAACATACGTTGTATGAAGGCTGTATGATCGTGATGGGTAACCCAGTGATGGTCGGTCATCATCTTCGGTTCGTCTGTGCGGTTAGTCTCGTACCCAGGCCTTTTGTGGGAGCTAACCGCTAGCTTCGACTTTCTAACCAACTAGACATACTTGGACACAATCAAATCCCGCCTCTCTATAAGAATTTACAAATAGTTTAATAAATCAAAATGCAAAAGGAATAACTTAGCACAAGTCAATGGTAAATGTGGTTCCATTGATTTTACAGTTATACATATACATGTCCATACAACATCACTCAGAGATTTGTCCATCAAATTCTTTCAATTGAGCACACAATGAAGATTTTATTTCCAAGACTGTGAAGTGTCCAGAAAAATCATCCGTCTCCCCATATGCTTAATGAAAACTGGTAAAGTGGTGTCATTACATCCATATGCATATGCAATGCGTATTAGGAAGTATATATCACGAACTTCATCACTATAGTATAGTAGAAAATAAACATTTTATACATTCCCTCTCATGCTATTTTAAATGCTGATCACGTTGTGATTTATGTTGCTACGCCATACCAGGCAATGTAATATAACAAAGAGTGATTTGTGTAGTTTTTTTAAAGTAGCTGTAGAATTCATACTAAAGTATCCTCTAGTTAACCATACTCCATCCCTGCATGTGACTGCATTTCCAGTCTTCATTGTGTATTAAGTAAACAAGTTTACAATAGGTACAAGTTTCTGAATGGTTTTGTAATATGTATTTTTGCTGACACATGCTGCACAACCCTAATCCATACTTAAGGACACGGGAGTATTTTGCATATGTACATCCAGCAAACTGACAAAAAAGCAGTTTGTAGCATAAAGCTAACAGTTTTTTGCTTAGACCAGATATGTTCACTTGAACTAGCAAAAGTAGTAATTCTGTGTTCACAACCATTTTTTATGCACATACACCAATGTTATCAAATGAATAAGTAAGCCGTCTACCTGTTACCACTGTGCGCTGTCGTGGGAACGATGTTGGTCAAGTCATATCCACGTATTATAGGGAGCGTCTCCAAACTATTTTGGAAAAGTTAACGTCATTGTGAAGTTTCATTCCCCCCCCCCCCCCCCCCTCCCCCATAACGTCATTGATATCGGAGTCCGACGCCATTTTTTTGGTCAAAATGTCACGAGCCTGACTCAATGTCAAAATGACGCTAACTTTTCCATAATAGTTAGGAGACGCCCCCTTTCTTATAAATAGAAATTTCTGGTCTCGTCATCACTGTAGCTATGACCTAATCAACCCATGGAGGGGCTGGATACGAGTCTAAGTGCTATGAATAAATTACATTGTGTAAACAATCTCTGGGTAGATTTTTAATAGGAATATTTCGTATGTTTTGAACGGAATGCAATATCGGAATTCTGTCTCGTACAAAAGATGGATCCAAATGCTAAGATCTCCCTGAATTTTTAAAACAGAAATTTGCGACATACAAAGTTAGCTATATTTTTTTGTTGTGATTTTCTATCTTTCAGGTATGCTTTAAGATATGTACCTGCTGATTTTATAAATTATGCAAAAGTTAATTGTGTATATATATATACGACATCATTTAAATTCCATAATAATAAGTTGCAAAGATGATACGGAGTCAAGACATAGCAACTGCATTTCGAACTTTCATTATTATTTTTCATCCAAAAAAGTTTGGAAAAAAATCAAACAAATTCAAATTTGACATCACAACGCATACCTCTCCAGTGTAGAAAAAAATTGAGCGTTTTTGAAACTTCCGGACTTCCTACCTTAAAGCCACTGCACAATCACTGCCAAATGTGCAACTTTGTATCCCATTGTCATTGTCATATAGTACTTCTAATCTTATATGATATACCATCCAGTGGATGCACATTACATTTTAACTCTAAAAGTGTGTGCTGAAACAGTTCTTCTAGTTTTAACCATACAAGTGATTGACACTAACCCTATCACTCATAGTACATTGTAAATGATTATGAGCTAATTTTTGAAACTACATCTAAATTAACGCAGGCTGAATATGCCATAACAGCATCATTTATCGAATTGGCAATGTGGGTATAATAATCATCCGTTTTTCCACCATTAATCTGCAACACATTAGCTTTTCCTCCAGGGGCACATATATGTACCTCATTGATATGTGAACCATCAATACATGTTGCATCCCATGCTAATGTTATGTTATCTTGTGTAACAAAGTGTTCTCCAGACTGGATGTCACTTAACACACCCATCTCATAGGCCATACGACTGATTGTAGCCACACTTGGAAGGCTTTGTACGCAATCTCCAGTCATTTCTTTAACTACCATTTCTATTACTGTTGCAGCAGTTTCAATAGAAACATTATTAAGAAGACAATAGTATATGCATTTTCTGATAGGTATATCATACATTTTTTTATTTCTCATGGTATCAATATTGTTAGTTTTAGGTTGATTTTTAAAAAACGGTCTTTGCATGCATGGTTAACGCATCTCCCGCAATCCTATAAACTTGGTCTGTGGCAAAAATAAATTATTGCGCACAGTCCAAAAATTCTGAAAGTTGCATATAATAGCGCTCATAGATCAATACAACGATGCAATGTGTTTATACATAGGACCCGAGTATACACCCTTAAAAAAGGGCGTATTTATGTGACTCGAAGGTTGATTGGATTACATAATTCTACAAAGAAGTGTATTATAAATCCAATTTCTACATCTTCTAACAGAGTATTGATTCCTTTCTATGAAAACCAAATTCTGTTTTAATACGACAAGCAATGACGTAGCTGTGACACATTCAACGGCGAGCTGAAAATGAGCGATTGCGCATAGCCAGATCAGTGGCGGATCCAGGGGGGGGGTCCAGGGTGTCTGGACCCCCCCCCTCGAACCTGAATATGAATATAATTAGCATATGACGTGTCGCACGTGAGATATACATTTCTACGGAGTGCACTTCGTGAAGTTGCTAAATAGCTTATCTTATTGCTTATTCATTGGTTAGTACTATATTTTAGTTCTGTAAATTGCGAGATACGTAGTAGGCTGGTATTTATACGTAAGATAAATGTATTCCAAAATGCTAACCCATGGTCGTAATATAGAGCGATTCTTTCCGCATGCAGTTATTTTGATTCGTGCTCTATTATTAGTACCCATCAACATCTTGCTGCAAGACCATTGCAAATGTAAAATTTAAATTATAAATTTTAACAAAGAAACTAAGCCGGCGCATGTAACGTACAATGCAAATCTGCGACGAAACACACTAGCCGTATAAATCCGCAAAACCACAATAGTCTGGAAACCAGAACGTAACGGAGTGGCACGCATTTATTGGTTAAGATTGTTTCCGTTTCTAATCCCCCTAAATGTACAATCTGTGGAATGTGTGTAAAACAATTTTTCGGTAAATTTTAAGTGGTTCAAATAGCAAAGGAAACCGCATGCATGTAACAACACAGCCATTTAAATCCATAAGACTACAATAGCCTGGAAACCCGGCAGAATGTAACGGAGTGTCACTCATTTATTGGTGTTGATTGCCTTAGTTTCCAATCCCCGGCCCCTTTACATGTACAATCTGTGGAAAAATTGGAATGCGCACCAAAAAATTTTTCGCGCGCTTCGCGCGCGCCCCTTCCCCTCATCAATTATTCATGTCGGACCCCCCATGGCCTAAATCCTGCATCCGCCCCTGCAGATCGTCCTAAAAGTTACAAGGTAGATAGAAATTGCTTGCCTGCAACGTTTTTTGACATTTGCGAGGAGGACCCGTCATTGGAAGAGTACAATAAACAACGTTGACTTTTTACTCTAATTAAAAAGCAGTACATCCTTAATTTAGATATTGCGTACGATGTTAGATACAATACTGCGTGAAAGAGCGCTCAAAGCTTCATGATCCAGGCAAATTTGAAGTATTATCGTCTTTAAACTATCGAGAACTAGATTTTCAAAAATACCTACCTCTCTTAACCTTCGTATAAACCAGTCACAATTTTTACTGCAGATATTTGGATATGCGGAAGTACATTACGTGAAATGATGTGAAAGTACCTAAACTATGTCACATTCTGTTAGTTCGAGGGGTAGTGATTTTAAAAACGCCATGCATTGCAAGAGCTAGCAATAGCCCTCCTTTTCCCCATCTTTCTATTCATGAGTCATGAGACATCGATTTTAAGCTTAAAACTTTGCTATAAGTGGTTACGCGGAAGAGCTACTTCAAGTCAAAGAGAGGCTTCGTGACCTCCATTGAAAATTACCGGAAGTGAGTACTAAATGAGCCATAGCTTGCATGGTGGAAATTGGCATCGCTAAATTACGGTTATAACACAAATCTACGCAAGAAAGAATGAGTTTCAAATCCCTACCTCTTCTACAGCCCCCTGAGAATCGCTGGAATTCAGCAAAACAAAACTTGTTTACCTATACTTAGTCTAATTATTGTAATAAATACTATTGGAAAATTATTGATAGATGCGCGTATATCGGGTACACAATCTGAATCGGCTATGATTTTTATGGCGTTCAGATCAGTGGTGACGTGTCCTGGGCACTGCAGTTTGGCTCTACATTTACCAAATGCTAGGTCTACTTCCTTTGACCCCAAAAACGGGTCGGTTCTGTGGAGCGATATCGTTTACATAAGTCCATCGTGACATCTTTACTATTAACTGGGATAGGCTCTTTCCCTTTCGTTGCCAGCCATTTCTTCCACGCTTGGCCTCCAAGAAATAAGAGGTTTACTAACTAGCTTTTGTACGTACGTGAAAACAAATTAGCTACTTAGGGGCGTAGTTCGCTAAAGGGTATTATCAACTGTGGTTATAGGCTGCGGTTATTCTGACCCCCCCCCCCCCCCCTCCCCTGTTCCAATAAGGCCAACCTGTTCTAATATGGCAGTTTACCTTATGAGTAATTTCTATCTATTGCGCACAGTTTAGTACCAAAGGCTCGGAGTAGAGCACTCAAACCTAGAAAGGTGATTTCGGTGTGAAACCGCGCGTCACGTGAAAGTCACGTGAAAATTCTTTGGAGGGCAAAACATTATAGAGACGTATGGTAAATTGTAATGGATGGGCAGATTGCAAGCGAAAAGGAGCATTACAAGCAAAAACTAGAGTCGGTAGGGCTGACACTAAGTGATGACCCTTTCATGAAGGATAACGATCATCGTTTCAGCGACGATATGACGTTGTGGCCGCGTATAGAGTATGGCCATACCTTTGGCTATTTCATCAATCGCCCGGGAACTTATAGTCAAGAGCAGCTGTTATCTTGGAAGCAACTTGATGCCTACAACAACTTTGAATCGGGCTTCGTGAGGACTGTGTTTGCAACGGGGTTCGGCCAAGGGTACCAAAAGTGCTGTTTGTTAAAAGCCAACGTTAACCCTAGTCAACGCACTGCAGACCAGGCCCACGAAGCGTGGATCATTGCGCGGTCATCTGGCTTGGTCGCGTCCGCCCACTGCACTTGCATGGCAGGGTAAGTTAAGCTTCTTTTCCCAAGAGTGCACGCACGATGACCCTCTAAAGCTGAAGAACGCCTCTCCTATTCGCTTTCTTCAGCTTCGATCATCTTTCTTCTGTGCTCCGCTCTTGTCTTCCGCGCTTTCATTGCCATCGCATCCTTCCTCTTGGCATCCTTGAAGGGGAATAGTGTAGGGGCATAGTCCGCGTTACTGGGTTCGTCAACAGGCTTGCCTATAATAAAAACAAATGACTCCCTCACTCAATTGTGACTTCCACACTTGTAACTAACCTGACAAAAAATGGTCGCCACAGATTCGCAGTACTTCGAAGGCTGCCAATCCTCTCTACGGACCGCTTGAATCCACCTTCGTAGTCTGCCTTCATTTTTGAATGGAAACCGATGGAAACCTAGGCCCAAACGCTGACCACCACGATTTGTACAGCCAAAAGCACAACAACTCAATACCATTTCATGTATATGTTGCCCTCCACATCAATTATTCATCGTTTTAGGTCACGCGTTTCCAGGGGAACGACTTCACACCGAAATCATCTATATATTTTTATATCTTCAGTTCTGTAAAAATGTGCACCCATCCTTTTCAAAACGGAGATTTGTGTTATTGCATACATTCAATGGTATAATGAAGTTGATCATTCTCCCCTCCCTAGCTACTTGACCGGGTGGACGATGCATTGAGGAGTTCAAAGCTGATTCTGAAGCCAGAGGTATTAGCGTATTTCCTGATGCAACTAGCATACTTATGCTATGTGCATGTCTATTTCTAGATTGAAGTATGTGAATTTTAGACCCGTTCAAGCCATAAATTATTAAAGTGGAATAAAATGTCATAACATTACCCAAGCACCGCGCTGTACACTGCCCTGCCAACTCTGGCTTCGGCCCATGCTCGCTCTACATGCACGTTTGCCTGTGGAGTGTGTTGTCCAGGAATGAGCGTGCATCTTTCCTTGGTGTTGCGTTACCACCAGCCATATAGCAAATATGAGTAAGCCATCACCAGCCTGGCTTTAATATATATCTATTAGGTAACAAATAGCTGTATTTTACGCAAAGTACACATGTAAAGGCATACGTTCGCATGCAGCCTTCTCTGCGAAGATCATGCGTAGAATTTTGACAGCACAAATGCTTAACAAAAAAAAAAAAAAACATTTCATCGCATGTGCACTCCATATAGCCCTAGCTGGTATAGAATTTGCCAAGGCAGGGGCTGAACCTGAGAGAGTGGATAGGGTGGCTAACCACCCCCCCCCCCTTCCTCAAATCATGTTTTAGGAATACCTAAATACTGATTGAGAACTATCAGCAATTTCTGTTTGAGGGCTAATAGCATTTCTGTTCAACAGCTTCCATTTAGGGGTGAAAAAAATGACGCTTTGTTTTTTTGGGTGATCTGATACATGCATAATAATTGGGACTAGTACATAGCACAAAAGAAAAATCAATATAAGCATATAGTTGCCAGGTCACATCTTTAAACTGCATGATAATACTAAGTTACCAAATATGTCAATCATTTACACAAAAACATATGAAGTTGTGATTTATTCATACAAAACCGATTCACTACACAACTTTCTATGGTGCATTTGTGTAAATGATTGGCATATTTGGTCAACAGATAGTGGAAAATCAAATCCATGAATACCTAACACTCTTAATTTCCTAGCCTTTCATTAGTCATGGTGGAAAAAAGCCATGAATGTATCAATCGTAGGCAGGAAAGTGACCTCTCAGCGTCTGCACTGCCAATAGGAAGTACCACCAAGATACAAAGTAGCTCCCGTACATTGGGACAGAAGATTGCACCAGCATCCTGGCAAAGTAGTTCCGTAATACTATATTCTCCAAAAATACCATTACAATGAACTTTCCATCTAGCTGGCGAGCTCACACTCAAATTTACTTTCTACAGGTAACAGATGTTTCCACTTCAAGTTGAACTCAAAATGTTACATGTTGCTTGCACATCTTGTTCCATTTCACTTATAATAGAATCCAAAAACGGGGAATACTGATTGTAACACGCCAATAATCTCATACAGAAGCAACTTCTGGATTTGGTCTCGTCTGCCGTCCTCATATTACTCGAGGCATTCCTCCTTCACTACCTATTTCTGTGCTCAAAGGCAGTGCTTTACCATATATTCTATTGTGCTCTGTGTGTACATTTTCCCTGAGTGTTTTGTAATGCTTCATAATTTCAGTAATCTTCTTGAAACCAAAGTACACTTGCAGTAGTCTTCCTTGTAAGCATTCAGCAATAGGCGTATAGGTTCAAGAAGCTCTTTTGCCAGAAAGAAAGTCACAACATGTTCAAAGCTGGTGAATGTGTGTCTTATTCCATTTACAGAACTGCAAGACTCCGAATCCCAGTTCCAATCATTTCCATTCGTATAAATGCTATCATTCTCACATGGATAGCACATGTGTTCCCATGTTTTCACAATATATGGGTAAAGCTCAAGAATTGTTGAAGTAACCTCATCAGCTATAAGTGAAAAAAGTGAACAACGGTGAAGACAGCTTCGATAAAACCCACGAATCTGATCAGCAGCAATTCCCAAAATTTTCATTTTGAATTGTTTTACTGGTATACTTGGCATTTTTTGCACCAAATGTCAAATGCTCATGTAGTGTTGCATTGTTTTTGGATAGTAATCGTAGCATAGCTATGAAATTCCCTTCATTTCTCATTGCAGAAAGTGCAAAATCTATTTTGTCCTGTTGGTGTCCTTGCAATGCTATTTTTTGCCTTGCACACAAAAGACGGCTTCAACAATTAAAGGCAATATTTTGGAATTTAACATAAAGTTCTTTGCACTGCAATCCATAATATGTGTGTCGATTCTTCCAGCTGGATTTAACCATGTCTTTTTAAATTCATATGCACGATCAACTGGACATAAGTGAAAATCTTTTTTTTGGAATGTTTTTCAAGTAATTCTTTGGACTTATTATAATTAGTAAATGGGGAACGTACAAAAACACCCAAACTACTCTTTTCACTTTCAGTTAGGAACAAAATGCACGGCAGGCACCAACCTCCCTAAAATTCTTGAGATGTATCATATCGAAGCCATTTATAATCTTGCAGCAAACGTCTCTGAAATTGAATCCCTTCCTTTTCCTTCCTTCAGCAACACTAAACCATATAGTATTTAAGTCAGCATCTGCAAGTCCCTTTTGCTCAGAGATCAGTAACTCATACTTCTCGTTGTCATTACGTTTCTTGACTGTCTGTTAGCATCTTGTAGAGCATCCTGAGTAGGAACTTGTAGAGCATCCTGAGAAGGACCTTGTATAGCATCCTGAGTAGGAACTTGTAGATCATCCTGAAAAGGACCTTGTAGAGCATCCTGATAAGGAACTTGTAGAGCATCCTGAGAAGGACCTTGTATAGCATCCTGAGTAGGAACTTGTAGAGCATCCTGAGAAGGACCTTGTAGAGCATCCTGATAAGGAACTTGTAGAGCATCCTGAGAAGGACCTTGTAGAGCATCCTGAGAAGGGTCTTCTTCCATTGGCAAGCACTCCAGAGTTTTAGGAAGTTCAGAAGGGATTGTACACTCGTCACTTGCATGCAGATTTATATCTAGACCTTCGTGTAATAAATCTGTATCATCCACTACCAGGGACTCCAAAGCAACGCCGGCAGTTACTGGCGGTACTAGACCAGACACTGATGGTTCAGAGTGATCATGATCCTCTGCATGGAGAATCATGTGTACTTTGTCACTTCCCAAGTTAACCTTGAAAAAGTCCAAAATGGACTTGCTCTTCGACATCAGTTTTACCCTTGTTGGATACGATGAGAAACAGCAGGCCAAATCAACTCCAAAAAAACGCTGATACGATGAGAAACAGCAGGCCAAATCAACTCCAAAAAACGCACACGTTTATTTGATACGATAAGGCTTAGGGCGTCGCCGTGGATATTGATCCGTATCATAGGTACTCTCAAAGTATCTATGATGCGCATAGACGTCCATGCAGGGATCATGGATGTGCAATTTACAAATGTAATTTACATGCATAGATGGTCATATTCGTTCATCACCACCGTTCATTCATAGATGGTCTTATTCATATTCATTCATAGATGGTCATGATTCACTGGGTTTTCGACGATAAATCCCCCGTAGTACATGCAAGTTATAAGGTTTAGTTTGTGATAAAATTTCATCTTTTTACAGTAGTTTTGTGTAGCGTTTTGAGCGTGATGAAGTAAAAAAGCGTTAGCGTCTAGGGCGGAGCCGCAGACCCCGCTGGGGGTGCTTACAGCGCTCCCCCATACCCCCGTGCTGAGGATTGCTGGCCCCTACCCTCTAGCCACCCCCCCTCCTATAATCCTGGATCAGTGCCTGTACTAGTAAGCTTAGCCTTCCCGTACCGCACTCTCTTCGCAAGCGAGCAGTTCAGGACTCTCCCAATAATGTTGCCTTTTAGCGGACCGTTTCTCTTTATGATACCGCTCGCGTTCAGCGGACCGTTTCTATTTTGGGTCTGACGTCTTACAAGTTATCTAATTATGCGTCTTACATGCACCGTATAGTCGATTGTTTACCAAAACATAACATCGGCTATGTTATATGAAAGCGGCACTTCCAGCCTATTCTGAAGCTATTGGCGAAATTTTCACACGTGATTTGCTAACACAACCACCGATATATGTCATGTAGCCTCGAGATTTTTTGACCACAGAAGCGAGAATACCAATGAATTCTGAAGCCATTGGTGTGATTTTCAAAAGTGTTCCTATCCCGAGTTATGCGTGGTCAGGAAGAAGAACGAGAAAAACGTGGGACTGGGTACGAGTTTGGAAAATAGTTTCTCCCGCCACATGCCTTACATGGTAATCCCACCCTTCCCTATCACATAACATTGGTGTAGCGTCGCCTGCACGCCAACTTAATAAACAGAAGGACACACAGTCTTTCCTTCCTGGTAGCATTCTGCTGATTTCGTCACTGAGGTACACATCTAAAACTAACTGCTTTATTCTTTCCGGAAGAGGGTTGGTGTAGCGTCGCCTGCACGCCAACTTAATAAACAGAGTATACAGAATACAGTACAGAGTACAGAGTACACAACGGTAACATCACTGCCACCACCAACATCCACACTGAATACACGACAAACACAACACACAAGGCTGGGCAGGGGGCTCAACACGAACCTATATTTTAAAGGAAGATGAGCCCACATCTCCTTATGGAAAAACCCCTGTGGCAAACCTCTAATAGGGAAATCCACATAAATAACGGGGAAAAAACCGGCTATCTAGCACTGCCCAGCCACATACAACAAAACAGCACATCTCTACACAAAAGTCCGTAGTCGCAGCTCCATGTCAGGGCTCACCTGTCAACAGTCAAGGAATCTGCTCATGTGATCACAAACATACAAATTCGACACCACCATACACCAAAAATGCAAAATGGTGTCTAAAAGTTGCGTGCACTAACGCTCAGAATGACCCAGCAGTTGCCACCAACTGCTTATATCTTCATTCCCAGCTGGCGAATCCAGCTGCCCCCCGCCAATAACCCTGCACAACCCCGCCTTGCAATACATCACTCTCATTACCATGACTACCGTCCCTATTTAGGCGGGAGCATATTTCCTGTCTAATTCAATACTTTCAAACGACAGGAAAGTGTATGTTCTCTACAACTACGCGGTTTTGTGACATAAAAAAAAAAAACACGAAACTACTTGTTGCATTCTTGTACGATGACGACAACAAGGTAAGCCATCCGCTCGTCAGGAGTCTTGTTAGAAGCAGGTCGCGTTTTTTTAATGACTTCATAATCGGGGTCAAATCCTATATGAGAGTTAGTAACGTACCTCTCGATATTTGGGTGGTCACAATAAGCTTCTCTTCATCACCTAGCTAGCTGGGAGATACCATATCCCTGTACATGTAATAAAAATAGAGACCTCACAAATCCACAATCAGATACATCATACATGTACAATGTAAAGGTACATGTAGGTAGATGGAACAAACAAATACACAACCACATATGTGCATAGGCTTGGAATATTAAAAAACAGTAGTTCCCTCAAAAAGTACCACGCTCAGGGCTATTTTTTCTATTCCTTTGCACTATTGGAATTGGAACACAGCCAACAAAAAAAGAACCCTGTGGTTGTGGTGTATTGTTGGCTATGTTTCTTAACCCCTCACACTCCTGGAAAATACACCACACCCACAGGGGTCGCTTTTTGTAGGCTACGTGCCTTAACCCCTCACACTCCAGGAAATTACACCACACCCGCAGGGCTTCTTTTGTTGGCTAGGCTCCTTAACGTTAACCCTCACATTCATGAAATGTACACCATACCCACAGTGGTCTTTTTTGTCGGCTATGTTACTTAACCCCTCACACCTTAACCAGAAAGTTCACCACACCCACAGGGCTCATTTTTTTTGGCTATGTTACTTAACCCCTCACAATCCTGGAAAATTCACCACACCACAGGACTCTTTTTAGTCCGTACCTTAACCAGAAAGTTCACCAACATCCTCTCCTACACTATGCCCTTCAAAGGGGAGGAGGGTAATGGCCACACCCAGGCAACTCATCTAGATAGATTTAACCCAATCTTTCCCAGGGTATAGACCACACCCACATGACACAACTGACTAGCAGCTAGAGATATTTAACCCATTCTTGCCCAGGGTACAGATCAACCCAACATGTTACATCAGCATCAGCTAAAAAGATTCTTCCTAATATATACACCCTAGGAAAAAGAGCTGGGAGTATGTGTGTGTGTGTGTGTGTGTGTGTGTGTGTGTTTGTGTGTGTGCAAACAACACCTAGACGACACACCTGACTAGCGGCTAGAGATATTTAACACATTCTTGCCCAGGGTATTGGACACCAGTAGATAGATTTAACCCAATCTTGTCCAGGGTACAGACCACACCAAGACAACACCACTGACTAGTGGCTAGAGATGTTTAACCCATTCTTGTCCAGGGTATTGGACACACCCAGGCAACTCAACTAGTTAGATTTAACCCAATCTTTCCCAAGGTACAGACCACACCCAGACAACACAACTGACTAGTGGCTAGAGATATTTAACCCATTCTTGCCCAGTGTATTAGCCACACCCAGGCAACTCAACTAGATAGATTTAACACAATCTTGCCCAGGGTACAGACCACATCTAGACGACACACTGACTAGCAGCTAGAGATATTTAACCCATTCTTGCCCTGGGTACAGACCAATCCAACCGGTTAATCAGATCAGCTAAAGTGATTCTTCCTAATGTAAAGTCATTCTTCCTAATGTGTATACCAAGAAAAAGAGCTAGGAGTATGTGGGAATGTGTGTGTGCGCGCGCGCGTGGTGTGTCATTGCGCATATCAGGATAAGCTATCACGATACGATGTAGAAACGAATCGTTAACTTACGCATCGTAGAAAACAGGTAGATACACGCCGAGCGCACGTTAATCTATCCACGCCGATGAAAGAAATATTCAAATGTATTGAACCAAGGGCACATTACGAGCATTTTAAAAACGACACGCTCCTCCCACCCACACACGCACCATGCAGCAATTATAATTTGCACTCTAAGGGCGCGCCCACATTTGATGCTATTAATCATTATTGACCTCTCTAAAGAATATTATTACGTAATAGCGAAAGTAATTAATTTTGTTGTAATTAATTCTCTTGCTCGCAAAATGAAGACGAAAAATAAAAAAATGCATTATATAAATAATCCTACTGCGTTAATATTTGAAAACAATCAAATACTTTACATGCGTTTTCAATGTACAGACGTGTATGGATGTCCGAAATTGCTGGACATGGTGATCGGTACGTTTTAACCCACAAGCTAAACGCCATACCATCTGAACTGAACACAATGGACCCCAACAACGAGGGTCATTAATTCTTTTCAACCTACACGTTTTAGAACTGTAGATGTACAATGTAATACGTTTATTTGACACTAGGCCTGTAATTGACACATTATGCATTCGATGTATATAACATGCATCTCAGTAATTTTGCTCTTTCATATCCAAATGCTCGTGCTGAAAACCTAGCGTAGAAAACTAACTGAAGAGCCTTTTCTTCTGATGCAAGGTTGGATTGTTCAGTAATCCGAATGAAATTAATTAATCACTTCGTTTCATTAAAATACGTTTCAGGCAATCCAATTTTATTGTAAAATGGTAAGCAATTTTATCAATTTTATCAACAACAATAAAGCCCTCTATTATTAAAGCTATTCGAGAATATGGATGAATTTAATTAATTTAATAACTAATGTAACGCAACTCACGAAGAGGCATGGGTGAAACGGCAAATATCACATTAAAAAAATAACGCATCTCCTTTGAATTCCAACTATTCCACACTGATAGTTCTATTCTTTGATAAAGGATTGTTTCTGTAATTTTTTAACCATTGTGGATGCACTTTATTGGCAGCAACTAATTTCACGCATGCGTTTGGAGTATGTTTTTTATTGAACTGCTGGACTGTTAAACATGTCCCTATATACGGTTCAAAAGGTGTGTCACGAAAAATTTAATCTCCCCACCAAATTTTATCCTAGGACAAATTTTGGCAAGGTTGTGCACAGAAAGAATTGATCCCACCCTGCCATTTTATCCCATCCCAAGTAATATATTGTCTGTTGACTACAATACATGTGAAACACATCTATGCCACTTGTAGGCATGTTTGAAGCAGCTTTTTTGGATCTTGTGGATTTTGTGGAGGTAATATGGAGACGTTTAGTGAAGCTAAGTACAGATGCAGTTTGATGTGAAGACGATTATCTGCATCTAAACGGACAGTGCGTATCCAAAGCAGTATATGCATCAATGAAACGCGACAGATTCGGCTAAAATTTCAGAATTTGGATCTGCTAAATGGAGAGCTGTTTATTACAAAGGGGGAATGCGATGTTAGTTTAGTTACGAAGTGTTGCATGATATGGCAGTAAGCAGCAGAGTAGCATAATATAGGTTGGGTTTACCGAAATAGCTATGGTACATTCAGAATCCGGCGGGAATGCATATGATTGCTCTGGCTTGTGACGTACAACCCACCTAAACAATTGCACGAGTTAATGAAAGTTTACATGGAAAGGTGTAGTTGAAGACGTGAAGAAAATAGTGAGTGACTTCAAACATATAGGAGTACTTTATTACCCTTGTTTAAAATTATGTGGCCGTGCAGATCTTCTTCACTTGTGATCAGTGGCACAAGATGCGGACCCAGGGGAAGTACCAACAGTACTAACACCTGCCTGCTCAATGATTGGAGATCCCCTTGTGCACGATACAGCTACTAGTAAATTCCAAGTTGACAACCACTACACCTGAACTCCACCCTGCTATAAATCATTGGCGCGAATCGAGCAGAAAACTGTGCACGCACTTTGCACAGCTATATCTCCGTAATAGATGATGTAACAGGACAAATCGATAGGTACAGGATATCCCTCAGCGTACAGTAGCGGTCAAAAAAAAGTACACGTAACGTATGCGTAGCGTTAGCGTCGCACGCAACAAACGTTGACGTACAGTTTGCGTGGGACTAGCGTAGCGTTTTGGGAACGTAGCGTTTGTGGAACGTAGCGTTTTGATGTAACGTAGCGTTTTATGGAGACTACGCCCTAAAGTAAAATTTTCTGCTATATGTACTTGCATCGTATAGTTGTAGCACAGTGCTGGGATGGTGTACTCGACCTATAAACAATTGCGGATTGTATTCTACTATTTCAAGGGGTATGGGTCTACCAATGTACACAAATGTATAATGAAAGAGGGCATGATAACTTCGAGAAGTGGGATCTGTAAGTTCATTAGACGTTACAGGAGACTGGAAGCATCGGAAGACGTCCTGGTAGTGGTCGGCCATCTAAAATCACATTTGCCGCCATCTCTGTGCGTGTTGGAGTGCGAAATCACGAAGTGTGGAAACAACTTCCCACCGCATGGGCGCTCCATATGAGTGTGCTCACCTGTTTTTTATTGCCCCGCCCCCCCCCCCCCCCCCCCCCACCCCCCACCGCCTCACTCTTAATATACATAGCTAAAGGAGCGGTGACGTAGCACGATGATGATACGAAAAATGAGCGAACGCAACGAATATGTGCCGAAGTAACAGTACTAAATAGCGGCTGCATGGAGCTTCGTCCTCCACTTTATTACGTGTTTCATTAGTTAGCCACGCCCAAAGCATGAGCCTCTCGTCTTTGCCCCCCCTCCCCCTTCACAAAATAATTTCGGGAGTAAAGTGAAAGGTGTGGCATGGAAGTTAATTCCACTCCCCAGTTGTCTCTTGAATTATTAACTATTATTACCTAAGATCAAAACTGAGCTTATAATGCTTAGCCTCGAGACCCTGCACCTTCAGCTCCACCCCCTCTGCACTCAAGAGTGTGTGATGGCAGTGATGATGATGCAGTCAGATAAGAAGTAAATATCAGCTGATATATGTCGTGCTGATGCTACAAACATGTGCAATGTATAAAGCGGCTCAGGCTTTACCCCACATCCCTCCCAACTGTTAGTTAACCATGCCCAAAGCATTAAAATTATGCACCCCTTCCTCCCCTTTGCTCCCCTGGCAAAAACATTTCTGGATCGACCCCTACTCTGAAGTTTAGGTAGCTCAGGTGGGGAAGGAGGGGGTGGGGGGGGGAGGGGAGGGGCTTGCCAACTGACTCTTATGAACAAAAAATTGCAAATACCTGCTGCAATGGACAGCTACTCAGGAATATGAGTAGGCATATAGCATACATGTATTGCATGAGTTGGGGTATATGCCACTTTAATATTTCTACCACCTTGGCGGGGGGTGGGGGTGGGGTGGGGGGTGGAGGGGTATACTGCTGTATCGGTGGTATCCATGTTCCTGAGAGGGAAACCATTCACTGTCAACACAAAAGCCAGTTGGCATGTATAACCCCCCCCCCCCCCTGCACACACACACACACACACCTTTAGCATATGCATATTACCATGCTACAACATTATTTCTATTCCTCCAGCAATAAAATTTTCTCATAGTCTGTGATGTTTAGCTAGCATGGCAATATGCAGCAGGGCAGGGGGAGGGGACAACTGACTTAAAATTGCTATGGCCTGATCCCAGCAATGGACAGTGAATATTTCCCCCTACTCAGGGACATGTATAGAACAGCATCTGATGCATAGGTAGCATGGCAATACATGGTAGAGGGGGGGGGGGGGGGGGGGGGGGTAACTGTTCTACCTATGTCCCTGAGTAGGGGGGAAACCCTTCACCATGGTTTATAGTAGCACAATTGTGTGCCCCACCCCCTATAGCTACTACTGCTACATTGCTATCCTGCCAACACCTGATACGGTTGCAGTGCAGTTAATTCTTAGTGGTTGGTATGAGCCACAACCCCTAAGGCTGCATGTTCTGATATGACATTGCCGAAGTCACTGAGGGTGCCAGCTAGAAAAGATCTGCCTGTGCTAACCTAGCTCGCATGTCTCTATGTCATTTAAACTTGTCAGTGCATATGCCTTTAAGATAATTATCAATAACAACTTTAATTAGTCAATAACCATACAACTATATAAAATAAGTGTGTTCACAAGAAGGCAATACGAATGGAACTACAGAGTTTCACAATGCAAACACACATAGCTTCTAAGAACAGCTGCACAGGATTTTTTGTTTCTTCATTGCCATACAGTGGAAATCGTGGTACTTGATCCTAAAATTTTTCTTCATGTGAAGTTTGGTCACTTGAATGTATTTTGATTAATGAGAACGTAAATAAAAATCTAACAACGCTCATTTGTTGCATATGTGTTTTTCAATAAGCATTCACAACTAGAATGCGTCACGTGACTTTTTGGTTTCACTACGATTATTGATAGTAAACAAATTACCATTTATAGTTTTAGGCACATTTCTCTCTCGCATGGCTACGAATCATTACGAATCATGGCACATAAGGAGAGTGGCCGTTTTACCATCGTTTGCTCGAGTTAGATTTTTAGTCCGGTAAAAGGAAACGGTGTTTTCGATTCAGACGCCATATTAGATATCGTTTTGTGTTAGGCAAGCCGCTTCGCTTTGCACGAATATTATGTCTCGCAAACTTACAAGATAGCGGTACGATCCTTACTTTATCGTTTGAACTCGTTTCTATAGTGTCAACGCGCCATGCATCGCAAAAAAAATGCTTTCAAAGAAATGGGGCTTGACAACACAGCCATTTACAATGAATTACATTAAAATAGTAACGTTATTGAAGTTATCCACTAGTTATCGATTATGGCTGAGGGCGTTGGTAGTGTTGTTGAAAGCGAAAACGGTTCTTTTCAGAGCCAAATCACTCGTCGCTTGCCGAGAAAGGCTAGTCGAGCTGCAATGTCTGCTTGGAAACCACTTTGTGAAAAAATCTCCAAGGGGAGACCCGCGAGCGGGGCAGCAGCGAAACGGTCCGTACACGACGAAGAGAAGGACTGCAGCTGCAATTGCAAAAAGTGCCGCGAAGGAGTTGCAGTCTCTAGCGGAATTTATGCCTAACCTTGCTGATACGGATGCAAGAACACTTGCATTGCGATTATACTACATTGAATTGGCAGATGGCGTATCTCCCATTCGTGCTCGAAACAAAGTTAGTCAAATGTTCTTGGTAAGTGTGATAACAGTAAAAAGATGGTCTTCGTCGTGGGAAGCTAATGGAAAACAGGATCTATTTGATTATAGGACATGAAGAGTTATAGTCAGTTATACATTATACATGTTCAGACATGCATATTAAATTGCAAAAGTGTTGTTATTGGCTGGATGGTAAAGGGATTGATGTGTGTATTCCCTTGCGATGGTGCCTATGTAGTTTTTTGAGAGCTTTCATTGCTTCATACACTGCAACACCATCTGCTTCATGTGAGTACGCCTCAATCCACTTCCAAGTGTGTTGGGAGAAGGCGGTATGTTGCTTCACTGTCAGGTACTGTTCTGACAATGCATGTTGGAGGCTAGTTCGGAGAGCAGTAATACTCTGTCCACAATGTTGTCTACAGTATTGCTTGACATGTGCCCAGCACATTTCAACATGCATGCATTCTGGATGACACTTTGGGCCAAACAGTAGAATGTGTCCACGTCTCTCTGCTTCTTGTTGGATCTCTGGTTTCACACTTGCAAAATCAGGTTGGGATGCTAGCAATGCCCTTAGATCATCCAGTCTCATTTTTTCAATCCCTTTTAAACCTCGCTCTTTACATACTCGTAATGCACCCTTAGCAATGGGTGTTCCATCTTGCCCTGGATACCACATTTGCTGTAACACTTTCTTCATCGAATTTGTGGCCAAATCAAATGTTTCAAACCATCCCATTTGTGTAATGATTGGTTGCTTGCCTCCATCAGTCATGTTCATACGAGCAGTAGACAGTGACCCTTTTTTTACAGCAGTGTAAGAGGGAGCATTATCATATGTCAACAACAATTGGCATCCTGGATACAAATGTTCGAATTGATCAATAACTTTTTTCAGATTATTCATTACATTATCGTGCTTCCATGTTCCATCACTTTTGGGCTCAATGGTTTCTAGTCCCAACCAGCCTTGGCATGGAACTGAGACGCCACTTACCATAATGGTAGCTCCATCTCCTTTCGGCTTCATATGGTAAGCATCATCACTTACCCAAGCAAACCGGTTCCCTTCATTAGCATACAAAATGCACTCATCATGGTTGCCATGAAGAAGAGGTTTTTCACCTGCAGGGAGGTTGGGCCATTCTGGTTTTCCAGTTGCCTCACTTAAAATTGGCAGACGTGGCTTTAAAGCCAACATTTGCTTTACCCATTCGTTACGATAGGTAACAACATCCTGGTCCTCATGTCGATCACAAAAAGAAGCTCTGGATGAATCAGCCCACTTATAGCCCAGCTTGTGCATCCAACGCAGAACAGTCATTCGTGATACCTGACGTGAGTGGTATCTAGCATCATGAAGATCTAGAAGTTCTGGTGACACAACGTCTGGATCATTGAAAAGAACATTATTGATGTAATTCTGCAATTGTTGAATTGTCAAATAACCATCTTTATGCTTGCCACCTTGTTTGAGCCTATTTTTAATCCAGCTTTGTAGCTCAAACACAAGGGCTGGACTACCAAAAAGAAGTGATGGATCTCTTTCTTCATGTTCGCTTCGATGATCCAACAAAGCATCTTCTCCAATGGATTCCCAAGACGAAGACCATCTTTTCACTGTTGCCGCACTCACCAAGAACATTTGACTAAATTTGTTTCGAGCACGAATGGGAGATACGCCATCTGCCAATTCAATGTAGTATAATCGCAATGCAAGTGTTCTTGCATCTGTATCAGCAAGGTTAGGCATAAATTCCGCTAGAGACTGCAACTCTTTCGCGGCACTTTTTGCGATTGCAGCTGCAGTCCTTCTCTTCACCGTGCTCATCAGCAAAATCTTGCTGGCTCGCTGTACGGACCGTTTCGCTGCTGCCCCAGCTCGCGGGTCTCCCCTTGGAGATTTCTTCGCACAAAGTGGTTTCCAAGCAGACATTGCAGCTCGACTAGCCTTTCTCGGCAAGCGACGAGTGATTTGGCTCTGAAAAGAACCGTTTTCGCTTTCAACAACACTACTAACGCCCTCAGCCATAATCGATAACTAGTGGATAACTTGAATAACGTTACTATTTTAATGTAATTCATTGTAAATGGCTGTGTTGTCAAGCCCCATTTCTTTGAAAGCATTTTTTTTGCGATGCATGGCGCGTTGACACTATAGAAACGAGTTCAAACGATAAAGTAAGGATCGTACCGCTATCTTGTAAGTTTGCGAGACATAGTATTCGTGCAAAGCGAAGCGGCTTGCCTAACACAAAACGATATCTAATATGGCGTCTGAATCGAAAACACCGTTTCCTTTTACCGGACTAAAAATCTAACTCGAGCAAACGATGGTAAAACGGCCACTCTCCTTATGTGCCATGATTCGTAATGATTCGTAGCCGTGCGAGAGAGAAATGTGCCTAAAACTATAAATGGTAATTTGTTTACTATCAATAATCGTAGTGAAACCAAAAAGTCACGTGACGCATTCTAGTTGTGAATGCTTATTGAAAAACACATATGCAACAAATGAGCGTTGTTAGATTTTTATTTACGTTCTCATTAATCAAAATACATTCAAGTGACCAAACTTCACATGAAGAAAAATTTTAGGATCAAGTACCACGATTTCCACTGTAGTGGATGATAATCTATTGAATGGGAAAAGAGGGTTAATAAAATGGTTCCCAATGGCAAGGGCAACATGTCAAACCACACACACATGCACACGCACACACGACAAATACACGCACACACATATACACACGCACATACACACATGCACACAACCCCAACTAGGTCCAGTACAAACCAATGTGTCAATGTCAAGCTGGAGTGATTGTGGGGGACGGAGAAGGAACACACACTCCTACTCGTTCTTTCAGTGCAGAATACTAATAGATACTGGGGGGGTCAACAGGTTTGTAAAATGGTCAATGCCCTTCCCTTCCAGGGCTGAAGGGTTGGGTAGAAGGTAGGTGTGTGTACGAGTGTGTGTGGACATCTGGGAATGAATGGTGATGTATAGTGCAGAATGGATTATCTTATAGTTCCTCTCCTACATGCACACATCAGCATGTCTGCATTACCACCGTACGTTGGGCTTACAAGAGTACAGGGAATACTGTAACACATTAGATGAGTAGGAAGTTGATTTAAAGGCGTGGCATGGGACAAATACATAGGCATGCCTATAGGGGAGGGGGGAGGGGGAGGGGAGAGATCTGACCTCAATTTTTAACCTATGCACAAACTTTCCACAGATGTTAACATACAAGAGGGGTCTGGGTACTAGACTACTTCCCCCCCCCCCCCCCCCCCCCCCTCTATAATGGTTAGGGGGCAATGCCCCCTTCCGATAAACGTGTGAGGGCCCCTGTGCTGCCTAAACCATTACACATGTATCGAGGTTTCCAATCTGAACAACCAGGAGACCTGGGTGCTGTTTTGCTCAACCCAGTTTGGCTGTTGTCACTGGTCATGCATGTGTAGCAGGTGTCAGTACGATGTTTTGGGTGGGCTGGTACAGAGACACACACACACACACACACACACACACACACACACAAACTCACACAAATGAGCACACACACAAGTACAAAGTACATAGAGGTGGAACACATTCAATAGCCATCATGATAAAACAAATGCAAGATGCGAATATAAAGCATTTTTAGACGTATAATTGTGAAAGGTACTATTACTATTTTAACCAAAGTGTTTGCTCAGACTAGCTGTTGAAGGTGAAGTCCCAGGCTATAAACTGCAGCTGCTAACATGACCTCATTCTTATTCATTACAATCACATTACCCTTATAATCTGATCATACCTGTAGGGGTGGATGGTGGGTACATGGAGTAAGCCAACTTACTGCCTCTACACCTCCTGTATATTTATATGTCCCAAACCCCTCCTCCCCTCTGAAGGACTTATTCCAATTCCCTCCTTCCCTCCTCCCCTACGAAAAGCAGAGTGCTCCACACATGCTCTCCTGCACCAAGCCATTCAGTAGGGGAGGAGGGGATTGGGACACACACGATGCTTAGAGATGGAACTCACAACCATAGCAACCTTGTTACAGGTCATCCACCATCAGTACAGTTGTCAGTATGATATTTGGGTGGTCACAATAAGCTTCTCTTCATCACCTAGCAAGCTGGGAGATACCATATCCCTGTACATGTAATAAAAAATAGAGACCTCAAAACAAAGACAAGTATCCACAATCAGATAAAGTACATGACATAGGCAGCTGGAACAGACAAATACATAACAACATATGTACATGTACATAGACTTTGGATATGAATATAATATTTGTGTCGGCTATGTTCCTTAACCCCTCACACCCCTGGACCCACAGGGCTCTTTTTGTCGGCTACACTCCTTAACCCGTCGCACTCCTGGAAAGTACACAACACCCACAGGGCCCTTTTTGTCGGCTACGCTCCTTAACCCTCACACTCTTGGAGAGTTCACCACACCCACAGGGCTCTTTTGTGTCGGCTATGTTCCTTAACCCCTCACACCCCTGGACCCACAGGGCTCTTTTTTGTCGGCTACACTCCTTAATCCGTCGCACTCCTGGAAAGTATGCCACACCCACAGGGCCCTTTTGTGTCGGCTACGCTCCTTAACCCCTCACACTCTTGGAGAGTTCACCACACCCACAGGGCTCTTTTGTGTCGGCTATGTTCCTTAACCCCTCACACCCCTGGACCCACAGGGCTCTTTTTTGTCGGCTACACTCCTTAACCCGTCGCACTCCTGGAAAGTATGCCACACCCACAGGGCCCTTTTGTGTCGGCTACGCTCCTTAACCCCTCACACTCTTGGAGAGTTCATCACACCCGCAGGGCTCTTTTGTGTCGGCTATGTTCCTTAACCCCTCACACCCCTAGACCCACAGGGCTCTTTTTGTCGGCTACACTCCTTAACCCGTCGCACTCCTGGAAAGTACACAACACCCACAGGGCCCTTTTTGTCGGCTACGCTCCTTAACCCTCACACTCTTGGAGAGTTCACCACACCCACAGGGCTCTTTTGTGTCGGCTATGTTCCTTAACCCCTCACACCCCTGGACCCACAGGGCTCTTTTTGTCGGTTACGCTCCTTAACCCCTCACACTCTTGGAGAGTTCACCACACCCACAGGGCTCTTTTGTGTCGGCTATGTTCCTTAACCCCTCACACCCCTGGACCCACAGGGCTCTTTTTTGTCGGCTACACTCCTTAACCCGTCGCACTCCTGGAAAGTATGCCACACCCACAGGGCCCTTTTGTGTCGGCTACGCTCCTTAACCCCTCACACTCTTGGAGAGTTCACCACACCCGCAGGGCTCTTTTGTGTCGGCTATGTTCCTTAACCCCTCACACCCCTGGACCCACAGGGCTCTTTTTGTCGGCTACACTCCTTAACCCGTCGCACTCCTGGAAAGTACACAACACCCACAGGGCCCTTTTTGTCGGCTACGCTCCTTAACCCTCACACTCTTGGAGAGTTCACCACACCCACAGGGCTCTTTTGTGTCGGCTATGTTCCTTAACCCCTCACACCCCTGGACCCACAGGGCTCTTTTTGTCGGTTACGCTCCTTAACCCCTCACACTCTTGGAGAGTTCACCACACCCACAGGGCTCTTTTGTGTCGGCTATGTTCCTTAACCCCTCACACCCCTGGACCCACAGGGCTCTTTTTTGTCGGCTACACTCCTTAACCCGTCGCACTCCTGGAAAGTATGCCACACCCACAGGGCTCTTTTGTGTCAGCTACGCTCCTTAACCCCTCACACTCTTGGAGAGTTCACCACACCCA
This sequence comes from Eunapius fragilis, assembly GCA_963681505.1. Classification (NCBI taxonomy): domain Eukaryota; kingdom Metazoa; phylum Porifera; class Demospongiae; order Spongillida; family Spongillidae; genus Eunapius; species Eunapius fragilis. The sequence goes on along the minus strand of OY811975.1, from coordinate 6,960,099 downwards.
CATGGCTCTTTTGTGTCAGCTATGTTCCTTAACCCCTCACAACCCTGGACCCACAGGGCTCTTTTTTGTCAGCTACGCTCCTTAACCCCTCACACTCCTGGAAAGTAAAAAACACCCACAGGGCTCTTTTTATGTCAGTAATGTTCCTTAACCCCTCACACTCCTGGTCAATACACCACACCCCACAGGGCTTTTTTTTGTAGACCACATTCCATAACCCTTCACACTCCAGGAAAGTACACCACACCCACAAAGCTGTTTTTAGTAGGTTATGTTCCTTAACCCCTCACACTCCTCACCACATCCACAAACGCTCTTTTTTGTAGGATCTTGTTTAACCCCTCTCACTCTACAAAAGTAATCCACACTCACAGGGCCCTTTTATGTCGGTTTAACCCCCACTCTTTCTTACAAATTAGACCACACCTACAGGGTTCTTTACGCCCGGTAAGTAGGCCACACCAACGCTATACTGCTCACAACATGAGTAGCTTTGTTACCAGCAATCCACTATCCGCAAGCGAAACGAAGTGGACAATAGAAATGCGAGGGAAAATGTATGGGACAATTTAATTTTTTAATCATGATCCATCAAATCATTCACGAATGCGCTTTCAACACGCCCTGATACAATCACACATACACGCCTTACTACTTACGTTAAGGAAAGTAGCCATGAGCATTAAATATAATACGAAGAGGCCATTTGATTTGATAACATGTCGCGTGAGATGTACAATAATTATGCAATGGTCTGGGAACGATATACCTGTCAATTTATTTTGCTCATGCATTTTTACATTCTACAAAACGAGTGTTTTCGCGATGAAAAATACGGTGCTCATCGTTTTATTAGTTACCTACAATGAGGCATTCTTAAAATCAGGGGTTCATTTAATTAACAATTTGTTGTGTTATCAGAAAGTTAATTTGATTATCCTAACGTATAACTTACTATTCATGTCCTCAATTGCTGGCCTTGAAGCGGACAGCACCCACTATTCGTATCTAGCCAGAAGCAGACACCATCCCCCTCCCCATTTAGCGTATGAATACGCTCCTGGTACGATAGCAGCGAAAGGGAAAAGGAGGGGGGGGGGGCACCATGGCCAGAATAGTATTACAGCTTTTGATCTATTTATGTGGATAAAGCGTAAGCGTAGCGTTGCGTAGGAATGATGAGCGTAAGCGTAGCGTTTGCGTAGGTATGATAAAGCGTGAGCGTAGCGTTTGCGTAGGAATAACGAAGCGTTTTGGGAACGTAGCGTGCGACGTAAACGCTACGCATACGTTACGTGTACTTTTTTTTGACCGCTACTGTATGAAACAAATTTAAAGTGAATTGAAAATTTCGTATGGCCAATTTGAACACGAAGCAATTGTAAAAATGCTGTAGTATGAATAGGAAGTCAATTATATAGAAGAATATTTGACCCCGGCTCTGTGTATCATTAAAAACACGCGACCAGTTTTTAAAGTGACTCCTGACGATCGGGTCGTTTAGCTCGTTGTTGTAATGGAACGAGAAGATGACGTAAGTGAGGAGTTTCGTCGTTTTTATTTTAATGCTGACAAACCACGCGGTTGTAGAGAACTAAAGGGTACTGCCCGCCCTTGGCCCAGTCCCGGGATTATCCTCCTCCTTCTTGACCACGCATAACTCAGGATAGGAAAACATTTACCAATAGCTTCAGAATTGGCAGGAAGAGTGCCTACTGTGATCAAATAGTCGATGGTATATATTTTTAATTGTATTTTTAGAGATTTGGGCCATACTAAACGCTACTCACATCATTATGGCAGAATCTTGACAAGTTTAGAAATTTCGATACCAAACCAGCAAAGTACAGGAGCAGTAGCAAATGATTTAGCAATCAACTATACGATCTGTGTAAGGCGTATAATTAGATATATCTTCCAGATCCACGGACGTCTAGATCTGCGGATTGCATCACTCGGGGGGGATGGGGGGGGGGGGGGGGGGGGGGGGGGGGGGGCATTGATACAATATATTCAATATATTCACAGTGATTTCAGTGATTTGGGCGTAAATGATATGTAAGTAAATAAAATAATTCTCTGTGAGTGCGTTGGTGGTATATAGGATTTGAAGGCAATAGTGGTGTAAAAAGCAAAGAAACATAGCCTTATCAGAAGGGAAAATGTATTATTGTACTATATTTAGCACACAAACTACATATGCCCTAGAAATGTGCTAAATATACAATGTAGGACAATTACATTTTTCCTTCTGATAAGACCTTGTTTCCTTGCTTTTTACATCACTATTGCCTTCAAATCCACGATGCCACCAACTTTCTCATAGAGAATGTTTTTGTTTAGTTGTATATATAGTTGAATATACAACATTTTCTAGGAGACTGTAACATAAGACAGTTCAAGGAAAAGATGTGGGATGAATATCTGGACGTATGCAAGTGTCTTACAAATGGCCATGATACATAACACGGGGCGAAATGAATACATTTCCATAATGTTTTGGGTAACGTAAACCACAATTAAATACCACAATTTGGTACCTTTCCTGAAAATAGAAATTCCTGTAATAACAATATTTCCGTTACATCATTAGCCAGAATTACTGGTAGGGAAATATGTATTTACGTACGGAAAGATGATCTTTCATATACCATGAAGGAAGGGTTGAAGCTACCAATTATATAGCCGGCAGGCTACTAAAATAAATGACCACATAGTTTGAAAAAAATATATAATTCTGATTTTTTAAAACAAAAAAAACAACACAATAACTACAACGTTCACTTGTGGAAGCTTTGAAGAGGAGCGCCATACTTGAGAGAAGCTGAAAGGAGAAAATAATAAATTTCACATTAAGATTATTTGATCCTTACTATAAGTGTATACAGTTCTTAACAGCTCTTCCTGATATCTAACACAGCGATTCGATCGCCCTGCCGCGGGCCCGTAACGTCACGTAAATTCATTTGTAACCCTGACGTGACGGATTACGTTGACATCATGCAGGCTTACGTACCCGCGTTCGGACTGATTACTCACGGGGATAGGATTATGGTCGTAATACTCATCCGTGTGTTTGCGGGTGAGTACGTGAGCGATATCCGCAAGACTACGTTATTACACCGCGATTTCATCTCATCCCCACGTTATTAGTCGAATGATGACTCGTTCCCAGTACTAACACTCTTTCCCCGGCAATTTTCTTCAAATAAATTTTAATAACCATTTTACATAATGCATGTACAGAGGGGAATATAGCAATATTTCAAGTAGAGCCAATTGAAGAGATCATAGCAGAAGCCTCTTCCACCCAGGCTACATATGCCTGGAGACATCCACCTTAGCCTAAATAGAGCACTAATAAAACACACGCATGCTGAACGATCTGCTCTACCTGGTATAAAGAATACTACTTCATGATGTGCTTGGTTCCGCCTCATGCATGCACGCAGCTAGAGGCCTTAACTTTAGTAGGGATCGCTTGGCAGGCCTAGCTGAATCTAGAGTCGATACAAGGTTAAAATCATCAACAGCACTACCTTTTATACAAACCTCCTCTTTATCAGAGTTCTTCTATTCAATCCTGCTAAGAGACGCTAGGTGTGAAAGAATAAGCAATCCACCACAGAGGGGAAATATAATAATCTGCCTGTGAAGAAGCCGCTAACCATCGCGGATCATAGCAGTTTTCCTCAACTGGGGTGACATAACTGACTGTATAGGCAATCGATTTACCTGCAAGGCATATATGACATGCACGCGGGGTAAAAAAAAAAAACTCATAGTGTAGGTGTCATACCTTGTTTGACTTGTTTGTTTCAGAGCCTTACTAGGAAACACATACCTATGTTGAGCGCAATATTTATCAGTACGTGGCGCAACATGTACCCTTTAAACGAAGAGTGCCACTTACCAGTACGTCGTAGAATAATGGCTACCAGCCACAGAGGTACGCGTGTAAAACGTACCCTCGCGCTCCTTCAAACACAAATACAAGGAAATTAAAAGTACACTATTGCAGCATGGCGGAGGCTTGGGTGCTGAGGACACGGCTGTTTGCGGCCCATTCAATGTTGGACAATAAGACCTACGCCCCGAAATATTGAAACGATGACATCATGCTTCATGACCTAACCAAGCACTTTGTATTTTCGAGCTATATAAGGACTGTACTTGTTGCACCGACATGTAACAACCATTTTAGTATAGACATACCATTTATCTATCCATCATATAAAATTTGTGCCACCACTCTGTAGCGCCCGCTAGCTATAGCGCTCGCAAGCCGAGTACCTCAGTTGGATATCCTCCACAAAGAAGTGAACAGTGGACCACTGCCAATTTTCCTAGGAAAAAGCTGAGCGTGATTAGGTAGCGGAAGGTTAAGACTAACTATACAGCATACAGACTAAGTGCGGCCGGCTGAAATGATGGCGCTACAGATCGTCAAATATCGCTGATTTAACAAGAGTTATAATGCCGTGTCAAGCACAACGATAGGTATAGTCCTGAAAGTTCAATTGTGGTATTGCTGCCACATCTTGTGACACGATGTTGATAAGGTGCTTCATCACACACTGCATTGTAGTCCATCTCTTATACGTAGGCATATGTTATTCTGTGCATGCAATTATGCATGTATGCATACGTGGATTTGTCTCCTTATTCTGCAAGCCGGAAGGAGACTGACTGAATCCTGCCATTTTTCTACAAGCCTAGTGCATGTAATGAAGATGATGTTAACTAGGGCAATGGCATTAAGAGCTAAAGGTTATAAAGTCATGCAGCATTTATACTGGCATTCAGTTTCAATGCTGTTGAATCAGATGTATTATTCGATAACTAACGTTTACAGTGAGTGCATAAAGTTTATTGATGTTTCAAGGTTCAGGTGTGAAACCTGGTAGGTCGTTGACAGCTTTAGTGATGCAAATGCATGGCGTTTTTGATATTCCAATGCTTTGGAGTACATAGTGCCTGATTCAGTGCCGGACAAAGATCAAGTAGAAACCTTTACACCCGCAATGTATAGTACACATTATTGTGCCTCTCCATGCACCCTTTCAGAGGTTCAAGCTTGATCCATACTGTAGTAATGTGGTTAATTCTGCACGCGATGTACGACGTAGCTGCCGGCGCAACAACAATGAGATAGCGCAAACTACATGAAGCATCAAAGAATACACTGGACTGAGGGCAAGACCCCGACATACAAATATAAATGATTCTGCGGCTGTTCGGCCCGCGCTGCGCCCGCAATAGGCACAATGGGCCCGCTTTATTGTGTCATTGTTTAGGTCAGATTACCACACATACCATACCTCATCACTGGGGATTTAGTTGTCATGCAGGGTGAGCCTAACTATGAATAGCGAGTTGATTTATAAATATCATCTTATTTAAGCATCCATGCACCCAGTAGCTTTTCCATCAATGTGGAACATGTATAGGTGTCTTCTTGTGTCTTCTTTCTGCCAGAAGAATGGCAGTAAAAATGGAGAGCTATCTCAACCCCCTTTGAGGTTTCTTGCATCTGAACTATATAGTTTGTAGTAGAAGCCTTACGTGCCATTTACATGCATGTAAGTATAAGTAAGTGCAAAGTTGTTTTACATTTTTTGCAGTTGATTTTTATGGGTGTTGCGCAGCTAATGCCAAATGATTGCTAGGCCAGCTGTGATTATTGTTCTGCACTCACTGTAATCCCTGACTCCACCAATGATGCTTCCTATTTTAATCACTGATCACTTAATAGATTTTAATTCTCAGGTAGTTAGCCCCTAAGTTATGCACAAAGTAACCTAAGGTAACCTTCATTACAATGTTGTCATGCCGACTGATGTGGTTGCTAAGGCTTGTGGATATTCCCTAACAGACATGCATGTAAGGAAGAGTCAAGCTATTCTTTGACTAGTTTTGTGCCATAGTCAATACTACTAGGGTTTCAGATGCCATACACATATCAGAACATCCGGCTATATAGCTGATATTTGACTTCAAGCCCTGATGTCCCTGGAACATTCACTCTGCTACAATGTTTAATACCAAGCTAGGTATCTAGGGGGTAATAGTGCTTGATGCAGCTCCAGAAGCTGCCTAACTCTCTATAAACATAAGCAAAGAGGGGCACAACAAATACTGTAGATATGACGTGAAAGTTTGTCACCTGCAATCGTGCAGATTGACAAGAGCATTAAACGTTGGGGTGTGAAATAGTGCTATTGTACTTTTAAAGCTTAATAGCACACCCTTATTTAATTAGCTGGCCTGGTGAACTATTCCTTTCCACCAGTTGGGGGCATGAAGTAAAACCCGTGTAAAAGCATAGCATCATATTTACTGGTCAATGACAATTAATATGCATTAACATCTTACTCTTATGTTTTAGCTATTAATGCCATTTGATACTAGCATTTGAAGTCATTGCTTGCAGGAGCTACACTATTAGCTGGGCTTCGGGAATACATGGCTGCATCCTCAGAGTGAAATGCCACACCATGCAAGGCCTGAATACTTGTATATGGTGTCCTTTTTGCTTGCTCTCTATAAGACATGCGTTTTTCTCACTCTACAATGCAGTTGAATGTGTTGGCAATTGGTACGCCATTGTACGTGTCATGATTATTCATAGAAAACAGGCAGCCCTTTCAGGCCGAAAACAGCGGGCCGCGCTTAGTGGATGACAGAAACCAACTACTTGAAGCTTTCACATTTCCTGTATGTCAAACTTATATGTGGGAAAATTGGCAGCTATGTGCAATTCGCGCATCTTTCATACCTATTCGATCGTGCCGTACCTCATAAAAACGTGGCGCGTGTTTTAATTGGAAAGCGTAATTTATCGTTTCAGGTGTGTGTCTTGAAGCCAGATGATTGCTGGTACTACTGCATATGTTTATAATAACACCAGATGTAAGCATCTTGCAAGGCACATCGTTGAACATATGGTGTCGATAATGAGGCTAACCGCCATGATTTCTACACCATATACCGTAACGCTCTAATTATCAAACTAAGTGTCCAGCCTCAAACAGCCGTGAGGAAGGGTTCGCCCGCGTTTGCGCCGCTCTGCTGGTGCGCCTTTGCTCAATTGTTAGAAGGAACCCCCATAACTTCATCTTCTCCTGATTCCTCTGTGGACAGATTATGTACTCTACATGAAGTGCATTGTATACATGTATGTTTTACTTATTTTTGACGAGCTGGCGAAGTTTCTGTACAACATGGCATGCATGCATGCATGGTTAACTTTTTTTTAAAGGTTAAAAGCTGGAGACCTACGTGATGTCTCTGCATGCTTCACGTCGGCTCACCACCAGCGCAGCATATTTTCAGGTGCGGACACTGCAGAGTATTTAATACATAAGAGATAACATATTAAACATACTAGTACTAGCTCAGCTGCATACCTTACCCTATGCTCCCGTTGCATTTGATTGTCAATCCGATACTGTGAATAAAGAACAAATCTTTTGGTTTTCTCGTTTGAGAATCCCAATGGTCGGAGGCTTACCAGCAAATCCGTGGCCATTTGGTCCTGAAGCGATTTTAATCACGTCGCTAGTAGTTGTACTTTGCCTGCGGTGGTCGGCAACAATTGAAACATGAATGCACAATTATTTATTGCTTGCAATGAAGCCTTTAACGACGACCAAGGAACGTACATGTACGTATAGAACTCGAACAAACTAGAGTACGTACTGGGAACATATTGTGCTGCACTGTCTGAAATCACAAACTGAACTGCTGCCAACAGCTGCATGTATATGAGTGTTTCGCGCGCACGCAGGTGTAAAATTTGATTGGTCCGATTTTACCGCCTTGAATTAGTAAATATTTGCGCATGACGTCGTGTTGTACTCTCTGGCCCAAAGACCCTACCTCAGAGGGCACGATAAACAATAGAACCGCAAACTAAACTCCATCGCTTTGTTGTAAGTGACTCGCGTGTAGTTTAGGAGAGGGGCTTTCTGTAAATCCTGCCCGCCGTTGCCGCTCCGATCCTCAAGCTGTGGGTGTTGTATTGGGCTGAGTTACCCCAATCCTAATGTGGGTCGGGGGCTGAGAACAAAGGATACCTCTGATGGTTAGGTTTGGACTGTTATACCCCTGAGTGCGATGGAGATGGGACACACTGCTGCCTGTGTAGTGTTGGCTTGGAGTGTCACGCCAAGCTCAGTGGTATGTTTGGACCCATGTACTGGCAGGAGAGGTATCTCCAGATCCCTACCTCTTAGGTGGAGGTGCTAGATGGACCCACAGCCATGGTAAGGGGTTTCAAATTGCATGTTTGAACTGGTGATATGATGTGTGTGTGTACATGTGTGTAGGGAGAGTGGAAATGTTATGTACTGTTGAATAAGTATGTGTGTGTACACGTGTACATGTGCGTGGGGAGAAGGGATGTGTGTATGTACATGTGCATGCATGGGTAATGGACTTTATACAAGTAAATAAAAAACATTCTGTATGAGAAAGTTGGTGGCATATAGGATTTGAAGGCAATGGTGGTGTAAAAAGAAAGGAAACAAGACCCCGTTGAAGTTAGCCGCACATTCAGCCTCACATTCTTCGGCCGCACATTCCTAGCAATTATCACTTACAATTAGGCCGTACGGCTAATGATAATCATTTTGTTTTGAATATTCATTGATTGTGCCATGCATAGGTTTGTATTTGCAGTTATTATGGCAATGTATGGGTAAAGACATGCGAAAGAGCCGCTTCTCGGGTTGTATCAAACTTCATCGTTATAAGAGCGGTGATAGTCTGAAAAGGGAATCACCGAATGAGTACTAGTACTGAGGAATGTAGCTTACTTCAGGCCAAACGATGAATTAATATGTGATTCTGAAACTGACGCGGTAGCGTTAATATCGCTTTCTACTTCTATTATGAAAAGGGAGATTTCTGATACCTGTATATTAAATCATACTGTTATATATTGTTAGACCATTATTCTGATATACACATACCATATCCAGGCACTTCTGTAATGGCCATGCAGTCTCTATCAACTCTGTTGAGTTATTGGAGAGCTCGTGCACGATGCATGTGTACGATATTCAGATTGAGTTTGTCCCATCAGTAAATTTCTTATCCTAGCTTGGCTACGATATGATGCTAGGCATAGAACTGACATCACATATATATTTACCTCCATGTATGCATGCCCTTCACAACTTTCCTTATGAAGTTTCTACTGAAAAGGCATTCACTGTTCACTATATATTTCAAGGATTACTAATGAAAACTGTAGGTGATCTTATGTGTAAGGAGCTCAAGGTCTTCTCAATGAGGGAAAGAACTTAACATATAACGATGTAAACCCCACGTCAGAGCACATATATCATCCACATCTGGCTTGTTGTAGTAAGATGGGATCAGGAATTTCTCCACATTCTTAGAACTAAAACAGCCTCTTTCACTACTATGAATGTTGTCATTACAGCTATCATTGTGGTCAGGGGTACTTTGATTCGAAAATGTGTCACTTTTATTGTCATTACAATGCACTGGAGCTGGGGAAAAAACGTAAAATATATGCATCACCATTTTTTTCACATGTAGCATACCCTACTGTCTTCAGGTATAATAACAGCTTTGCAATGAGCATTGATGGGTGATTAAGTAGTGTTTCCTATCCAAGTAAACAAGAAAGGATAATAAATGTCACTACCAAAACCATACCTTATCCACAGCATTCTCTTATGAAACACAGTTTTTTAAAAAGACAGTAACGCATACTTTTTATCCTGAATAGTTAATGACCTGTTGATATCTTCATAGGGAACAAATCACTGAGAGCTCATACAACATTTGGAGACGAAACCTTTCCACCATATCCTAAAAGTGAAATACTTTTGAAAGGCCTGCTGGATACATTAGCAGTGTACTTAGGTGTATTCAATTGTAACATTTTCCAACAAAAGCCTAGCAGCCTGTTGTGTGATATTATTGCAATGTGCATAATAAATGGTGATGTAAAATAAACTTACTAGACATGCATACATACCGCAGTCACTTGTGTTTCCCTGACAGGGCAGTTTGCTGTTCTGAAATGTGATAAGTGGAATATGATACATTTGATATCAATATGACAGTTCCCTGCTCCCACAGGGTAGGTGTACACATGTCAGGATGGGGGACCCAACGCCCCACGTAGCTCCCCAATGCCTGACTGACAAGTTAGTGACCCCGCAAATGAAATTATTCACGTGTATCATCTTCACTAAAAATGGATGTCACCTATGAAAGCAGATCCAGCCATTCTGATGACAGTTCCCTGTTCCCACAATGTAGGTATGTACATGTGAGGATTGGGAACCCAACGCCACGCGTAGTTCCCCAATGCCTGACTAACTTATGAGTGACCCCCAATGCAATAATTCACATATCTTCACTGATGATGGATGCAACGTATGTAAGTTCTAAAGCAGATCCAGACATTCTGATGACAGTTCCCTGTTCTCACAGGGTAGGTGTGTACATGTAAGGATTGAGAACCCAATACCACGCGTAGTTCCCCAATGCTTGTGAGTAACCCCCAAATACAATTATTCACATATCATTTTCACTAAAGATGGATGCCACCTCTAACTAAAGCAGATCGATACATTCTGATGACAATTCCCTGTTCCTACAGGGTAGGTGTGTACATGTGAAGATGGGTGACCCAATACCATGCATAGTTTCCCAATGCCTGACCAACTTGCGACCCCCAAATGAAATTATTCACTTATCATCTTCATTGAAGATGGATGCCACCTCTTAGTTCTAAAGAATATCCATACATTCTGATGACGGTTCCCTGTTCCCACAGGGTAGGTGAGTACATGTGAGGATGGGGAACCCAATGCCACGCGTAGTTCCCATATGCCTAGCCAATTTGTGAGGAACCTCAAATGAAGTTTATCACAAATAAACTTCACTGACGATGGATGCCACCTCTGTAAGTACTAAAGCAGATTGAGACATTCTGATGACAGTTCCCTGTTCCCACAGGGTAGGTGTGTACATGTGGGGATGGGGAACCCAACGTCATGCGTAATTCCCCAATGCCTGACCAACGTGTAACCTCCAAATGAAATTATTCACATATAATCTTCACTGACGATGGATGCCACCCTTTGTTAATTTCTAAAGCAGATCCAGACATTCTGATGACAATTCCCTGTTCCCACAGGGAAAGTGTGCACATGTGAGGATAGGGAACCCAACACCACACGTAGTTCCCCAATGCCTGACCAACTTGTGAGTGACCCCCAAATGAAATTATTCCCATCTCATCTTCACAGAAGATGGATGCCACGTCTGTATGTTCTAAAGCAGATCCACACATCCTGCTGACAGTTCGTTGTTCCAACAGGGTAGGTGTTTACATGTGAGGATGGGGAACACTATGCCATGGCTAGTTCCTGGATGCTGTCTCCTTCCTAGGACCATCATTTCAATGGCCTACTTGACAACGATTTTAAGGATAACCAAGTAATCTGAATGGTGCTGCAAGACCGATGTATTATAATTTGGAATATGCAAAACAATGATACATTTCAGTGCATGTTTATGCTTTAAAAACCTGGATTCGTGTTGATGTGGAGCATGTGTGTGAAGTACTGGAATACCCGCGCTCGTGACCCAATGGCAGCCTGTTATGAATCAATATCAGCTTAGAGCAGCGATAAGAATCACACAGCAATAGGCACACAAATAACATCAGTTCGCGCCTCCGTCCGTCAGTCGGTATGCCAGTCTCCAATGATCTGATCTTCCTCTGCTGAGCGGTAGCTTAAGTACCTGTGATGAATCTTCTAGAAGGTTCTCAAGGGTAAAATTAGGCAATTACCATTACACAATAAATGACAATACTACATTTCTCCCCCTTTAGAATCTATCTGGGGGACGATGAGGACGGTTTGAACGTCGGAGCACTGGTGCAGGTGGGGGTGGTTCCACTGGATCCATAGGGACCATCTGTTCTGAATCCATAGGGACCATCTGTTCTAGATCCACTTCCCCTGGAGGTAGTGCTGGCACTGGTGGAGTATCTAACACTGGTGGTAATGGGTCATCATCATCATCCATGTCACCATCATCATTGTTACCTCCCTTCTCCCCCTTTGTTCTGGCACGCACATATCGACATGATAGCGTGCTTCCTGTCCACCCTTAACCTTCACTAACAAGTTTAAAGGTCCTAACAACTTGACCACCACACCAGGCAGCCACTTAGGGGACCCTCTATGATTCACCACATAAACCTCATCTCCAACTTGAAAGGTTCTAGGCTGGACATGTTGGTCATGGTTTGTCTTCTGCCTCACCTGACTCTGCTGTACCCGCTGTGCCACACTAGGAAAAAGGAAATCCAAGTGAGATCTTGGACGACGCCCCATTAACAACTCTGCTGGCGGCTGCCCAGTAGTCGAGTGTGGTGTCAGCCTGTATTGAAAGAGGAATCGAGCTAATCTGGTTTCTAAATCCCCCGTGGTCTTCGTAAGTGCTTCCTTTACAGTTTGCACTGCACGCTCAGCCAACCCATTACTGGCTGGGTGATAGGGGGCACTTTTCACATGCCTAACCCCATTCAGCTTGACAAAGGTCTGGAATTGTGCACTTGTGAATGCGGACCCATTGTCCGAGACCAATACTTCAGGCAGCCCATGGGTTGAAAATACATGTCGTAAGACCCGTATAGCTTGATCTGCCGAGGGTGAGCTGACAATAGAGGCCTCTAACCATTTCGAGTGCGCGTCAACAATTACCATCAGGGTTTTACCTAAAAATGGCCCCGCAAAATCTACATGCAACCGTACCCAAGGCTTAGTTGGCCACTCCCAAGGATGTAAGGGGGCATTAGGCAGAGATTTCCGACTACTTTGACAAGCTCCACATTCTTTCACCTTACCGTCCAGTTGAGAGTCTAACCCTGGCCACCAGACCACACCCCTCGCCAATGCTTTCATCCTGGAGATCCCAGGATGCCCTTCATGCAGCAACCTAACCACAGCCTCTCTACCAGCAAGTGGTACCACCACCCGTGAGCCCCAAGGACACACCCATCTTCAACGCTTAGCTCGTGTTTCCGCTGTTCATACGGTTGAAAATCAACTCCCTCCTGCGGTTGCCATCCATGAAGAACCATTCTTCTCACCCGGGAGAGAACCGGATCCCTATCAGTCCATGACTTTATGGTAGCAGCTGACACAGCTGAGCCCATGTCTAAAAGTGCCTCCATCATCAGGACAGTATCCCCTGGCACAGGAACACTGCTTGGACTTTCCCTCAGTGGTAGTCTGCTTAGACCATCAGCATTAGAGTTTTCTTTCCCTGCCCTGAACACTATCCGATAGTCGTACGCGCTCAAGGTCAGAGCCCATCTCTGTATCCTAGCTGATGCTGGCCCATCGTTGGTACTGGCTTATCTTCCTTAAAGAGAAACTGCAAAGGTTTATGATCCGAATGCACCACAAATTTTCGCCCATACAAGTACTGGTGAAATTTCTTGACCCCAAAGACTATTGCTAATCCCTCTTTCTCTAACTGAGAATACTTTTTTTCTGCAGGAGCTAACGAACGAGAAGCGTATGCGATGGGTTTATCTGACCCATCCTCCCATACATGGGACAAAACAGCTCCTAGCCCATAAGGTGAAGCATCACATGAAAGTGCAAGCTGTAACATAGGGTCAAAATGCACCAACAGGGTTTCAGATGTAAGTTGTGACTTGGCTATACAAAAAGCCTCTTCCTGTTCTCTTCCCCAATGCCATACCTGTCCCTTACTTAGCAACTTGTACAAGGGTGCCAAAGTGCTCGATAAGTGGGGTAAGAACTTACCATAATAGTTCAGCAATCCCAGAAATGATTTCAGCTGGCTTAGATCTCGAGGAATTGGCGCATCTCTGATAGCTCTCTGTTTCTCCTCCGTTGGTTGAATACCGTTTTCCGAGATACGATACCCCAGGTACTCTACACTTGGCAGCAAGAATTGGCACTTTGACTCCTTCAGCCTCATTCCCACATCTTCCAGCCTTGTCAACACCTTCTCAAGTATCTGTAGATGCTCTGACTCAGAAGTTCCCATTACCAGAATGTCATCAATACACGCATGCACATAAGGTATCCCCTTCAAAATACCCTCCATTGTGCGTTGAAAAATGGCTGGGGCGGAGGACACCCCAAATGGCAAGCGATTATAGCAAAACAGACCTTTGTGTGTGGAAATAGTAGCTAGCTTCCTGGAGTCCTCATCCAGTTGCAGCTGTAGATAAGCATGTGCCAGGTCTAATTTGGAGAAAACCTTTCCTTTTGCCAGTTCTGCCAGTAAATCGTCTATGCGTGCCAGGGGATAAGATTCCACATTAGCAACCCGATTGATTGTTACTTTATAATCCCCACATATCCTGATACTCCCGTCACCCTTCACCAGTGGTACCACTGGAGTAGCCCAGTCAGAGAATTTGATAGCCTCGATGATACATGTTTTCTCAAGCCTCTCCAGCTCTTGCTCAACTCTTCTACGTAAGGCATGTGGTACTGACCGCGGTCTGAAAAACCGTGGTGTTGCAGAGGGATCCACGTAGAGCTTTACCGTCACCCCCTTCACCAAGCCTGTAGTTCATCTTTGAAGAGTTCCGAGTGACGTGATAATAGTTCCTGAATGTGGTTGTCCATACCTACATGTATAGAAGTGTGAAAAATGCCCAGGTTTGGCTTTAATTTATACAGCCAATCTCTCCCCATAAGCGATGGCCCCCTTCCAGCAACCACCAGGAGGTTCAGGGACATAGTGGTGCCACCATAACACACTGCAACTGAAACCTGCCCCTTTACTTTCAACTGCTCGCCCGTATACGTCCGCAGAAGGATAGATGTGTCCTGCAGTTGTGGGCGTCTCTGCTTTGGCCACAGCGCCCAGTAGGTTTTCTCGCTAATGACGGATGCTGCAGCCCCAGTGTCCACTTCCATCTCTAAGGAATAGTCATTCAGCAAGACACGTAAGGTAACAGGTTTCCTGGATGCGTCCTGCACCGGAAATAAGGTGTATGTATCCTTCTGGCCAGAATCCCGTTCAGGTTGTTGTTGAGTTCTCTGAGGTCTTCTTTGCCGCCCTCGACCCTGTGTGGGCTCCTTGTCATCACCTCTTTTACCACGACATACCCTAGCCAGGTGTCCTTGTTTCCCACAATGGTAGCATTCAACATTTCGGCACCAACATTCTGACGCCTTGTGGTGACCACCACATCGGTAACAGGCATCTTGATTAGCCCGCGGCTGTGGGGCTTGAACAACGTGTACAGGTTCAGGGTCCCCCACCTGCAGCTGAATTTCCCTGGCACTCCTTTCCGCCAGCTCCGCCAACTTGGCAAGCTCGACTGCCTTGGCAAAGGTGAGATCTTTCTCTGTCAGCAACCGTCGTTGCAATCTAGAATCTCGAACTCCGCAAACAAGTCGGTCCCGCAACATCTCGTCTAAAGTCTCCCCGAACGAACAGTATTCAGACAGGCGCTTCAACTCCGTCACGAACTGTGTCACTGTCTCTGCATCCTTCTGTATCCGAGAGTTGAAGTGGAATCTCTGTACTGAAACAGGAGGGGGGGGGGGGGGGGGGGGGGAGAGACATGTTCACGCACCAATTTGACAAGTTGGGCACACGTCTTGTCTGTTGGCTTTTCCGGTGACACTAGGTTGCGAATTAACAAGTAAGTTGAGCTACCACATACGCTTAGCAGAACTGCACGCTGTTTCTCCGCGGCAGCGACGCCATTGGCCTGGAAGAACTGCTCCAGTCGTTCGCAATAGACCACCCAATCGTCCACCGCCGGGTCAAATGGCCCTACTGTACCCAGGAGAGCCATGAACTTTTACCCTCGTCGCCACTGTGATGTACTGGAATACCCGCGCTCGTGACCCAATGGCAGCCTGTTATGAATCAATATCAGCTTAGAGCAGCGATAAGAATCACACAGCAATAGGCACACAAATAACATCAGTTCGCGCCTCCGTCCGTCGGTCGGTATGCCAGTCTCCAATGATCTGATCTTCCTCTGCTGAGCGGTAGCTTAAGTACCTGCGATGAATCTTCTAGAAGGTTCTCAAGGGTTAAATTAGG
The DNA here is from genome assembly GCA_963681505.1 of Eunapius fragilis. NCBI lineage: Eukaryota > Metazoa > Porifera > Demospongiae > Spongillida > Spongillidae > Eunapius > Eunapius fragilis. The sequence continues at coordinate 6,943,986 of OY811975.1, read as the reverse complement.
CAATTACCATTACACAATAAATGACAATACTACAATGTGTTAGTTGAAAGGTTTAGTGTGCAGGTATTAATAGATGAAATTTGAGGAGTTACTAAGACCAGTTGCTAAAGTGTTGTCCTTAATTTTACAACTAGAACAGAATGTATGGATCTGCTTTAGAAATTACAGAGGTGGCGTCCATCTTCAGTGAAGATGATATGTTAATAATTTCCTTTGGGGTTCACTCACAGGGTGGCCAGGCATTTGGGAACTACGCGTGGCGTTGGGTTCCCCATCCTCACATGTACTCACCTCCCCTGTGGAAATTTGGAACTGTCATCAGAATGTCTGGATCTGCTTTAGAACTTACAGAGGTGGCATCCATTTTCAGTGAACATGATGTGTGAATAATTTCATTTGAGGTTCCTTACAAGTTGGCCAGGCATTTGGAAACTACGCGTGGCGTTGGGTTCCCCATCTTCACATGCACACGCCTACTCTCTGGGAAAAGGGAACTGTCATCAAAATGTCTGGATCCGCTTTAGACCTTACAGAGGTGGCATCCATCTTCAGTTATGAGGATATGTGAATAATTTTATTTGGGGTTCACTCACAGGTTGTCCAGGCATTTGGGATCTACGCGTGGCATTGGGTTCCCCATCCGCACATATACTTACCTACCCAGTTGGAACAGGGAATTGTCATCAGAATGTCTTGATCCACTTTAGTACTTACAGAGGCGGCATCCATCTTCAGTGAAGTTGATATGTTAATAATTTCATTTTGGGTTCACTCACAGGTTGGCCAAGCATTAAGGAAATACGCGTGGTGTTGGGTTCCCCATCCGCACACATACACATCTACCCTGTGGAAACATGGAACTGTCATCAGAATGTCTGCATGGATCCGCTTTAGAACTTACAGAGGTGGCATCCATCTTCAGTTACGATGATATGTGAATAATTTCATTTGGGGTTCACTCACAGGTTGACCTGGCATTTGGGATCTACGTGTGGCGTTGGGTTCCCCATCCTCACATGTACTCAACTACCCTGTGGGAACAGGGAACTGTCATCAGAATGTCTAGATCCACTTTAAAACTTACAGAGGCGGCATCCATTTTCAGTTAAGATGCTAAGTGAATAATTTTGTGAATAATTTCATTTGGGGGTCACTCACAAGTTGGCCAGGCATTGGGGAACTACGCGTGGCGTTGGGTTCCCCATCCTCACTAGACCACAACTACCCTGTGGGAACAGGAAATTGCCATCAGAATGTCTGGATCTGCTTTAGAACTTACAGAGGTGGCATCCATCTTCTGTTAAGATAAAATGTGAATAATTTCATTTGGGGGTCACTCACAAGTTGGCCAGGCATTAGGTACGCGTGGCGTTGGGTTCCCCGTCCTCACATGTACTCACCTCCCCTGTGGGAACATGGAACTGTCATCAGAATGTCTGGATCCGCTTTAGAACTTACAGAGGTGGCATCCCATCTTCAGTTATGATGATATGTGAATAATTTCCATTGGGGTTCACTCACAGGTTGGCCAGACATTTGGGATCTACGCGTGACTTTGGGTTCCCCATCTTCACATGTACACACCTACCCTGTGGGAACATGGAACTGTCATCAGAATGTCTAGATCCAATTTAGAACTTACAGAGGTGGCATCCATCTTCAGTTAAGATGATATGGGACAGTGTCCAGCTACATCACCCTTATGGTACTTTTTCAAAATTTCCAGAACAAGCAAAAGAAAAGTAACGCTCGCATTGAAATGTATGGTTAATTATAAATTCAGTGCCCAATAACTTTGTGATGGATAGTCCGATTTAGGATGCGTAAGGACCATTTGACAGAAGCTCATGAGTGTTCAAGGAAAATCAAAAAATTTGAAAACTTGAAAAACTAGCCAGAAGGGTGATTCTGCTGGACACTGTCCCATATGTGAATAATTTCATTTGGGGTTCACTCACAAGTTTGCCAGGCATTGGGGAACTACGCGTGGCGTTGGGTTCCCCATCCTCACATGTACACAACTACCCTGTGGGAACAGGAAATTGTCATCAGAATGTCTGGATCTGCTTTAGAACTTACAGAGGTGGCATCCATCTTCTGTTAAGATAATATGTGAATAATTTCATTTGAGGTTCACTCACAAGTTGGCCAGGCATTGAGCAACTACGCGTGGCGTTGGGTTCCCCATCCTCTAATTTACTCACCTCCCCTGTGGGAACATGAAACTGTCATCAGAATGTCTGGATCTGCTTTAGAACTTACAGAGGTGGCATCCATCTTCGTTATGATGATAAGTGAATAATTTCATTTGGGGGTCACTCACAAGTTGGCCAGGCATTTGAGATCTACGCATGGCGTTGGGTTCCCCATCCTCACACGTACACAACTACCCTGTGGGAACAGGAAATTGACATTAGAATGTCTGGATCCGCTTTAGAACCTACAGAGGTGGCATCCATTCTCAGTTATGATGATATGTTAATAATTTCATTTGGGGTTCACTCACAGGTTGGCCAGGCATTAGGGATCTACGCGTGGCATTGGGTTCCCCATCCTCACATGTACTCACCTACCCTGTGGAAACAGGGAACTGTCATCAGAATGTCTGGATCCACTTTTTCACTTACAGAGGCAGCATCCATTATCAGTGAAGTTGATATGTTAATAATTTCATTTGGGGTTCACTCACAGGTTGGCCAGGCATTAGGGAACTACGTGTGGCATTGGGTTCCCCACCCTCACATGTATACAACTACCCTGTGGGAATAGGAAACTGTCATCAGAATGTCTGGATCCTCTTTAGACCTTACAGAGGTGGCATCCATCTTCAGTTAAGATGATGTGTGAATAATTTCATTTGGGGGTCACTCACAAGTTGGCCAGGCATTAGGGATCTACGCGTGGCATTGGGTTCCCCATCCTCACATGTACTCAGCTCCCCTGTGGGAACATGGAACTGTCATCAGAATGTCTGGATCCGCTTTAGACCTTACAGAGGTGGCATCCATCTTCAGTTAAGATGATGTGTGAATAATTTCATTTGGGGGTCACTCACAAGTTGGCCAGGCATTGGGGAACTATGCATGGCGTGTGGTTCCCCATCCTCACATGTACATACCTACCCTGTGGGAACAGGGAATTGTCGTCAGAATGTTCTGATCTGCTTTAGAACATACAGAGGTGGCATCCATCCCCAGTGAAGAATAATGTATTGCTTCAATATGTTTGAACTGATCTGCACACATGCAGGCTACATATATATGTACATGACAGAACAATGGATTGTGTCATAACAACTATAGCACTGCATGAATTCAGTTCAATGCACTATTTCATAAGATGAATGGTGGTTCAGAGCATGGTGCAACTCAGTCCCTCAATGTCGGAAACCAGTGTTGCATGCACTTTTCATATACATGTAAGCTGGGTGCATGTTACCCAATCATGAAATTGATTTGGTTGACAACCTGAGCTATCAAAACTGTTCAATTGGTTTGGACCAGCTGTGAACCGTCGCATACATTGGTCCAACCCTAAGGATGTTTGCTACATTTAAGCATCCAGGAACTGTGAGCATAGCGTATGAGTTGCATGTTGTTTCATTTTTGATTTTTGATTCAATTCGTGTATAGTCATAGGCGTTTTATATTATATTCTCTGTGTTTGGTGAGAGCTGAGACTTAGATGCGTTGCGTACCTACCATGTCCTAAGCATCGCCGTTAGAATGGTCATATCGACAACCCTGGACCAACCTCATAGTCATCAAACGCACGCATCCGCCGCCCGCCGCTAGTGGAATGTTAACTTATTCATTGTAAAATATGCGGCTGAGGAATGTGCGGCTAACTTCAACGGGGTGGAAACGAGGGTCTAATAATAAGGGAAAATGGAATAGACCTATATTTAGCACACGAACAACATATACTACATCCTACATATAGAAATGTGCTAAATATAGGACTATTCCATTTTCCCTTATTATTAGACCCTTGTTTCCTTCCTTTTTACACCACCCATTGCCTTCAAATCCTATATGCCACCAACTTTCTCATAGAGAATATTTTTTATTTACTGGTTTCATTGATTTTTATACATTCCCGATTATGAGCCGTAGCATGTTAAGTAATCCATCTTGATGTGAAAGGGAGGTTGTGAACGTACGACATACCTTTGAGTGACATTAACTCTTTTCACCGAGCGAGACGAACGTTCAGGACTATGGCAATATTGCTGTCTTTTAGCAGCCCATTCCTTTTCAGGATCTGCTCGATACCTTGCAAGTCGAGAGGTCCGTTCCTTTTCGGGATTTGCTCGATAGTTTTCACGTTGAGAGGCCCGTTTCTTTTCAGGCTCTGCTTTGTATAGTTCCGCTCGGGCTGAATCTAATACATCGTCTCTAGTTTTGAGATACTTTGCCCGTAGTTTGGCTTTCTTCTTGTCCTGACGTGAAGGCATTTGGAGAAAAACAACTTCACTAAGTTACAAAGAGCTTCAAACCTACAACGATCGAAACAAGAATGATATAGTACGCACGTGCGCGTTATTAATACATGTAGTGCCCAATTTGTAAAACATGCCACAGTTAATTACCACTACGTGTAGTGCCCAGACCGTACACATTTGATGTCATGTCTAGTACATCGTATAAAGAGCGAAGTTACCTATCCGAGACAAGTAAGCTTAACTATATGTGATTTGCTAGCACAACCACTGATATATGTCATGTAGCCTCGAGACTTTTTGACCACAGAAGCGAGAATGCCAACGAATTCTGAAGCCATTGGTGTGATTTCACTTCTTAAAAGTGTTCCTATCCCGACTTATGCCATGACCAGTCTATGGTAATGCGCAAATACGTAGGACTGGGTACGAGTTTGGAAAATAATTTTGTTCTCTACAACCACGCGGTTTTGTGACATCAAACAAACACGAAACTGTTTTTTGTTGCCTTCTTGTACGATGACGACAACAAGGTAAGCCATCCGCTCATCAGGAGTCTAGTTAAAAGCGGGTCGCGTTTTTTAAATGACATTCATAATCGGGGTCAAATCCTACATGAGAGTAACCAGTATCGAGAGTTACTAATGCACCTATCATTGTTACGCGAGACCCCCCTCCCCTGGAGCGAAGTCGGGATTGGGTGGGGATTTGACGCGTGAATATTATTACTGGCCACACATTTGACCATAGTCGGGCACGTGTTTGACCTTTTATCAGACCACGTAGTACATGTATATATAGACATTTGACCGGTTATTAACCCCCAACCAGGGGCAGTTTGCTATTATAAAGGTCAAATCCCTCCCAATGCCCCCAGGGGGGGGGGGGGGGGGGGGGGGGGGGGTGAGGGGGGGTGGGGGGGTGGGGGTCTCACGTAACAATGATAGGCGCATAGCGTAACTCTCGATATTGGTTCATACGTATGTGTGTGTTTGTGTGCGTGTGTGTGTACATGTGCATGGTTGCATGACACACTTTATGTACCGGTGAATAAGTATGCATATTATGCAACCAATACCCCTCTCAACATGCACACACACGCACACACACGCACAAAAATCCTATATTTAGCGCGTGTAAATGTAACAGAACCAAAAGAAGTGCTAAATATAGGATTTTTGTCTCATTACCCTTTTCTCAAAACTTTGTTCCCTTCCTTTTTACACCACCTTTGCCTCCAATTCATATATCCCACCAACTTTCTCGTCAGAGAACGTTTTTCTTTACTTGTAATACAAAAGTAAGGGCGAAAGAGCACTCAAGGTATACGTTGGACTGTCTGCGTCTCTCCGCTTATTGGAGTGCTATCTGCATTCACATCGCGATATCACCCCTTTTAATTTGTACAGAGTGTTGGGCATACCCGACCTTCGCTACGCGAATCAAAGCCCAACTAACCCCGCACGTAGACTCGTAGTGATAGCAGAGCCTACCAGTACATGTAGTCATTCTATGAACGAAAACAAGGGACCGGGTTTCGTTTTATTTAATTTGGAAGCTAGCTAGGTCATATCTGCTTACCCAAGTAAAGGTGATCCCAAATCTAGTGCGAGCTAGCAGACATGTAGCAAATACATACGTAAATATACGCTGACTTTACCCGATGTGGCGTAAATATGTATGTAAATATGTTTGTACCTTTAATACGTACGAGGTAAATGTAGTGTAAATATTAGCGTAAAACTATAAATGTTTACGTCCGTGTAAATGCGAGCGTAAATATGATGTTTCACATTTGCAATAAATTTACGCATATAGCGTTCAATTCAGACATAGTAAATCCATTAATTTGTCACACACAAAACACACACATGCACAAGCAAATGCACATACACAAACGCGCGTGCACGCACACACACACACACACACACACACACATGTAAACACCCATGATCATCTATGTGTGGTTACATGCAACTTAACCATATGCGGCTTTAATGGGTGGTATGCATGCACGTATGGATAGCAGGCACAAAAGTAAAGTGAGATTTGGGTCTTATCAGTGGACCTATTTCTAGAAAAAATTTATCCGATGGGACAACAGTGCTGTTTCAGCGAAAGATAATTAATATCGCTCCGTACCAAAATTGATTCGTGGAACCAACATGTAAACATTGAATCATCACTGCTTCCTGGAAAATTTTATTGCATCTTAAGTCCTTTCTCGTAGCAAACAGCTCTAACCTATTATATAATATACCTTGCGCAACAATAAGTATAAACCTGATTTGAATGTTATCGAGCCTTATGGTTTCCAAGGCCATTGGGAGATACTTATGTCCCTAACATCTCCTCCATGAGGAAAAATGATTTAAAATTACTCCTACCGGCTCAAATATTGAGCGTTTTTCATCATAACGATTTTTATATTGTGATAATAAAATATACATAATTGGAATTCATTGTCATGCGACGTTACGATGCCCGATACCTAGCGTGTCTAGCCACAACCGGCCCCCCTAATAATGGTCCTCTCTGACCACTTACCACTTATAATACGGCACCGCAAGTGGTCAGTGTGGACTGCCTACGGTGACGGTGGCGTGGGTGGTCCCTCAGCCCGGAGCACTTGCGGTGCCGTAAGTTGTCAGGGGGGGGGGGGGGGGTGGGGGCACCAACGGTGAGCTACTGCTTTTCACAAGCACTGTACTGTGACATTTATATCCGCATAATTAATCATGTATGCTGCATTCCAATCCACGTAGAACAATGTCAGGTTGACAACTTGCAGCAAAGCGGTACATGGTTGTATAACATGCAATATAGACTTTCAAAACTATATAGTTACTGCGCTTGGTGACCTCACGTATTTTTCAGGCACAAGTAAATTACAGGCTCGAAGTAGTTGTTCATGGCTATATATATGTATTTATAAATTGCTTCATGCTTGTGAACACAAAGGAATTCTGCTTTGATTCTAACCTGAGCTACTCGTAGCTTGATCCGTGCATGCATACTGAGCAAATGTAAGTAATGTTTCAAGCATGCGTCATGCTGCTGCAATGATTTCTGCTTCAGCTCAGCAAATTCTGATTGATGCATGTCATTAGAAATTGACAATCGAGTATTGAGATATCAAGAGCCTATTCTCAATTTCTAGTGACATGCATCAATCAATTTTTACTGTGATTGGCCCAAGATTTGAGAGACTGCCAATAGTTTTCTTTCATATAATCCACCATGAGCTGTGACTTACTCAAGTAATCAGAATCCTGTTGTGACATATATGATGTCAACATCAATTAATTAATTGCATTTCATAATGACCAACTTTTGTTTCAGTGGTGGCAGGTAAAAGAATTCTCTCTATTTCTGTATAGGCTATGTGCCCAATCCTGCAAATGTACCATTACTGCATTCACACACACACACACACACACACACACACACACAAACACACACACACACATGTTCTCTTTGCAAAATAAACACTAATGGTATGGAACATATTAATACATGTATCATTTTTCCAGTGAATTTAAACGCTTTAACTGCATGTATGTCAATAACTCATTGATGAGTCAAGAAAATGCAATGCAGTTACATTTTTCCATATGCCATGCATACATATAACGCTTCTTACTTCACAGAGCTAGATTCTATAGGGGCAAGCCAAAATATACGTTTCATTACAAGATGAGGTAGCCTCAGATAGCTGCTGAACTATTTGTGTATTTTATGTGAACAGAGGTACTACCTAAGTATTGAGGCAGAGGGATACCGCCTGCGACAACCACCGGTGGTCGTGGGGGGGGGACCATTTGCGGAACCACATATTCTTCGGTGCTAGGGTTAAAAATCATATACACCTGTAGGAGTGCAGGCCCGGTGCACATGGTGCGGTTGGTACGGCTTTAGGCACCAACTTTCGATCCCAAAAACTGGGCGTATTCAACAATGTGGGCACGTCTTGCCGTAAAATTACCGCTATAAAGCCTCTCCCCCTCCCAAAATCGGAAAATATAAAAGGCTATTTAAACCATATCACTAGCTCAAATCTTTTCAACATTTCTGGTAAGAAAGTGGATACTCCTATAGCCTAAATGATTTTGAATATCCGCCACTGTAACAGTAACAATATGCCATTCTGCACTTAGTCACAATCCGCAATTGTACATAACTCACCTTCACAAAATTGTGGTTGGTCGCCTATGTGCTAATTGATGCTCATCCACCCCTCGTCGGATGGGTTGGGGCTGAGGTGCATGCGAGTACGAAATCATATCAAAGTGGATATGAGTTTTTTAATGAAATGCTGCTTATTGTAGTTATTGAAGCTAACGGCAGTGTTGAATAGTAATTAAATGTTTGTCTTGATTAATCATAGACTGACCAATTGTACGTGACTTAAGTCACAAAATTGTGACTTAAGTCACAATTTTTTTCAATGAGGAAATCTCACATTAAAAAACTGAAAACTAACTTTTTGAAACTTACCACATATACATGGATGCATGTGTGCTCTAGGTATGTTATTTCAACACTTGGATGCGCTTAACATTGACAATAAAAGGCCTCTCTGTAAGCAATCTCGCAAGAAATGTAAAATACCGCGTCATTGTGACTTAAGTCACAATACTTTTCTAATAAATACACCAAGAGAATTCTATCAATTAGGATGCTTTTAAAATATGTACAATGATGATGGAGGCATGTGATTACATAATATGGCATTTAAACAGCTTGGAAACACGTTGTGTAGAAGTTGCATAACGTTTTCCCTTCCAATTCTCTAGTGCGCATCGAGGATCAAAAAAATTGTGACTTAAGTCACAAAGCTTTGAACGGGTAAAGTAGCAGTATTTTCTACGAGTACCTATGACGTTTTATGCACTCGATCGAACGTCGAAGCTTGTAAAATTATATTTTGCAGATAGAACTACTTAGTTCTTTTTGTGGTGTGGTCAAAACTGAAAGCAAACAAGGTTATCATCCACGCCTCTCCTACGATACGCACGCGGTATACGCGATAGCGATGGTCGGGTTCTCTGTTGGTGATCGGGTAGTTTATGGAGCAGACAAAGTTCTAGGCAATAAGCCAGCGAAACAAAGGTACGGGAGGCTTTTCCGAAAGGAACTACAAGGTGTTGTAAAAGGCACGGAGGGAAGCGGACGTAGCAAAAAGTATGGTTTGTTTTGACCAGGTTACAACTACGAAGGCTTTTTCCACTCGAAGCTTGAAGCCGCTAGTAGTTGTAGAGAATGGCCAAGCTGAACCAAGCTTTACTTCACCAGATGAAGCAGACGTTGCACTAATTGATTCTTCCGTTGGCGATGGGCGGCTACCTACCGATGACGACGAGTAAGTCAAAGAATGGTAGTAGCTGCATAACTAAGCATATGCTGAATGGCCTACAATAGGCTAACATTGAGACAGGTGCAGGACTTCATTTGCAATTATTTATTCAAATATATTCATCAATTTGTACGCTTGTAATCTATGTACACAATCAGCCACATCAATGGAATAGAGTTTATATAAGGTGTTTGAATTTGATTATAAAATTGTGACTTAAGTCACAATTCTAAGTCACAATTTTTTGGTCAATCTATGATTAACGCTGCTTAGTTATAACGCACTGGAAAATACAATTCGAATTCAAACCAATTATTATTTTTTTAAGTTTGTTTAGAATTCAATTTGAAATAAAATGCAAGATGACCGCCGATGTATGGGCCATTTCTCCATATATTCTAAAATTCCAGGATCCGCCCCTAATAGTAATTAACCGCACCATCTTTTGACCCTTTGCGCAGGGCCGGCTGAGTGTTTATATGTGGCTTCAAATTTGGAATGATTGTAGAGGAGTTCTGTCTCTATTGATTCGGTTCGTTAATTGTACTTTAAATTATCCGTTATGCCCTCCCCCCGCCCCCAGAGATTTTAAGTACATCATACGTGCAGTTATCGAGTATTGCAAGAAGCTATTCAAGATCTAATTACGCGAACGAAACAATATGTCAGTATAAAAGAATACAGTTGTGTGAATTTCTTTATGTATGTGTACTTAATTATTGTTGGTAGTTCCGTCAAGTTATACAATAGCGTAGGTGAGTACCCCTTGCATAGTTGCGAGTATTCTTAATACACACAACAGATTGATGGATTCGTGAGGAGTCGTTCTCTGTGTGGTATAGGAACGAAACTGAGTTAACTTTGTCATACAGTCTTTCATCAGCGTTTGCGTACATATATATATGTTACGACCCGATTTAAAACCCGACCGGCTTTAAAGCCGGTCGGCCCGCTGTAAAGCCGGTTAACCGATTTTAAAGCCGGTCAACCCGATTTCAGACGTAATCTGCAACTCGCTTTAAAGCCGGTCGACCTGCTTTAAAACTATATAAATTAAGACTTATAAGTGCCCATATTTTTGCACAATAGTACGAGGATTATTGATGTCTTGTCCTGGCATTAGGCAGCATAATAGCATACCCGCTATAAACTAAGACTTATGTACGAATATGTATGTACAAGGGTGCAAGGATGATTGATTGATGTCATGGAATTAAGCAGCATAATCAGCATGTACTACATGAAATATGCATTGGTACAGTGCAGTGTGAACTGAGCAGAATTGTGTGGATACAAGCAACAATAATTCCAATCACACTCTGTATATTGCTGGTGATGATGCTATTCAACTGTTCTGACACAGATTGCATATCCATTGAGTGCGTGGATTATCCAAAACAATAGGTTGCACTGTCAGACACTCTTTCCTTGCAAACTTCACATTGAACTACTTTACCAAACTTTATGCTCCGACACAAACAGATGATTTCAATCCTTTCCATCTTCCGTACTCTCCTTCTTCTTGCCATAACTGTACAAGGATATGGTTCTATTTTCTGCCTACTAATGCACTGCTTCAAATGTTCTCTCATTGCATCACCTGCAGAGAACATAAGATTTTGGGGGTCATTTCCAGCACAGAGTGCTGTGCAAAAAGCTAATGCATACAAACCACAGTCGCTTTGGTTTGCCTGCTTATCCACATTTACAAACAACAGATTGATGTAAGCCTCAGATGACATTAGCAGTGCACATATTTGCTTTTTAGTACATTCTGGAATGGTGCAGTAAATACTGTCATATATACTGACAGTCGAATCGGAGCAACCAATAGTTGAGATGGTTATCCAATGGTTTCCTCCAGAATGCAAAATCCTCCCCTCCAACAACCTCATTTTGCTGTATACTTGGTAGCAGTGTGTTTTGAAGGCCAGGGGTGTTATATCTGATTCTGAGGAGATTCTGAGCAGCATTGATAATCCTGTCATTCAACCAGGAATCTTCGTTTTCAAGAATAGCCCTATGCCAAAAGAAAATTATTATTAACACAACAGGATACACTAACATTATACTACTTTCAGAATGCTGCTTTACCTGTCGGACTCATACAATTGCACCTCAGCACACACAAGCCATAGCTTATCAGAGCATCCTGTGTCATCAGTAGCAGCATTGTCAAATTGTGGAACAATTGGAAGCAGAGGTGAGTTCAGAAGTTCAGCATCTTTCTGATTCATGTACTTCTCTCTTGTAGCAAGAACCCATTCACAAATATCATCCAAGTCAGAGTAATGAAGCAGAAGGTATTGCTTATCAAACATATGTACAATAGATAAAGGTAAAGACCGGATGTGCATGTTCCAGTACTTGAGCAATGGTCCAAGCTCTAAGTGACAATGATCAGTTGATGGGAAAGATGCCACATAGGTATCAAACTCTTCTTGTAAACTCTCATTTACAATGACAAAATCAAACACTTGCTGAAGTGGAGGCTTGTTCTCATAACAACGAGAATCAAGCCAAACAGAGACATGTGGGTTGATGAAAAGACCATACTCATTTGGACTTTTAACGTATTTTGAAATCTAAAATGTAAGACCATATTGGCATTATGCGCAAAGAAAACACATAGCTCACATCCATATCTTCATCCACACAGCCCTTGTTGTACATGCTACTTCCTGATTGCATTAATTTGAAAAGTGTTGAGGAAAAGAATTGATCCTTTAGATCTTTGCAGTCTGCATTTATGCAACGAAACATGAAGAAAGTAGTTGAGAACAAATATGTGGTGGTAAATTGTAACATGGCACACAAATTTTTGGAAATTCCAACAATTGTTCATGCAGAATATTGCAAGCATGCATTTGTGTACCTTTTATATCATCCAAAACTTTTGTCTGCAACTTTTCCACTGAATCAGATGTACATGTATCTTGCAGAGGACCCTTCAGATCTGAAGCTTCACTGTCAATTCTAGAGGCTTGACTGCAAAATACGTTATATCACTTTCTGCGAAAGCACAACACTATGTGAAATTTACCTGCTGTTGCAACAAGGTATGGACTTATGACAGTATGTACTGCATTTGATAAAAAGCCTTACGCAGAGACATTTTCCATTGATGCAGCCAGTAGTGCACTTGCAAGCATTGCTTACAAAGTGGTTCCAGGGTGCTTGTTGCCTTGCTGCCTCTCTTAAAGAGATGCAAGGTTCATCTTTCCAGTTATCTGCTGAGCATATCACGTGTCCATTAAATCTTTCCAGTTCAATTGCAGTGTAGCACACCCTTAGAACACCATGTTGACACCTGCAGAAATGAAGAACATTAATATTACTATGCAATAATGAATCAGATATGCACCTCAAACGATAGAGAGTCTGGTCATCGCCCACTATTTCAACAACAGTGCAGGGCAAACGGGAAAGATCCGAACTAGCACGATCAATGCGAGGAATTCTCAATGAGACATTTTCCCCAATCAAGAAAGATTGAACGTTCTTTTTTTTAAGATACCTATCTGCCATTTTCTGGGCAGACGCTAGGTACTTAATGTCAGCTTTTTCTCTAACCTGCAACAACAGAAAGTCACAAAAATGCAATAAAGGTTGCATATCAGCTTACATTTCTGTGCTTCAGTGATGTGGCCAGTGAATCAACATGAGACATTTTGATGAGCCTTCTACTATGCATGAGGTTTAACTTCTGGTCTCCTTCTTCCTGGTCATTAACTTGTGATTCTTCAGGCCTTGAACATGCCACATCTACCTTCATTTCTTTTTCCATTTCTCTCACCTCATTACCATATAATTTGGAATGCTCAGCTTCGATTTGTTCATCAACTCTGTTTTCAGCTAGTGATTCCTTTGGAGTTACATCATCATTGATGGGCATGTTGAACTGAATTCCCTCGTCTTCTAGGTCCTCCTCTAGCACCATTGAACTTTGTTCTGTTGGAAAGAAAACTGCCCGAGCTCTCTCACTAAATACTAGCTCATAAGGAGATGCTCATGTGGCATCATGTACTTGAGTATTCATTGCATCTATAAAACCCTAGAATGGCTATATATTTCCAAGACATGAAAAGACTGACTTACATATTATCCTAGGCAACCATTCATTCCAAGGTGGTGCTTTCATCCCACTGGTGCTAATTTCAGCAGCCAATTTTTTATGCAATGTCTGATGTGCCCTCTCAACTAGTCCTTGACTTTGAGGATGTCTTGGACGACCACTGATCAACTGAATATTAGAATGCCATTCCTTCAGCAAGTTTACAATAACTTGATTGATAAACTCTTGACCATTGTCAGAGTGCAAAATCCGTGGCACACCAAAGTAAGGGAAGATGTGTGTTCTTAGAATGTCAGCAACATTTCAGCTGTTTTACTGTCCAAAGCATATGCGAAATTGAATTTTGACCAATGGTGAACACAATGGAGAATCCATTTCTTTGTTCCATGAGGGAGATGCCGCATATCAATTAAGTCAATCTACAAAAGAATGCAATATTTGTCCGCATTGTGTAATTGTAAAACAACACATACCTGCAACCTACAAAAGAAACCATGAGCAATTATTGGTCTCAGTGGACCACTAGAGACCTGTGGTTTACGCAACTGACAGCTTGGACACATAGAAACAAATTTTTCAACTGCGCTTCGTGGAATTCCATGATACATGCTTTGCAACTAAACACAATAACCGTTATTAACGTTAGAAATTTTCGAACCATTCTCTAATCTTATGTTACCTTGTTAAATGTCTTCTTGTAACCAGCATGAAGGAGCTCTTTTTCGTGCACTTCCTGGATAAGTCCGTAGAACTCTTCAACAAATGCCACTCTCCTATTCTCCATAAGAGCTGTATTGTCTTCCAATGCCTATATTACACAACAAGTTGGTAATCGTGTACGCAAACCTGGCTGGCGAGTGACATACCTGATGTTTAGTCGGTACGACTAACACATCGTGCGCTCCTAGACTTGGGAGGTTAAGGATCTTGAATTTATGCTTCCTTACGAAAAAGCGCAGGTTTTTGTCAACAGATGAAAGATCCTTTAGAGCTCCTATGATCTTTTCTCCGAAATCCTTATGGAAGACACCGCTTGTTCCTCGAGTGGAGGAAGGAAACTTCTCTGAAAGATAGGCGGTGAATTCTCTTTCTCTTTCTTTTTTGTCCATTTGGATTCTTAATGCCACAAAACCAAACGACCGAATGACCCGTGTCTGGCAAATGTTGAATAATTCAGCTTTAAAGCGGGTTAACCGGCTTTTTATCCGGTCAACCCGCAACAAATTGGGTCGGCCGGTTTTAAAGCGGGTCAGGAGTTTTAAATCGGGTCGTAACATATATATATATTTCCCATTGATATTTGTATTCACAGGTGAAACAGTATAAATGGAGCGCTGTACGGCAGCACTTGGCTTGCTATTAGTGCTGTGTACTCCCTTCGGGAGTACTGTCCCGTTTCTACACTTACGGAGAAGGTGTGGACGCTTAGTTGAGTGGTACAGATGACGAATCATCGCCAGTAATATCACTGCCAGGATCATTGCTTTTCTTTCAAGCTGCATGCGATGGTGTTTGTAAGTTGATGGGTACATACATGCATGTGCACGTACTATATCTGATGTATTTCATTTGGGTATTCATATACATTCGTTCGATAAGAGCAGTAATCTCTTGTGTAACCGCTGTAATCTGAAGAATGCACGAATAACAATATATGCTTGAATTTCTGACATTAACGTGGATTGCTGCCTATAACTTATTGTGATAATTACTGTTCTATCAGGTCGAAACAAGAAATAGAATTTACCCAACATTTATTCTCTGAAAGCAGCCACGTTTACGAAGACTGAATTCGTAAAAGTACATGCGAGGTACCTTGTCATGCACGCTTACCAAGAACCGCTACGCATGTTATTTGCTAAACAGAAACCTAGTTTTCTTGATCTCTTGGACTGATAAGGCTGTCTTTGTTTGCAGACGGTACGCTTCGCATGAGACGGCTAGGTTTTGGGTTAGGTTTGGTTCATGGTTAGATACGTTCTGGTTTATATACTTCGTTCTATATTTCGGACAATTGTCCAATCAGGAATGACGTTAGTAGACTGGCGACGCTCCCGACGAACGGAAAGCGTAGATAATATAGTTAAATAGAGCGACTAGTAGATAAAAAATCGTTTCACGCTATTCGGACGTTAGACTTGAGAGTACCGTAATAAGAGTAATCAGAGTAGCTTGCGCACCCTCTTGTTGTTCTCCAGGTTCTGATTCTTTTTCTAATTCTGTTATATTCGTATAACTTGCGATAGAGTCAATTTCAAATGAAGAAATGTAAAGATTGGGCATCTTATACGTGAAATAACATATTTTCGTAGTTGCAGCTGCTAACCCCATATGACACAAGTAATAAAAACATTCTCTACACGAGAAGGTTGGTGGTATATAGGAATCAAAGGGGATGGTGGTGTAAAAAGCAGGGGAACAAGGCTTCTGGTTGAAAAGGAAAAATGAAATAGACCTATATTAGCAGCATGTTGTCATATTTAAATGTGCGTGCTAATATAGGTCTATTTCATTTTTCCTTTTCAATCAGAAGCCTTGTTCCCTTGCTTTTTACACCACCATCACCTTTGATTCCTATATACCACCAACCTTCTCGTATAGAGAATGTTTTTATTACTTGTTTCCTATATTTTTCTGGTGGATTTGGTATTGTATTTAGTTCTTGAAACGCATAGAATCAGGTAGCATAAACGTCAACTTGCGCGATGATGACAGGTTTATATTAGAATCTGCAATTCTGTTGAGGTGTGTACCAAATATTACACTAGTCCCCAGACTATCTCCATTGAGGAGCAAAGGATTGATAAGGGTTAAAAGCGAAGCCATATGATACAAAGAATAAATGCACTCTAAGTAAACTGATCTCACGCTATAATCAGATAAACCATGCACCACAATACATGACCAAACTGACGTAAGCAACTTTGGCGTTATACACACATTTCAAACAGCGCATATTACTATAAAACGAAGAGACGCAGTATCTCTACCGCTGTAACTAAACTATTCCTTCCATTTTAGCGATATACCATGCATGTTTATAATTTATCGATCCAACATTTATCGATGCCGTATAAACGTACCTTTTGGTGGTCGTTTTGTTGTTCCTTTCGGTACCGCGCTTGACATACGCACGTTTGGCAGATCTGGCACCATCTGGATCTTTCCACTTTTAGATGCTCGAGTGGAATCAGAATTGTCCTCATGAGATTATATGGTAAAACCATCGAATTTGATAACGCTGGTTATATTGTACTGGTGCGTCATGAACATTGTGATAGCTGATGTAATGTGCTATTTGTAGATCAACACCAAATAAGGTACAACTAGCTTCAGCTAATTGCCCGATCGGTTAGGCGTCTAAGATAACATGCGGACACATCCTGAAGCGATTGGTACACATGGCGTGCTTTACAAACGTTCCTGTCGTGAGTTATGCTATCCCGAAGGAAGAAGAAGAGAAGAAGACGACGACGACGGAGGAGAAATTTTAGGTGGGACTGGGTACGGACGATGGGGACGAGTATTTTTGTTCTCTAAAAGTACACCGTCTTATGACATATGTATAACGCAGAACTGTTCTCCTTTTTGATATTGCTCGATTGCCACTAAAAGCGAAGTGACCCGACTCTTGGCTGTCCCGCTAGACGCGAGTGACGTTTTTTTTAATGACATTCATGATACTGCAGGATTCCTATATGGAATCTACTCGCGTAGGTTCCGATTATTTTCATACACCCTTATACACTACAAAAAATCCACACCACACTATAACTGTTTCCTTAGGCCTTTAGACTTCTGAGTGGTTTTCTTCACTTGAGATTTATTTATTTCAATCCTAGCACTTGCAAAAAAAAAAACAATTCTGTCCAGTACATTAGTAGCAGAGTCCTCATCCCACCCTGCACTTAACTTTGACCTTTTGGCTCTCCCCTTCACCCAGCACGTGGGTCCCCTGTTTGCTCATTGTACCAGCGTCTCTAAGCTGACGCTGAAGGCGTTTCTCGTTCTTGCAGTGACGCGCCAAACAAAATTTTGATTTTCCAATCACCTTAAAAAGAGAGTATTAAAAATAAAAACATACTCTCATCACTTTCCAGTCTTCGAACTACACGGCAAAGTAGGTGCAACTATCGTAGCTAGCACAGATCTGCGGACTAAGTAAGCATAATGCGCAGTAGCAATTGTAAAAGGCCCAGGTGCATAACAATAGCCGTACGCCACTTTTCATGCCTGTTCCATCACACACAGTGCGTCTGCTTTATAAAAAGAGCTATGCCTAAGCAGTTACTGTCGGACAAAAAAAACTGCTCTATGTGATTAACAATTCTTTACTAAAACGTTTGTAACTGGTCAACAGAGTAAAAGTCTATATCAATATTAATACAGCATATGTAAGAACTAGATTCTAATGAGAAACTTTACTATTTCGAACGGATTGAGTACTTTTCGTACTTTACCTTACCTTTCCTCACCCGCGTCTAGGGTGTGTAACCGTTATAAGAAATCGATTATTTCGACTATGAAATAAAGTCCAATCGATTTTTCAGGTTTATAGCCACTTGCAAATTGGTTATTAGCGATTTTGACGATTAATGCACTATTAATTTGCCAACGTTTTACCAGGTTTGTCCTTTTTTTTTATAATGGCACGATAAATCACAGTTTCTCAAGTGTAACAAGTAATAGAAACATTCTCTACACGAGAAGGTTGGTGGTATATAGGAATCAAAGGTGATGGTGGTGTTAAAAGCAAGGGAACAAGGCTTCTGATTGAAAAGGAAAAATGAAATAGACCTATATTAGCACGCACATTTAAACGACAACATGCTGCTAATATAGATCTATTTCATTTTTCCTTTTCAATCAGAAGCCTTGTTCCCTAGCTTTTTACACCACCATCACCTTTGATTCCTATATACCACCAACCTTCTCGTATAGAGAATGTTTTTATTACTTGTTTCCTAAATTTTTCTGGTGTATTTGGTACTGTATTTAGTTCTTGAAACGCATAGAATCAGGTAGCATAAACGTCAACTTGCGCGATCATGACAGGTTTATTTTAGAATCTGCAGTTCTGTTGAGGTGTGTACCAAATATTACACTAGTCCCCAGACTATCTCCATTGAGGACCAAAGGATTGATAAAGGTTACAAGCGAAGCCATGTAATAGTGTAGCAATGCTATATAATTCTGTATACTTATAAGCATAGAGTTTGGCCAACTTCACGCATGCGCTGGTGGATGTATTTAAACCCTGTATTGCCCTTTTAGGGGCAGTCTGCTTGTGATTTTATTTTGCTATAGACTCTCGGCAATAGCACTACACGTGGCGTAGTCGGCAGGATAGCGAACGAGAGCGAAGAAGTTGGAGCCACTCGGACAACTCAGTTCGAAAGGGTGGCCGCGTCCGTTGGCACTAGTCGCCCTCTCGTTTCGCCTGATTTTTTCTCAGGTCTGTCAAGTTGGGCTGAGTGGATAGACCATTTCGCGAAGCCGTTGCTTTGGTGAACGGTTGGGACGACGAAAAGAAGCGGTTGTGGTTGCCAGTGCGACTTACAGAGAAAGCGCAGACAGCGTGGAAGTGACTTCCCTCGGAAACCAAAGATGACTACAAAGCAGCAAAGGAAGCGTTAAAAAAACGTTTCGAGCCAGACAGTAAGCGAAAGTTGTATTTTGATGAATTTCAGGCCAGGAGACGCAAGAGAGATGAGTCTTGGGGTGATTTCGCAGACGAGCTACGGGTCCTGGCTGAAAAGGCTTTACCAAAGCTGGACGATAAAGCAAAAGAATTGCTTGCTCTCGAGAGATACCTAGGTGAGCTTGATAACCCTCAGGTTGCATTTGCTGTTCGACAGCGAGAGCCGAAAACCGTCGTCGAAACTGTCACCGGTACGCTGGAGATACAGTCCTATCTCCGCCCGGGATTGCGACAAGAGCTCAATGCATCAGCGGTCGCAGAGGAAGCAGAAGGCCACAGTATTTCCGTCACGTCGTCCAGTGGTAGCGGACAGGACGCGGTGGTAGAAATGCTGAAAACATTAACAGAGCGGCTGGAAAGGTTGGAAACTTCGTTAGGGGGAGCGGTGGCTGGCAAGAGACCAATGCGGACGACTGGTACAGGTGGTGGGGGTGGAAGTAAGCAAAGTGTATGCTATAGATGTGGGCAGGTGGGCCATATCGCAAGAAACTGCGCTGCTGAGGGCAAATGCTCGAAGCAGGGAAACTCGAACCCCTCACCACTAGGGACCAAGTGCATGAGGGACTTAATACAATGGTCCATTGTAGTAAACCCCTATCACCTTGTATATAACAGCCTGTGTGAAAAACAAGATAGTTAAATGCATGGTTGACACTAGCGCCACAGTGAGTCTATATTTAAGAAGACGGCTTGGAGCCAACTGGAGGGAGTCAACTGTAGCCTAGCACCGTGGGAGGGACATAAATTGGTTGGTGTGGAAGGTAGCCCTGTTTCAGTATGTGGTGTATCGACTTTGCAATTGGACATTGCTGGTACAACGTTTGTGTCTGACTTTGTTGTTGTTGATATGCTCTGTGTAGATTGCATCGTTGGATCAGATTTTCTGAAGAAATATGGAGGTGTCATTGACTTGTCAAAGAACACCCTCCAATTCAGAAATGTTACGGTACCACTGGAGGAGGTGACAAGAAAGACCAGCTCGAACCACACCGACAGGTGCAGCCGAGAACATGATGAACTCCAGGTAGCCTTGGTTGAAACCTTGGCTATTCCCCCGTTCAGTGCGGTACAAGCGGTAGCTACGGTTTCATCCACTGAGGGAACAGGCACGTGGTTGGTGGAAGGATCACGATTTGACCTTCCAATTCCTTGTGGCCGAAGCACTGGTGACACCATTGCCAGGTGGGCAGGTACCCATACTAATCATAAACCCCCTACCAACAGAGGCAGTCATCTACAAGGGAACAAATGTGGCCACTGCTACACCGTTTGATGAAGTGATGGTGGCACCAGTAAGTGAAAACAGCAAAGTACCTGGTGACAACGAGGAAGTATCATCTCGTAAGCGCAGTTTGCTGCATGACATAGCGAATAAAAGTGCTGGTGATTTAACATCTGAAGAGAAAAACCGCCTTTACGAAGTACTAATGGAATTTGCAGACGTGTTTGCTGAGAATAGTGATGATATGGTGCTGTTAAACATTCCACCGATACAGGTACTAGTCGCCCGGTCAGGCAACAGTGCAGACGGGTCCCACCATTTCGGAGAGAACAAGCAAAAAAGATGATCGATGATATGCTTCAGAAGGATATCATCCAACCATCGTCAAGTCCGTGGGCTTCTCCAATAATCCTAGTTCCGAAAAAGGATGGATCTCTGCAATTTTTGCATCGACTACCGGACGCTAAATTCTGTCACACGGAAAGACGCCTACCCCTTACCGAGAGTGGACGATACCTTGGAAGCATTAAGTGGATCGAAGTGGTTTTCCACTTTGGATCTCACATGCGGCTATTGGCAGGTAGAAATAGAAGAAAAAGATCGGCACAAAACGGCATTTTGCCCCGAGAAGGACTTTTTGAATTCAAAATTATGCCGTTCGGATTGCGTAACGCTCTGGCGGTATTCCAAAGGTTGATGGATCTGGTACTCTCCGGTATCCAGTGGGAACGCTGTCTCGTTTATATTGATGATATAGTCATCATGGGAAAAACCTTTGAGCGTCATCTTCAAAATTTGATACTTGTGCTGGAAAGACTACGACGGGCGGGGCTGCGACTAAAACCCTCTAAGTGCTCGCTGTTCCAGGAGAAGGTGGTGTACCTTGGTCACGTCGTTATGAGAGAGGGAATTCACACTGATCCAGAGAAGGTTAACGCTGTGAAGACGTGGCTGGTTCCCACCTCAGGGCGCGACGTGCAGCAATTCTTGGGGCTGGTTGGATAGTACAGAAATTATATTCAATTTCGCAACTATCGCGAAGCCCCTGTATCAGCTTACCGAACGAGGACGTGAGTTCTGCTGGTCAGAAGAGTGTTCCACTTCCTTTCAGGAGCTGATATCTCAGCTGGTTGCTGCCCCGATTCTCGCATTTCCAGACTTCAGTAAAACCCTTCCTTCTGAATACAGATGCGTGTGAGACTGGAATTGGAGCAGTTTTGTTGCAAGAACACAACGGCTTGGAGAGGGTGGTGGTGTACGCTATTCGTACTCTCAGCAAGGCTGAACGAAAGTACTGTGTGACCAGGAAAGAATTATTGTCAGTGGTCACCTTTCTAAAACATTTCAGGCCTTACCTGTTGTAATATATTCACAAACTGGTTCGTGACACACCAGACGGAAAGCACAAATGACACACGAACACACATTTATATACAATAACAACCGGTTTATCCGGTACTCGTCCCGCGCCCGCAATACGCATGCGCACATCCGATTGTACATATATCACACCCCTCCCCACTTAGGTTGAGGTCTTTGTTGTAGCGGCGCTGCGGGGCAGTTGACCTTCGGCCTCAAATCTATTCATCAGGCACTGTTTACACTGGCGATCCATTGTTCCATGCGGCTGTCTGGGGCCTTCGCGACGTGGTGTTACTGGTTCCCACACTCCCTCAGACTGCATACAACTCAAAAAACTCTTATCCGGGGCCTTCACCGTGGCCCGTGAAGCCTACACTCCCTCGGTAAGTTCCTTAATTGCCTCCCGGCGGCAGGATCTCTTCGTCCTCCCCGAAGCAGGCTCCTACGGATGACTCGAACTAATCAGGGGCCGTCCACATGGTCGCTGACCATTCTCCCTCTGACTCTGTAGCACATGCCTTCACCCGCTTATTGAAAGAGGTGACTCCTCCCCGGTGATAGGATAGCTGTCCTCCCCGGCGGCCGGTTTCAATGACTAGCGCATTTGTCAGGGCCCTCTACATAGAGATCACATTCCATTCTCCTCTGACGCGCGTACATATGCCAACACATCTCGTAGGTACACATCCTCTCCTTCTTGTTCTTGAATTTCTTCCTCGGTGAGAAGATCACTCCGTCCTCGTACACCGCTTCAATTTTTCTGCCTTCTCGTGAGAGGGGCTCCCGTCGTGGTGCGCACCCTCGTCGCCAATGTAATATATTCACAAACTGGTTCGTGACACACCAGACGGAAAGCACAAATGACACACGAACACACATTTATATACAATAACAACCGGTTTATCCGGTACTCGTCCCGCGCCCGCAATACGCATGCGCACATCCGATTGTACATATATCACACCTGTTAGGTCACCACTTTACACTTCGAACAGATCATAGCTCCTTACAGTGGATTTACAGCATGAAGGAGCCTGAAGTGCAACTGGCGCGGTGGCTGGAACAAATCCAAGAATTTGACTTTAAAGTAGTGCATCGCAGGGG
The DNA here is from genome assembly GCA_963681505.1 of Eunapius fragilis. Classification (NCBI taxonomy): domain Eukaryota; kingdom Metazoa; phylum Porifera; class Demospongiae; order Spongillida; family Spongillidae; genus Eunapius; species Eunapius fragilis. The sequence continues at coordinate 6,920,725 of OY811975.1, read as the reverse complement.
GAGCTGCCACCAAAATGCAGATGCCTTATCTCGTCTTCATAATTTAGGCGAGAGTGAATCCCCTGGAAAGGTGTTGGAATATCCCACACAATCGTGCAGCTGTGCGGTGCAAAACAGCGACCAACCGCTTACCGAAATACGAGAGCTCCAGGGTGCCGACGAAGACATTGGACCTGCTCTCCAGCCTGTGATATCAGGAAAAGTCCCGGAGGCCAGTTTCTGTAAAGGCAAGAGTAGAGAGTTTAACCAGTTAGTACAACAGTGGGAACAGTTGTTGGTGAAGAATGGAGTTCTTTTCAGGCATCGCGAAGACGCAGGAAGTGTTATTCAGCAAGTTGTGGTTCTGAAGGCAGCCAGGTCCCAGGTATTGAAGCATCTGCACGAAGGTGCATTCGGTGGTCATCTGGGAGAAGCAAAAACTCTGGGTCGACTACGTGAGAGGTTCTACTGGCCCGGATTTTCCGAAGATACAGTGGAATGGTGTAGGACTTGTCCTACTTGTGCAGCAAGAAAGAACCCTTCTCACAAGAGCAGACCCCCCCCCCCCCCCCCCCTTTCAGAGCATGACAGCAGGCTACCCATTGCAACTGGTGGCAGTGGACATAGTTGGACCATTAACTCCTTCCAAATCTGAAAATACGTACATCCTGGTGGCATCTGATTATTTTACCCGATGGGTCGAGGCTTACGCGATCCCCAATCAAGAAGCGGTGACAGTGGCTAATAAATTAGTGGATGAGTTCTTTTGTAGGTTTTCAGTTCCTGAGCAGCTGCATTCGGACCAGGGGCGACAGTTCGAGGCCAATGTGATGCAGGAAGTCTGTCGTCTTCTTCAGATTGACAAGACGCGCACTACACCCTACCATCCCCAATCGGATGGACTGGTCTAGCATTTTAATCGGACGATGTTGGCCATGCTGGTTAGTACCGTGGAGGAAGACCGAGTAATTGGGAACAGCATCTCAGTAAGGTATGTATGGCCTACAATACATCCGTTCATCCGTCAACGGGCTATGCACCATTGTACTTAATGTTTGGTTGCCTTGCTAGACTCCCGGTGGACATTATTATGTACGGTTCTTGTCCGACAGAACCTGTGTCGCCTCATCAGTATGTGAAAACATTAAAAGCTACCATGGAGGGCGCTTATGAGAAGGCCCGAGAACACCTGAAGGCAACAGCTGTCAGATCGGAAGAATTGTACAAAAGGGTGCATGGGCGGGAGTTTCAGGTCGGGGAATTGGTGTGGTTGAACAACCCGGTGGTGCCGAGGGGGAGGTCAAGAAAGCTGCACTGCCCATGGACTGGGCCCTTCAAGGTTATCAAAAATATATCGCCCGTTGTGTACAGGATCCAGGATAAACGCCCTGGCTCACGAAAAAGAGTTGTAGTGCACTTTGATCGGTTGAAACCCTGTCCGGACAATATACGGATAAAACCAGTAGGGTATGAAGTGCAAAATTCTGATGCGAGCAGTGATCATCGTGTGCCTGCACAGCCCTCACAGTGCGCATGTGCATGAAGCACGTTCATTTTTTGTCACCTCTTGGAGAGCAACGCAATGGATATGAAAGACGGTCGTTTCATATACAGGGAAATCTTTACCTACCTTTTAGACAGCAAGTACCCATCTGGCTTCTGCAAGGCAGATAAGTTGGCTTTACGAAAGAGAGCCAAGTTTTTCAAAGCAAAGGGTTCTGACCTTTACTACATTGGTCGAGGTGAGAACGTGTATACTTGTAAAGTCTTGTAAGTACTTTACTTCTCGTGCGTGAACACTAGACAAAACTGATCATGGTGCCAGCCCGAGGACGCGGCTAGTTGTGGAGGATAGGGAGCAACGGCGAAGAATCGTATCGATTACCCACGAGGATGGTCATTTTGGTGTGAATAGAACTAATGACACAATAGCTGCAAAGTACTATTGGCCTGGCCTTTTCATGGATGTAAAACAGCAAGTAATATACTATCGCTGCTATATAGACGCACGATTTATCACCGTATTTTGCTCTTTAGGTGACTGCTTGTGATCGCTGTCAGAGGATGAATAAGAAGTTAAAAACGTCTACAACAGAACTCCATCCCATTCCCGTTAAGGCTCAGATATGGTGCCAAGTTGGAATGGACCTTATTGGGCAACACCACGTGGTAATAAGTACATTATTACGTTGACGGACTATTTTTCAAAATGGGCTGAAGCAATGGCGCTTCCTGACAAATCAGCATATGGAGTAGCTACATGTAGATTTATGTATTCTGTGAGTTTCTAGATATGCAAATTAGGTTCCTTATTATGTTTCATTGTATTTTCAAACGATTTGTCGATTTGGAGCACCTGAAATTGTGATAACGGACCAAGGGAGAAAGTTTGTTTGATGAAAGAGCTGTACCTGATAACCAAGACTCAGCATAGAATTACTAGTGCTTATCATCCTCAGGTATTCATTTAGTTTTTAATGTAAAATTGCACATTGGGTTTGTAAAGTGTAAGAGTGTCCTTGGGAATCAGAGGTGATTAAGTAGTTAGTGTCATTAATTCGTCATTACTATAGACATTCCTATAATCCAATAAGTTTTTAACTTGCACATTATACTGAATAGTGCAAATATTGTACTACACTATGAAGTGCCCCGTAATGTATTAATGAAGCAAGCTGCTATATGTATATGGGTCAATGTTTGTAACTTATTGCACTATGTACTCAGACCAATGGGCTCACAGAACGATTTAATCAAACATTGTTGAGAAATCTATGCAAATTGACAGATGATGACAAAAGCAACTGGGATTTGAAGTTAGAAACAGTACTAATGGGATACAGATGCTCTCGTCAAGAAACAATTAAACGATCCTCATATTACATGTTGTTTCAAAAGAAGATGCGTTTACCCATTGATAGTGAAGTGATACCACTTCAAAACTTATATTATTTTAACTCTGAGAATGAAGTTCAAGAAGTTATCCAGGTGCTGTTAGAAAGTAGAGGTAAATTGTTTGATAAAACAAGCTTGAATATTTCAGAGTCTCAGAGGGAACAGATGAAGGTGTATGACAGGAAACATCAGTCTACTATACTGTCTGTTAATACAATGGTTTTAATGGAAAATTCATGTCAGAAACAGCGCAAGGGAGGGAAAATGGACGACCGTTACACTGGTCCATATTTCATTAATAGACATGTGGGAAAAGGGGTTTACGAGCTCAGAAATGCACATGATAAAATTTTTAAAAAAAGGTAAATATCAATAGATGTACACTTGCAGCAAAGACATAGAAGGTTCTAGTGATGACAAAGCAAAAGGAGAACATAAAGAGTTTAATCAGGAAGAACTTTTAAAACAGCTCCATTCACCAAACCTTATGCACCTATGGAGAACTGGAGCATCAGAACTTTTGTACAGCACAGAGGAAGATGATTACTTTGATGTAAGTGTGCATATGTTTGATGTGTTTTTTAATTACAAGTGTATATCTTTTTATCAGCCAGAATCTCTGGATTTGCAAGGCAATGAATTTGCACTAAGCAAAGACCTCATGGTGTATCTGTGGACACAGTATCGGACCATCTCAGGTAAAGAACCGCTAAGAGATGTTTATGATGGCAATTTCATCATTATTGATGATGACCTTTATGATGATTTTAAGTTATTTAAAAAGAATGGTGAATCATTTGAGCACTGTATTGTTGAGGCAGTTGATATTCTTATATATTGGAGCAGATCAATTATGAAAGAGATCAAAGCAGTTCACACCATAGGGAAAACATTTTTTCTGATGTCTCCATTGGAGTTAGATGAATTCTGTAGTTGGGTCTTTGCAACAAGAAAGCTAAAGTTCACTCTGCAAGGTATGTAAATGTTATAGTGCTAAATGATTCTACATATCATTACTTCATTGATTACAGCTATACTAAAGAAGTTACCTCAAGAAGAACATGTATTTAATACACCTACTGAACTTTCAAACGAACATGAACTGGATGCACCTACTGATAAACTTCCAGAAGGACATGTATTTGATGCATCTTCTGATGAACTAAAGAAGAGACAGTATGATAGCTTGTGGTTAGAAGTAGATGGTATAAAACTGAACAAAACACAAAAGGATATATTGTCATCTACTGGATGGTTGGATGATAAGATTGTTAATGCTGCTCAATCATTGCTTCGTAAGCAGTTTGGTTTAGCAGGGCTTCAGAACACCACATTGGGATACACTTTAACATATGACATAATGTGCAAACAATTTGTTCTGATTATGCACAACGGACAAGATCACTGGCTAACAGTTTCAACCATTGGGTTGCAGTCATCCTACATTAACATATTTGACAGTATGTATTCCACTTTGTCAAGCTTTTGTAAAGATCAAATTTGTGCTTTACTATTTGCCAATGACAAAGTAATTAATTTTCAATTTATTAATGTAGATAAGCAGGAAAATACATATGATTGTGGTCTGTATGCTATTGCATATGCTACAAGTGTGTGTCATGGTGATGATGTTTCTCAAATGAAGTATAACTGTGCTGAAATGAGACCACATTTGATGCACTGCCTTGATACAGGCATTATAACCCGATTTCCAAGCACACACAGAATATACGGACTCACGTTGGCTGAAGAAGGCATTCCTGTTTACTGTTATTGCAGAACAACACAAGCGGAAAATATGATTCAATGTCGCAATTGTAAGGAATGGTTTCACTTGAAATGTGACCTTTCAATATCCAGGAAAAACTGGAAAAAGCCCAACTATTCATGGCTCTGCAGAAACTGTTTATAGGTGCAAGCAATTTCGTGCATACTATTAGTGTATTGCGCATCACATTTTATATGCTTGTGTTTCAGAAAATGCATGGGATAGTTCAGATCCTCAAGATGATACAATTGGGTTTTACATATTCCATTACGAGCTTGAATTCATGACATAATAACTAATAAAAATTGGTCTGTCTGGCTCTATCATAATATAATCGAGCTGTGTATTAGGCAGCAATCTCGCTTGTCTCTATCGACTCATCTACGCTGTATTGAGCATACCTCACCTGAAAAAGCACCAGCTAAAGTAAATGGAGAAATTGTTGTTATCGTGAGATTGTGGTACGCTCGCATACATAAGGCGAGTTAGTGCGTAGGAATGATGTTGACAGGGGGTCCCTAGTTTCACGAAGGGATCCCCAAATTTCCAGAAATATAGGGACGGGGGGGGTCCCCAATTTACCGAATAATTGGGGACGCGCGGGGTCCCCAATTTTCCGGAAAATTGGGGACGGGGGTCCCTAATTTCATGGGATCCCCAATTTTACGTGACACCGGGACTCGGAATGAGGAACAAGAGCCGGATAGGTCTGGCGTTGCTGAACGTCCGCCGAACCCTATAGAACGTTCACACACCGCACCAGAATTGGCTCCTGGTGTCAACTCTGAAAGCGCAGCTCTCGAGTCAGAAACAGCAGTAAGCCCGGCGTCGAGATCTGACGAATCTGGTAGGTCCAGACATCAGAAACGAGTACGTCAATCGCCCCCAGAACAATCGGCATCCCGCTACCCCAAACGTACACGTAACGCCTCCTCCCGTTTTGGCTGGAATCCTGTTTGGTGACGTCAAAACTCCGTGGGATTGCCTCTTTGAAAAGGGGAGTAGTGTAGCAATGCTATATAATTCTGTATACTCCACGCAAAAAAGGGCAGTCTGCTTGTGATTTTATATTACAGCGATTTGCTATAGATTCTCGGCAATAGCACTACAATACAAAGGATAAATGTACTCTAAGTAAACTGATCTCACGCTATAATCAGATAACTATGCACCACAATACATAACCAAATAGACGTAAGCAACTTTGGCCTTATTCACACATTTCAAACAGCGCATATTACTATAAAACGTAGAGAGACGCAGTATTTACCACTGTAACTAAACTATTCCTTCCATTTTAGCGATATACCATGCATGCTCATAATTTATCGATCCACATCAATTTGGTCTTATACACACATTTCAAACAGCGCATATTACCATAAAACGTAGAGAGACTCAGTATTTACCGCTGTAACTAAACTATTCCTTCCATTTTAGCGATATACCATGCATGCTCATAATTTATCGATTCAACATTTATCGATGCCGTCAAGTACCTTTGGCAGAGGCGTAGGAACGTTTTTAATAGTGGGGGGCGGGGGGCTGAAGTGAACTTGAAGTGGGCGTGGTCATTTATGTGCCATGATGTAATATTACGTCATGGCTCGCGACCGTGTATAGTCGCATGGCTGTAGACAACTTTCAAAGTTTGGGGGGGGGGGGGGGGGGGGGGGGGGCTATGAAAACTGGGGGTGCGTGCCCCCTCCTGCTCCCAGATAGTGGGTAACATTAAATGCACCCGGCTCTATACGGTATAGCAACGAATGCTACTGCTATATTTTTTAGTTAGTTGACCTTTTCAAAAATCACTTGCCGCCGCGGAGATTTTTTGATCAGCTTTGTCATTTCTTTGATAGTGTCTAATGTATCACGAAGGATTACATTTGCCTTTACTGCGTCTTGAAGGGAGCTAAGTTCAGAGCAGGCCATAGCAATGGGTATACAAAGCTCTATGCTCTTTTCGAAGTATAGTAGTTGATACACCTGTTTTACAGCCTGCCATTGTAGTTAACTAGCCCACTGTCCACGACAATTGTGAAGTGAAGGGATAACCTCCCAAAATGTCTTCTATTGTTCGGATGATGCTTTCTGCAGAGATAGAGTCCATGCTGTGGACTATACTCCACTCACGATCGACCGCTATCAATGATTACAGTACGAGATACGGTTAATATTTTAATATTTTCTCACAAGGAAAATTTTGGGGGGCTCAAGCCCCCGAGCCCTCCCTTGTCTACGGCCTTGATATTATTATTACGTGCCCGTTACTATCTTTCGCCATAAGCACGTGTCACATGTGCATATACCGCAAAAATTAATTATGCATACTCAATAATAAAAGTGGGGGGGCTTAGCCCCCACACATTTAAAAGTGGGGGGGCTATAGTCCCCTCAGCCCCCCCCCCTTCCTACGCCTATGTTTGGCGGGTGGTTGTTCTGTTGTTCCTTTCGGTACAGCGCTTGACATACGCACATTTGCCAGATCAGGCAGCATCTTTCCACTTTTAAATGCTCGAATGGAATCAGAATAGTCCTTGAGATTGCATAGTAAAACCATCGAATTTGATAACGCTGGTTGTTTTATACTGGTGCGTCATGAACATTGTGATAGCTGATGTAATGTGCTGTTTGTAGATCAACACCAAATAAAGTACTACTAATTGCCCGATAAGTTAGGCGTCTAACAGACACCTGAAGATAACATGCGGACACATTCTGAAACGATTGTTACACATGGCGTGCTTTACAAACGTTCCTGTTGTGAGTTATGCTATCCGGAAGGAAGAAGACGACACTTTAGGGGGACTGGGTACGGACGATGGGGACGATTTTTTTTGTTCTCTAAAAGTACACCGTCTTATGACACAGATATAACGCAGAACTGTTCTCCTTATTGATATTGTTCGATTGCCACTAAGAGCGAAGTGACCCGACTCTTGGCTGTCACGCTAGACGCGAGTGACGTTTTTAATGATTTCATGATACGGCAGGATTCCTACATTAAACCCTACTCGCGTAGTTTCCGATACAAGTATAGGCAGTTTTATTGCTTATCAGTTGCTTACGCCAACTTTAAATCATTAAAACAACAAAGATAGTATCCACAGGGACTGGGAACGATGTGCGTGCCAATGTTACCATGATTCAACATATCACGCCAGATAATAGGCGGTCATCTTGCTTTTTTTTTCAAATTGAATTTTAAACCAGTCTATAATGTACTATAAATCGATCCGATTATCATGTGTGTACTTCAAAAATTATAGCATTAACCATTCCGTAACTAAATTCAAGACAAAATATTAATTTCTACCGTGCATAATTTTATTCATAAAAGTATGTCATTGCGCGCGCAATCCATTCAATAAAATTGTTAATAATGGCGAGAGCTAGCTCACGAGACCTATAGGAGGTCTATACATTTAATAATTATGCTAATACATTATTAATAAATGTCACGCCCCTCCAAGGCTCCCCTTATCTACGGCCTTGCAAACGTCAGTCTGGTTCTTTTTTTACTTCTATAGCGAACGGAATTCGCTAAGCGATCGAAATGCGTGGCTGGATTCAGCTGCCAGCTGCCATCGCCTTACGCAACACGGTATGTACTAGCCTATAGCAGTAGTGGCACATAACATCATTTAGAAATCGTTTACCTGTCGGTTCAGTGCACTCCTTGCGTGCCCATTTATCTACGTACAATGCTATAACAGACCCATGAGAAACGATGCATGGGGGAGGCGGGGTCGAGTTAAAATCACAGCTGGGCCACGGCTCAGGCAGAGGCGGATGCAGGAATTTTGGAAGGGGGGGTCACCACAGGGGGTGTGTGCGGTAGGGGGATGTGCCCCCTCCCGCGCGAAGCGCGGAAGCTTTTGAAATCATTAGATGGGCTGGCATTGCATGCAAAATAAACTACTTTTCATACACACGAACATGTACAGGTTTTTTTTTTAAATCAAAAATAGTTGTAAGTATGCTGGCAAAGGTGCCATGAATGCTACGTATGTGCCGGACCTTAAGTGTGTTGGAGCGGATAAATTTAATGTGCATGCATGCATGCGCATCACGATCATTTACAGTGTTGCATTATGATTATACATATATACATGTCAGTATAGTCATAAAATTGCGACAGAATGATTTTAAAAATCCCTTTGAGTTACTTGTCCGGCTTTGTGATAAAGAGTAAAGAAGAGACGTCGCGTGGTTGCTTCCGAATGAACTCTTCTGCTACAGTACGGCTATCGATCTGCACATCATAATGGATATGCATCAGACACAATGATGACAACCTCTCTTCACCCATATGCATGAACGCAAAACAGTTTTCACCCTTCGAAATGCAGAGAATGAAGGCTCAGCCTCACAGCTTGTAACGAGAAGAACACATCCTAGCTGTAGCAAATGATGAACATTGGGAAACAACGCTGGTTACACAAAGTTAAAGTCCCATGAAGAGTATCGGGTATCTTGGTGCTGCACCTCAACCACCTATCCCTCCAAATTTGAAGCTTGGCTTTCATATCTTGGCAGTTCGATTTCATAAAGTTTTAAATCATTGACTACAGATTTCAAGACACTGTCATCACATTTCACTAACAGAGGAGGGGCAAATCTTAAGAGACCTCTAATAATTATAATCTTCAGAGGAACGACTATACTTAACTGCATGCATTAAGACTTCATCGCAGAATGGAACCATAATTGCAATTTTGTAGTATTCCTTAGGACTATTTGCTTGATGATTGCATGGATCTGTTCTGCTCCATCCAACTACTCGAGGTTGTTTTTCTTCGCCTCCAGTGCATCTTGTAGTATAAAGAATTTCTTCGTACCAACTTTCATATCTCTCTACGTATGGTCTCAACATCTTTGACCATGCTTTCAACATCACAGAATGCTTCATATATATCCAGATCTCGCTTTTGAAGCTTGGATGTTATACCACGTAAAAGCATCAAAATGTTCTTCAGTGCAACAATACAAACAGAAAACTCGAAATTCCTAAATGAGGCTAAAATGCCTTGCGCTCTAGTTTTAGTGTCAGAGTCCCAACTCCAGCCATCTGTGCAATCTTGATTATTAGTGTAAAAGTGAGATGCAGTCAGTGTGACTACTGATTCCGCAAAAAAAAAAAGCAATGCATTGAAATTTCCTTTGTTAGCACTTTGATTGGCAGTACTATCATCCCGGTGGCCTCTAAGTGCAATTCCTTGCTTACCACAGTACAATAAACAATCAGCAATGCTGTCTAAAGCTGCTTTGTTAAAAGAGAATTCACTTTCTTGCTGTTGAAGCATCTGTACATCACACACACACACACACACACACACACACACACACACACACACACACACACACACACACACACACACACACACACACACACACACACACACACACACACACACACACACACACACCCATGTATCTGCCACTGCTCCCGCGCGAAGCGCGGACGCTTTTTTTGTTGCTGTACCTTCAAAGTGCAATTTAAAACGCTATACTGCGCAACTATGAATAAATAATTAGACAAACGAAAGGGGGGGGGGCACGTGCCCCCGGTGCCCCCCCCCCCCTGGATCCGCCACTGCGGCTGTTCCGTACGTGACATTAGGTTTTGAAATTAGATCGTAAGAATTGAATTACGGTATGTCTAAAAAAATGGTCGCCATAGAGCTCATTAACTGACACTTAACTTCGGAGGTTGCCTGTACTTGGCCTTTTGTACCAATGCGAAAACCAATAAGGAATTTATGTTTAGTAAACATCTAGAATACTAAAGGACTATCGAATACTATTACGACTACAATGTACTTGTGGCCACGCATACAGGCTCTTCTCAACATATCTGAAAATGCCATGAGTTCGATTTCATACTGTAAAAAATTGCTCTTATTAAATGAGCTGTAAAACGCTCAGAAGAAAGAGAAAGAATCAGTGAATCGTTTGATGAATTCGGCTTCGTGCTACGCGCCTGCAAACTAGGCGTAAGAGCTCTTACAAAACCGTGAATAATTTACACACCGCGAGCAATCTACAGCCACAATGGAACCTAAGCACAAGTGTCAATAGGATGATTTGTGCTGGTTATGTGGTTGCAGGCTGTAGTAACCGTAGCACGCGCGGCGCTGACTATCGTGCACAGAGATAGCAAACAACACAATAGCAATACACACCCACAAACACGATACATAAACCATACAACAGCCTAACGCCAGTCCAGCTGGTATCCGTGTACGACTCCGTAAGGAACTGCTCACTTCAGATATTTACGTCTTTATATACGGAGGACTAGGTACCGCGCCCCTGCTCCAGCAGTATGACATCATTATGACATGATGTAACTCGTCCACTACACTTCTCCCCTTTTAGTTTCCAAATGTGGTCACCATAGCGATCAGGTGGATGATGAGGCCTACTGGATCTGCGAAGTTCTGGCCTTTGTGCCACATTTTCATCCTGCACCACAGGAGTCTCCTCAGCTCCTTGACCAACTACCTCCTGTTCTGTTGGCATCTCTGTTCGAATCTCTGGGGCAGGCTCTTCTTGCCAGATGGTGGCTGGAAGTACCAAGTCAGTACAGACCCCTTCCTCTCCAGATTCTTTCATCTCCACTGGTTGCCCAGGTCCTTGTTGCCTTACATGGTCAACGTGACGTTTGACTTCCACCTCAGTGTCCAAACGAACTGAGTAAGACACTGGTCCAGCCTGAGCCACAATCACTCCAGGAATCCATTTGGCTAGAACTCGAAAAAATTTTACATACACTGCATCCCCCACCAAGAATGACCATGGTTTAACTCCCTGGTCATGTGCAGTCTTTTGACGTTCTTGGCTTCTATGGACTTGTTTGGTGATATCAGGAACCAAGAGGTCTAGCAATGTTCTGGGACGCCGCCCCATGAGCAGCTGTGCTGGTGGTTGACCTGTCATGGCATGAGGTGTGATTCTGTATTGAGAAAGAAACCTGTTTATTCGGATTTCAAGGTCACCTTCTGTCTTTCTCATTGCTTCCTTGAACTTTTGGACTGCACGCTCCGCCAGCCCATTGCTAGATGGGTGATAAGGGGCACACTGTATGTGCCTGATGCCATTATGCTTCATGAAGCATCCAAATTCTGCAGAAGAGAAAGCTGTGCCATTATCAGACACCACAATTTCAGGCAATCCATGGGTAGCAAACAGGTGTCTCAACTCTTTGATTGTCTGCTGTGAACCTGTCGAGGCCACTGGAACCACTTCAAGCCACTTAGAGTAAGCATCAACCACAATCAGAAATATTTTTCCCAGAAAGGAGCCAGCATGATCAATGTGGAGGCGTGACCATGGCTTAGAAGGCCACTCCCATGGGTGCAATGGAGCCTTAGGTGGAGACTTCCTGTTTGCTTGACAGGCGTCACACTCATTCACCTTTGACTCCAACTCTGAGTCCATTCCAGGCCACCAAACCACTCCTCTGGCCAAAGCCTTCATTCTTGTGATGCCAGGATGCCCTGCATGCAATAACTGCAACACATGTGCACGTCCTGCCGGAGGAATCACCACCCTACTACCCCACATCACACAGCCATCCTGCACACTGAGTTCCATAGCCCTTTGCTGATATGTTCTTAACTCACTGCAAAGGTTGGCATCTCCTGGCCAACCACCAAGGACCAATCCTTTAACCCGAGCCAATATAGGATCCTTAGCTGTCCAAGCTCTGATAGAGGCTACGGTCACAGGACAGTCCTCATTCGAGAGTGCCCCAAGTGTCAACATCAATTCTCCAGGCAACAAGACCTCCTTTGGGGCTTCTTCTACTGGAAGCATTCTAAGACCATCAGCATTGCTTTGTTCCTTTGCTGATCTATACACAATACGGTAGTTGTAGGCACTCAGTATCAATGCCCATCTCTGAATTCTGGCTGATGCCATGGCAGGAACAGGTCGAGACTTAGAGAACAGATATTGGAGAGGTTTGTGATCAGAGTATACAATGAAGTACCTACCCAACAAAAACTGGTGAAATCTTTTTACTCCATAAATAATCGCCAGGCCCTCTTTCTCTATTTGGGAATATTTCTTTTCTGCTGGGGCCAATGAGCAGGAAGCAAATGCAATTGGCCTCTCTGAACCATCTTCAAACTGGTGAGCCAACACTGCTCCTAATCCATAGGGTGATGCATCACATGACAGCACTAGCCTTTTGTCTGGATCAAAATGAGTCAAGACACATGTTGACGTAAGTTGTGACTTAGCTTTTGTGAAGGCCCTTTCTTGTTGTTGTCCCCAATACCATGGTTCATGCTTCCGTAGCAGCTGGTGGAGAGGGGCTAGAGTGTCGGCCAGCTTGTGCAGGAACTTCCCATAGTAGTTCACTAGCCCTAGAAATGAACGTAACTGAGAAACATTCTGAGGTACAGGGGCATCCAATACAGCACGCTTCTTGTCTTCTGCTGGGCAAATTCCCTCTGCTGAAATGTGATGACCTAAGTACTGGATAGAAGGTAACATGAAGAGACATTTAGACCTCCTTAACCTTATCCCAGCATTTTCCAACTTAGCCATAACCATCTCTAGTAACTGCATGTGCTCTGACTCTGATGATCCTGCCACCAAGATGTCATCCAGGTACACCAGTACTGCTGGAATTCCCTGCAGGATGTTTTCCATTGTATGTTGGAATATGGCAGGAGCTGAAGCCACACCAAAAGGTAATCTGTTATATTGGAACAAGCCTTTGTGTGTAGAGATTGTAACATATTTTTTTGATTCTTGTTACAGCTCTATCTGCAAGTATAAGCATTAGCAAGGTCTAGCTTTGTAAACACCTTCCCTTTTCCTAGGGATGATATCAAGTCTTCAATGCGTGGCAATGGATATTTCTCCAGACTTGCAACTCGATTTACAGTCAACTTATAATCTCCACACAGACGAATGCTACCATCTCCTTTGACCACTGGAACCACAGGAGCTGCCCAATCAGAGTGAGTCACGGGTTCAATAATTCCTGCTGCCTTTGCAATTCAAAAGCCTTAGTAAAGGTAAGATTAGATTCCGCGAGTAGCCTTTGCTGAAGCTTCTGGTTCCGGAGACCGCACACCAACCTGTCCCTCAGCATGACGTCTAAAGTATCCCCAAACACACAAAATTCCGATAGCTTCGTTAGCTCGGCCACAAACAGGGATACACTTTCCGAGTCCTGTTGAGAACGACAAAAAAACTTAAAACGTTGTACAATACTAGACGGTCCGGCAACAAGTGGTCATGTACCAACTTGACAATTTCGCTGAAGGACCTTTCCGTGGGCTTGGCAGGAAACACCAGACTTCGGATAAGCTGGTAAGTACCCCCACCGCATGCACTAAGCAAGACTGCGCGTTGCTTAGCAGGGTCTGAAATGCCATTGGCAACAAAGTATTGCGCTAACCGTTCACAATAGTATGTCCAGTTGTCTGTATCTCTGTTAAAGGGTTCCACAGTGCCAATTGGGGCCGCCATCGCTATTCCAGTTCACCTCGTCGCCAATGTAGTAACCGTAGCACGCGCGGCGCTGACCATCGTGCACAGAGATAGCAAACACACAATAGCAATACACACTCACAAACACGATACATAAACCATACAACAGCCTAACGCCAGTCCAGCTGGTATCCGTGTACGACTCCGTAAGGAACTGCTCACTTCAGATATTTACGTCTTTATATACGGAGGACTAGGTACCGCGCCCCTGCTCCAGCAGTATGACATCATTATGACATGATGTAACTCGTCCACTACACAGGCCATCTAAACAAGCAAGAATTCATAAAGAGCTACTGTCAAGCTTTCATATTGACACATAAAAAGACAGTCCTGAGATCTGTCACGCACGATTTGGTCCGCGTCTAATTTCGGTCCAGCCGGATCCGACCAAAAAAGGCTGCCTGAAATTGTCCGGCCGGACAATTTTAGGTGCTCAATTTTGTCCCACCTGGCATTTTTTGGTCCCATGTAGTTTTTTCCTTTGGAAAGTGTCGTCAGAATCAGGGACAGACGAAGGTGACACTCTTAATTGAACTGGCCTACAGTTACAAGGTCAATGGAAAGTACCCTGAAGGATGCGATGCGAACAAGAAACGATCAATCAGAGGAAAGGTGGAAAAGATTTTCTTAAAGAATGGCGAATCGTGGACTAAAAGAAAAATGAATGGAAGGACTAAGGTACGTGCAGCATGTAACTACGTGCTCTTGGTGGCAAAAAGATTCTTATCCACTCATTGGTCATCGTTGATAAGCATGGAACAAACTGAACAATGCAATGATGAAACAGTTGGGGATATGACACTGCCTAATTACTCCTTACCATCCACAGGTACACAAAGTGTATAATTTTAGTTTAAAGTTCCACATAAATCTTTTTTGAGTAGTCAAATGGTCTTGAAGAACGATACAATCAAACTTTGCAAAGAATGCTCTCAAAAGCAGTGATGGGACATAAGGTGATTTGGGATCAATTCATTGATTCAGCATACAACACTTTGTCCCATGAATCAACTAATTACACTCCATTTGAAGTGAAGTTCGGAAGAAAGGCGAGGATATACCTATTGATGCAGACCTGGAATCTATTTGTGAACTATTAAGTTTTTTTCCAAAGCTTGATTTTGTTTTATTTTTTAATTTACATTGTACTTAATACTTTTTAGTTCAGCAAAGGTACCAAACACAGCCAACCACATGGAACATGTGTCCATACAAAGACAAAGGATTCTGAAGAATGTGAAGTACAATATCCTTATTGCACAGGTATAAAGTATACATATTATACTGTGGCATTATGTACACTTTTGCTCCTAGGCTAAGCAAAAGCAGCAATATGATGCCAAACACGCTAGAGTCTCATAGTTTGAAATTGGTGCTACGGTGGTTAAAAAGGATTTTCTTCGGAAAAAGAGGAAGGGAGGGAAATTGGACCCCAAGTGGGTTGGGCCATACATTATAACTGCAAAATTCAGCAAAGGATTTTACTCCTTGTAATCTGTTGCAAATTCTTCTGACTGTATCAAGCGTGTGAATGGTGCACACCTTAAGATGCTATAAAATACCCACAAGTCTCATGTTATGTTTATGTGATACTTATATTATGCTGTTTATTTTGTACTTTTATCTCAGACAAAAACAAGCTGCCTAAAGTGATCTGTCCAAAGGACCAAAACAGGCATAGTGGGACCATTTAGGGCAGCCTGAAATGGTCCGGCGGACCATTTCAGGCAGCTTGATTTGGTCCGCCGGACAATTTCAGGCAGCCTAATTAGGTCCGCCGGACCATTTCCGGGTAGGACAAAATTAGGCGTGACAGATCCAACACCCATGCAAGTTATTCACATTCAAGTGCTGCGGGATGATGAAACATGTAACAATTGCATCACGAAGCCAAACACTTTTACTGACAAATTTTTGTTAGAGCCACATGACTGGTGCAAAAGGTGTTTGATGCTTCCAAGGAGAGCTTCATTCATATAAATTCTGCTGAAATTCTCCAAATGCCATTCACTGTATGACAGTACAGTACACAACGCAAGCACCATGCAAAAACTTGGTGTGTGCGTACCATGTTTATATATATGTAGGTGGTTGTTTAGGTACTAAACTTGGTTTAATGTTTTGGTGAATGAGTAATACTGTACACCCCCTAGCCTAAAGCCTGGTAACATCCCAGCATTTCCATTAAACCCCGAGCTTAAAGTCTGGGGACTGAAAAGCCTCACCTCCATTTAGTCAACCCAATCTAATACACTCTGATCCCAAACATATTGACACCTGATATGGTTCCAGGTCAAACATGTTGAAAAAGGATGGTGGCAGGCTGTTTACAGCTAATTGCTAGCTGCATTGCATACTCATCCCGAATCCACCTGTGCAGTGCTGTACTTGAGCATGTATTGCTGTGTTCTTGCTTATACATCAATGAGGCGGCACCCTTCAGGCTTCTACCCCTGACCTAGCCACCTTACCTCAACCAGTGTCATGGGGTGAGCTGAGTAAAAGGGACCAGCATCACCTCTTGGTTCCAGTCAGACTCAGGGCAAGGGGTCAGCACCCTATGTAACCCGACTGGATGGTTGTTGCCTGCCCCCTTTTGGGCAAACAATCAACTCAAACACAACCAAAAGCATGCTATAGCACGAGGGAGCATTCAGACAGCATTAATGTAATTCTTGTGAGCTATTCCTTTCATTCCTACTAGGTCAGGCCATCAAGTGAGGACCATGCACATGTTGGAATGGGAATCTACATACCACTGTGGTCTAATGGGGGAGCAAGGTGATGAACCATACATGCTAAATTCAATTCTTTAAAACGCACCTATACACTGGAATCAGATATACTACTGCTTGGCTTAAAAACATTTTGCAAGACCATTACCTTAACATTACATCATACATGTCAGTTGCAATAACACCGCCTAATAAAAGAATACATACAATTCTGTTATCGGAACCTACGCGAGTAGGTTCCATATAGGAATCCTGCAGTATCATGAATGTCATTAAAAAAGTCTCTCGCGTCTAGCGGGACAGCCAAGAGTCGGGTCACTTCGCTTTTAGTGGCAATCGAGCAATATCAAAAAGGAGAACAGTTCTGCGTTATACATATGTCATAAGACGGTGTACTTTTAGAGAACAAAAATACTCGTCCCCATCGTCCGTACCCAGTCCCACCTAAAATTTCTCCTTCGTCGTCGTCTTCTTCTTCTTCTTCCTTCCGGAGAGTATAACTCACGACAGGAACGTTTGTAAAGCACGCCATGTGTACCAATCGCTTCAGGATGTGTCCGCATGTTATCTTCAGGTATCTGTTAGACGCCTAACCGATCAGGCAATTGGCTGAAGCGAGTAGTACCTTATTTGGTGTTGATCTACAAATAGCACATTACATCAGCTATCACAATGTTCATGACGCACCAGTATAATATAACCAGTGTTATCAAATTCGATGGTTTTACCATATAATCTCATGAGGACAATTCTGATTCCACTCGAGCATATAAAAGTGGAAAGATCCAGATGCTGCCAGATCTGTCAAACGTGCGTATGTCAAGCGCGGTACCGAAAGGAACAACAAAACGACCACCCAAAGGTACGTTTATACGGCATCGATAAATGTTGGATCGATAAATTATAAGCATGCATATGGTATATCGCTAAAATGGAAGGAATAGTTTAGTTACAGCGGTAGAGATACTGCGTCTCTCCGTTTTACAGTAATATGCGCTGTTTGAAATGTGTGTATAACGCCAAAGTTGCTTACGTCAATTTGGTCATGTATTGTGGTGCATGGTTTATCTGATTATAGCGTGAGATCAGTTTACTTAGAGTGCATTTATTCTTTGTATTATATGGCTTCGTTTTTAACCTTTTGCTCCTCAATGGAGATAGTCTGGGGACTAGTGTAATATTTGGTACACACCTCAACAGAATTGCATATTCTAATATAAACCTGTCATGATCGCGCAAGTTGACGTTTATGCTACCTTATTCTATGCGTTTCAAGAACTAAGTACAATACCAAATGCACCAGAAAAATTTAGGAAACAAGTAATAAAAACATTCTCTACACGAGAAGGTTGGTGGTATATAGGAATAAAAGGTGAGATGGTGGTGTAAAAAGCAAGGGAACAAGGCTTTTGATTGAAAAGGAAAAATGAAATAGACCTATATTAGCACGCACATTAAAATATGACAACATGCGGCTAATATAGGTCTATTTCATGTTTCCTTTTCAATCAAAAGCCTTGTTCCCTTGCTTTTTACACCACCATCTCACCTTTGATTCCTATATACCACCAACCTTCTCGTGTAGAGAATGTTTTTATTACTTGTCATCATCATATCCACAGGAGGCGCGTCATTAGAAAACCCAAAATGGCGTTATATTTCAACCGACTATAATGGACAGTCGAAGCCGCGTAGCAACGTAAAGGCTACTTGAAACGCAAGATCAAACCCTTTACTTTGCTCACGGCGTTTCCTGTCGAAAAATATAAGAGCAATTTTTAGAAAACATAAGCACCGTTGACCGCACTCGTTAAGACCTCGTGAGTCTTTGGCAGTGTGGCACGTATTCGCCAAGATATTATTGCTTGAAATTAGCACTGTCGGGTGGCGAAGTCCTTACTGCATATGAAGGTGGCGCCTTATGTGTATACAGTGCTATTGCCGCATTAATCTTAGGGTCACATGTCACATTGGCGTAGTCGGCAGGGTATCGAATACTAGACCTGCTCTCTTCCCTGAGCCCTTTAATGGCGACCCTGCTGGAGACTGGAAGGAATGGGTCACACACTTCGAAAGTGTGGCGTGGGTGAACTGAGGACAAGGATAAACTCAAATGGCTCCACGTGCGACTAACGGGGAAGGCACAGACAGCCTTCATGAATTTACCGGAGAGCGCCCGAAGCAGTTATGGTAAGTGCATAAAGGCTTTGCAAAAACGTTTTGCCCCTGAAAGTAGGCGAGAGCTCTACGTCGCAGAACTTCAGACAAGAACGAAACGGGCCAATGAAGACTGGGCTTCCTTTGGGGATGCTCTGCGGACACTGTCCGACAGGGCCTACCCCGACCTGGAAGACAAGGCTAGAGAGTGCCTGGCCCTGAACCAGTTTTTGTCACAAATAGAGAACCCCCAGGTGGGTTTTGGGGTAAAACAGAAACGACCGAACAGTGTTGAAGAAGCAGTCGCAGCTACGATAGAGCTCAAGTCATACCTAAGTGCCCCTGGTAGGTCGGCTTACCGCTGTGTTGATTCTGTTGCTCCTCAGCAGTCGGCGGGGCCGGGGACCTGGGCGGTGAGGCGTTGGCCCAGAGAACGGTGGCAGGTACAGGTGAAGAACTTCGGAGGACATTGGCAAAACTAAGTGAACAACTTCTAAGGTTAGAGGTATCACTAGGAAGTGATAACAATTCCAGAGGTAAGCCAGCCAAACAGTCGGGCAGGAGGCGTGGGCCTATTGTGTGTTGGAATTGCCGACAGCAGGGTCACCCGGCTCGAATATGTCCAAATTCAACAGCAGAGCAGCAGGGAAACTTCCGTCCCTCCGTGGAAAGGGCCTTCCACGAGAGGGAGAATCAGAACCAGTGAAGGCCCAAAAAAGCGAACCCATGGTGCATACATACACGTCATTAAATTCTTCATGCATGATTTTCCGCGTAAATGTGTTGATTAATGAAATTTCTGTTGAGTGTCTAATCGACACAGGTGCTGCGTTTCGCTGTTGCATAAAAACATCTGGATACAACTTGAAAAAGGAGGGTCTCAGCGGATATTGCAGAAGTGGGCTGGACCGAAGCTAACTGGTGTCAGTGGTGATACCCTATCGGTGAGGAGCTGTGCCCGTGTTTCACTACATTTGGATTGGAAGCGGTTTGACGTTACATTTGTTGTTGTTGACGGTATTTTGGTGGATGCAATCCTAGGACTAGACTTTCTCGAAGCTAATGGGGGGGGGGGGGGGTATCATTGTCTGTGGAAGAAAGCTCCTTACCCTCCTCCCGAAGGATTGTCACACTCACTTGGCATTACCTCCTCACAGAATTGTGCTGGCTCCATCCAACTTACAGTAGGTAGTGTGATAACGATACCTGCTCTTAGTGAAATGGAAATCATGGTAACGCCTAAGGGTACGGTTAGCGGGGGCACATGGATGGGTGGAAGGTGACATTGTGAGCAGACACGGGGTAATGGTAGCTCATGCGATTGTACACGTCAGTGATCCATCGCAGTCACTACCTATTCGCTTATTGAATCCTCGTGATTCCCCAGTTATCTTAAAGAAAGGTGAAACTATAGCAACACTGGAGTCTGTTGAACCGTGTTTACAACCTGCTAGTGTTTCAGCGGTCTCTGCTGGTTTAGAACTGTCTCCAGACGACAGAAGCATTTTGTGGAACATGGTGCAAAAGGTTGAAGAACACATTTCATCTGCAGAAAAAGAAGTACTATTTGCCGTGTTACTAGAATTTTTTCCCTCCACGAGAGTGACATGGGTCGAACCTCGCTCACAAAACACAAAATAGACACAGGTGACCCTCCTCCTGTTCATTGCCACTCGCCCACAAGCTCGGAAAGAGGAGGTCCGGAAGATGTTACACGACATGCTGTACAAAGGGGTGATTCAGCCATCCGATAGTCCCCGGTCATCTCCAATAGTTCTAGCAAAGAAGAAGGATGGGTCTGTTCGATTCTGTATCGATTTTCGAAAAGTTAATTCCGTCACACGGAAGGATGCATATCCCCTTCCCCGAATTGACGACACTTTAAATACTCTGGCTGGTTCCAAGCTGTTTTCGACATTGGACCTGAAAACAGGCTACTGGCAAGTCGAAATGGTAGAACAGGATCGAGCGAAGACGGCCTTTATTGTAGTGGTGGGACCAAACATTTATGGATCACATACATAATCTTGTATGTGTTTTGAAAAGACTGAAAGAAGCTGGGCTCAAACTAAAGCCATCGAAGTGTAACCTGTTAAGAAAGGAAGTTAAATATTTGGGGCACGTAATCTCGGAGGAAGGGATTTCCACTGGCCCTGACAAACCGCTGTTATTCGTAACTGGCCAATTCCTTCGTGAAAGCGCGAATTGTTGCAGTTTTTAGGCTTGGCCAATTATTACAGACGTTTTGTCAGTGGCTTCGCGTCCATATGCAAACCGCTTCAGCGAAAAACGTTCCGTTTTGCTGGTCTCCGTCTTGCCAACAAGCATTTGAGGAACTGCGTAACTGTTTGATTACTGCTCCTATTCTAGTCTACCCGGACTACACGAAACCGTTTGTCTTAGAGCGATGTTGGAATTGGAGCAGTTCTATCTCAGGTTTACGACGATGGAACTGAGCATGTTATTGCATGTGGTAGCCGATCACTGTCGAGACAAGAGCAGATCGATTGAAGTATTGCGTTACCCGCAAGGAGCTATTAGCTGTAGTATAGAGTTTTAATAGCCAGCATTTTAGAGCATACTTACTGGGTCGGCAGTTTACACTGCGTACCGACCACGGATCGTTAGTATGGTTACAGAACTTCAAGGAGCCCGAGGGTCAGCTGGCGAGATGGCTGGAAAAATTGCAAGAATATGATTTTATCATCAACCACCGCAAAGGCACCAAACACCGAAATGCTGATGCACTGACAAGACTCCCGTGCACACAGTGTGGGCGCGGTGATTTGTGTGGAAAAAAATTAAATCCTCAGGTAAACATGGTGGTCGATGTTTTCACGCCCTCTCTTCCTCTACCAGACAATTTAGGTGAACTACATCATTTGCAGATGGAAGATGAAACCATTGGTCCCGTGTTTCAAGCAATCGTGATAGGTGAACGTCCAGACCGCGATATATCTCAGGCCTGGAGATGGGAAAGCCGCACCCTACTGCAGCAGTGGGGTATGCTTGTGATCAACCATGACGCACTCTGGCAACGATTTTCAGACGGAAAAGTGGACAGGTTACAACTCGTCTTACCCTCTAAGGTACAAACAGATGTCATCAGAGATCTACACGAGGGTGCAGTTTCTGGTCACCTGGGTGAAGAGAAAGTGTTGTCTCAACTTAAGGAACGGTTCTATTGGCCAGGATGTACATGTGTACGGAAGTGGTAAGAACATGGTGTAGACTAGGAAAATGACGGTCCCGAAAAGAAAGGCACAGCTGCATACCGTTCCAGCTGGTTATCCTATGCAGATTTTCAGCGTGGACATTATGGGACCACTACCAGCGACTCAGGATGGTTGTAAGTATGTGTTGGTGGCAGCTGATCACTTTACTAGATGGGTGGAAGTGTATCCAATAAAGAATCAAGAAGCCCAGACAGTGTCTCGAAAACTTATAGATGAGATGTTTTGCCGTTTCTCTCCCCCCGAGCAGCTTCATTCCGACCAAGGAAGGCAGTTTGAGTCTAACTTGATAGCAGAAATATGTAAAATGTTAGGGATTAAAAAGACTCGTACCACACCTTATCATCCCCAAGGGAACGGCATGGTGGAACGATTCAATAGGACACTCCTTGACATGTTAGCAACTACAACCAGAAACCATCCCGATGATTAGGTACTTTACCAAAAAGTTTCAAACAAACATTCATGCATAACTAAATGCATCAGTTTAAAGACCATATTGAATGGTTTTCAAAACAGTTTTTATCTTTTTTGTAGCTTAATCCTAACCGGAGAAACGGGCCTTTAAGTACCGATAAAACAATGTATGGTGAGTGATGCGGAGATATTATAAAAACTGTGATCGCGGTAATGCCTATATTCAAACGGTCATAAGATTTTTGTCTTTCAACATTTCGATTCCAAATTTGATATGAAGAATGCCATGTTGTAGATCTACACAAGTAATTTAAGGAAGAAATACTATTTTCTTAGTGAAATTGTAACGTGTATTTATCGATGTACATGTATTATGCATTAGGCTAAATTTCTTGACGTCCGTTTGAATGTTTCAAATAAATTAAAGATCAGATTGCCCCAGGTAATTAATGATAAGAAAGACACTGGGGTACGTTCAGACAGCATATTATGCACTGGAGCGGCTTGACTTCTTAATTGCTAGCCTATCATTTGATGGGTTATTGAGAGAACCATGCAGGTATGGTTCCAGCTGATGCTCAAAGAACTTCTAGAGGGCTTCTTACAGCCAAGCTCATAACTTCATTAAATTGGGATTCCTCATCACTGGATAATTGTGCTTGCAAACACAGTAGAGTCTCATCCTCTTCACTTAGCTTCTCTCCAAAGACATTTGATATTGCAGTTAGAAAGAAAGTTGGTTTCTGTATCAGGTCTTGCAATGTTATTGTGCACATCTTAATCATGGGAACCATTTCAAGGTTTGCCTTACATTCGCTATTACTGTAAAGGATCTTCATCCAAGGCCCAGTTATGAATTTTCCAATCAATCCTAGTACTCTTAGCTGAATTATCGATTTATTCTGCAAATCATTAATTAAGCTAGTCTTCAAACTGTTTTTGCAGTAACACATATTTTGCAGATAGTACAGTAATCTATCTTTGATCTTAAAAAAATTTCCAGCCAAAATAAAACATTGAATCGATTTCCTACATATCAAATAACAGTCCCTGCATGGCTTAACATTTTCACAATGCAAAAAGTACTTAAAGCCACTGCACAATCACTGCCAAATGTGCAACTTTGTATCCCATTGTCATTGTCATATACGTTTAATGTACTTCTAATCTTATTTGATATACCATCCAGTGGATGCACATTACATTTTAACTCTAAAAGTGAGTGCTGAAACAGTTCTTCTAGTTTTAACCATACACAGTGATTGACACTAACCCTATCACTCATAGTACATTGTAAATGATTATGAGCTAATTTTTGAAACTACATCTAAATTAACGCAGGCTGAATATGCCATAACAGCATCATTTATCGAATTGGCAATGTGGGTATACAATAATCATCCGTTTTTCCACCATTTATTTGCAACACATTAGCTTTTCCTCCAGGGGCACATATATGTACCTCATTGATATGTGAACCATCAATACATGTTGCATCCCATGCTAATGTTATGTTATCTTGTGTAACTAAGAGTTCTCCAGACTGGATGTCACTTAACACACCCATCTCATAGGCCATACGACTGATTGTAGCCACACTTGGAAGGCTTTGTACGCAATCTCCAGTCATTTCTTTAACTGCCATTTCTATTACTGTTTGCAGCAGTTTCAATAGAAACATTATTAAGAAGACAAGAGTATATGCATTTTCTGATAGATATATCATACATTTTTTTATTTCTCATGGTATCAATATTGTTAGTTTTAGGTTGATTTTTAAAAAACGGTCTTTGCATGCATGGTTAACGCATCTCCCACAATCCTATAAACTTGGTCTGTGGCGAAAATAAATTATTGCGCACAGTCCAAAAATTCTGAAAGTTGCATATAATAGCGCTCATAGATCAATACAACGATGCAATGTGTTTATACATAGGACCCGAGTATACACCCTCAAAAAAGGGCGTATTTATGTGACTCGAAGGTTGATTGGATTACATAATTCTACAAAGAAGTGTATTATAAATCCAATTTCTACATCTCCTAACAGAGTATTGATTCCTTTCTATGAAAACCAAATTCTGTTTTAATACGACAAGCAATGACGTAGCTGTGACACATTCAACGGCGAGCTGAAAATGAGCGATTGCGCATAGCCAGATCGTCCTAAAAGTTACAAGGTAGATAGAAATTGCTTGCCTGCAACGTTTTTTGACATTTGTGAAGAGGACCCGTCATTGGAAGAGTACAATAAACAACGTTGACTTTTTACTCTAATTAAAAAGCAGTACATCCTTAATTTAGATATTGCGTACGATGTTAGATACAATACTGCGTGAAAGAGCGCTCAAAGCTTCATGATCCAGGCAAATTTGAAGTATTATCGTCTTTAAACTATCGAGAACTAGATTTTCAAAAATACCTACCTCTCTTAACCTTCGTATAAACCAGTCACAATTTTTACTGCAGATATTTGGATATGCGGAAGTACGTTACATGATATGATGTGAAAGTACCTACGATGATTGGGAACACTACGTTCGAAAGGTATGTATGGCCTATAACTCCAGTGTACACTCTTCCACAGGGTTCAGCCACTTCTTTCTCATGTTTGGGCGTGAGGCCAAACTGCTCGTTGATCTAATGAATGGGTCAAACCCAACGGAAGCAAAACTAGTCTCTGATTATGCATTACAATTGAAGATGAGTCTTCAGAGTGCCATTGGTAAGAGAGCAATATAAAGCGGAACATAGAAGGCAGAAGGCTCTGTATGATGAGAAGGCTCACGGAAAACCATTTCGCCCTGGTGACACAGTGTGGTTGTTTTCTCCAGCGATTCCTCGGGGGCGTTCTAAGAAGCTAGCTGCATTTACCATGGAAGGGCCCATTTACAGTGAAGGAGAGATTGGGGGATTGTGTCTATAGGATTAAGGGTCAAAGAGGTTACCAATGTGTTCATTTCGACAGGTTAAAACCATATCTAGGTGGAGAAAACTCTCAGCCAGATCACAGCCCTCCATCTTCTCGAGAACCGAACGACACAAAGGATGTTTCGTCCACTACTGCAGCTACCCCCGCACCAGAACTGCTAGATTATGACGCGGATGAAAATGAACTCGAAGTATTACCTGCTCCAGAGGTACCTGCACCCGATACTGAACGAAGATACCCATCCAGGGAACACCGAGTTCCAGATCGCTACGGACCTTACCTTCAGCATTGAAAGGAGGGAGTGGTGTAATACGGTTACTAGCTGACGTCACTACTGCGCACTGTCTACTGAGCAGGGACACGCATCTGTACATGTCTGACCTTACACCTTAGCTCATGTGACCTGTAATCGGACGATTCTGTATAAATATATAAGTATCTATATTTTTGTATTTCAGTGTATATGTGTATATACAGTGCTATTGCCGCATTAATCTTATGGCCACATGTCACAATTACAACGATATACTTGTGGCCACGCATACAGGCTCTTCTCAACAAAACTAGACTGCCATGTGTTTGATTTCAAACTGTAAAACATTGGTCTTATTAAATCGGCTGGTAAACGCGAGAATAAAGAGAAAGGATCTGTATGTCTTTTAATGAATTCAGCGTCGTGCTACGCGCTTTCAAACTAGGCGTTACAAAACTACACGCCGCGAACAATCTATACAAGTCATGCACAATGGAACCTCAACACAAGTGTCAATTGGATAATGTGTGGTTGCAAGCCGTCTAAATTCCCTAAACAGGTAACAATGGCAAAAAAGCGGCGCTCTGCTATGTACATGTGCTTGGAGTTTCATGAAGAGCTACTGTTGGCCTCTCATATTTAATACACAAAAAAGACAGTTCTCAGATCCACCCACTTACGTTCTGCAATAAGTGATATGTGAAGATGAAAAAAAACGTGTAATAGTTGCATCACGAAGCCAAACACCTTACAAATGTCTGCTAGAGAGCCACATGACTGGTGCAGCCATACCATCAGTACATGTAAGTCAAAAAATATTTCGTAATTCCTTCCTCTTTCACCATAGGGTTGTAACAGGAATGAGCCCATTTACATGGCTTGGTGGTGGAAACCAGATTCATGTGGCAGTACTCCACTGATATTGTACGATATATTAAAAGGCTATAGTAAAATCATAAAACAAACCACCATTGGCCAGTACACAGATGCTACCTGCTATACACTGTGTAAAAAGGGTTGTTATACGATACTGTATAACAGTGAGTATGGAGACGTTATACATAATATAATAACGTCTCCATATACACACCGTTATACATATGTTTTACGCTGCTAATTAATCTTATACACAGCGTATAACAACCCTTTTTACATAGTGATAGACGAGTTGGTGTGTCTTATTTGCTTTGATGTGCTAGGACAACCAATGCAACTAGGCTTGTATGCGTCACATGCGTACATGCATGCCTAATGAGTGTTTCCATTTGGCTGCCACATTCTGTCCCTGCTGTCATTCTACATGCCACTGGACAGCAAGAATCTTAAACCAGCTTCAAGAATGCATGGTACAGCTACCCCTGCAAGATGTGATGGTGTGTTGCAGGTCATGTGACAGAAGCAACATAACTATCAAATATGACTCACATTGTTGTACTGATGTAACCAGACAAGAAATGCAACTTGCCAGCAAGGTAGTACATAAGATGCTTGATGCTTCCAAGGAGAACTTCATTCATGTAGATACTGCACTGCTGGAATTGAAAGTCAATAAAAGTGAGTAATGGTACGATTCGTATGCTTACCCTTACTAACAGCCTCTGAAACTGGCTCGCATTACATCACCTTAATTACCCCGTCCCCCGATCAGCTCAGTCAACGTACCCACAAAAGACGTATACTTGAGGTTCAAAACATGCGACGTATCATAGGGTCAATTCCAAGGGCTCTGCTATCGTACTTGGGTACTGAGTGTGGAAAGAAACATGAATAACTTCACAATTCTGGAGTCCAAATGGAAATGCTAGGCTTGCAATAAAATCAATGCTAGCGATACCATGGTACAGACTAAGAATCCTTCGAATGGGTGCACATGATCCTTCACGTATGAAAAATAAATACATTTACAGATGGGTTAAAACAGGTTGGAGCACACATTGGCAGCGAAAGACAGGAGCGTTCTCTTGCGCATGAGTGTATTGGAGACAATCTCATGGTGGAATTGGTCCCATTCTACTTCAAACGGCCTGCTGGGGAGAAGAACTTCGTGTTGCAGCATATGGCTACACGCCTAGCCTAACCCAGAACATCATACAACTTCTGGAACAGAATGAATGGTCATGCAATAGAAAAAATGTATGCCTGCTAATAATATACATGACTTTCATCCAGGGAGGATAAATTTGTGTGGCATGGAATCATACCAAAAGATGAAGTTTGAATTAAACTTGGTGGCGACAAGGAGGGGCATGTTTAAGATAAATTTCCAAATTGTTAACACAAGAACACCAAGCTCGGTTCAAAATATATGTGTGTTTTCCTCAGATGACACAGTCACAAGCCTACATGTGGCTCTTGACCACACTGGAGATGTGACTCATATTGGCACCATGAAATGGAAGTAAATTGATCCAGAACTTTTGAACAGCATGCTACGGTGTGCAATCATACTTTTAATTAAGGGTTAACTCCATGAAAGTGTTTCTCAGTGGGGTGATGTTGACTTTCTCTGTCAAATATGTGGACTATCATATATAAATCCAAGTATAAATCCAGTGCTTAACCATTCATTATCACTGAACAGGTAACGTTTCATAAATGCAGGGAAACAGCCATGTTTATATATTATATCATATTACCCTTGATGAGCTACGAAAACCCTCTATACAAAAAGGTCCATGCACCCTTCGCTCTCTAGACACAATTCTGCTTGACCACCAAAGGTTTATGGATGATGGAGGGGATGTTAAGCGTGCAAAGGAGTACAACAATTAATGATCCGTTTTTTAACATTCCTTTATCTCCGGTATACATTTATATGCATGATAGTATGTGTGAATAATTTACAACCCTATATCATGTGGGTTTGCTTACCTGGCTTGCATATACCACAAGGAATCTTTCAAAAACTCTTTTCCCTTTTTGAAGAATTCTGCCATAAACTTGATCTTCTTATGCTTGTCATGTACTGGCAATCCACTCCAATCAGCAAATCACAATATGATGTGTACGCTGTGGCACTGTGAGAGATCAACAATGCTAACATTGAACTGGAGCAGCTGCACCAAGTGGCAGCCTCATTGCAACATACAGTGCACTAGTTGCTGGTAGCAGCACATCAATCACTACAGGTCTCCTTGAACTTTCTGATAAATGTCATGAAACAGTTTAAAAAAACGGATGTACACTATGATGCACTGGAGTTACCATTTCGTACTTCATTTCAGAATTCATACACCCTCTCATGTAGGAAGAAATAATCGAAGTTTTACAAGAAATCATTTACAGGTCCATTAACCTGATGATGGACCTTGTATCAAGAGCCATCAATCCTGTTTAAATCACTTGGTGTGTGCCGTCAACAGTATTTTTTGTTTGGAGTTACCTCCGCGTTGTATACTATACGATGGTAAGATCAAAAACCATTTCATGTATCGTTTTGTATTCAATGCTACAATGCAGGCCTTTGGAGGGAAACCACAGGGAAAAGTTATAAACATCCAGCCTGGATGTTAGGCTGGTTTTTAACAAAAACCCATCTTGTAATGGAGCAAATAGCGTAAAAACCACCCTGGGATTGAGCATCCAGGGTGGGAATAGTGGAAAAACCATCCTGGGATTGAGCATCCAGGGTGGGAATAGATATGGTTCTACCCTGGTTCTGTCGAACAAAAACCATGTTGAGGTAATAATTATTTCATACTGAAATACTTTGATGATGAAGTCAGGAAATGCTTTGCTTCATGTCTGGCTTTATCTATCCCTGATAGTAATTGGAACCAGGCACAGCTTAGCCTCAGCTTTGGTGGGTTAGGGCTCCGTTCCCTTGCACTGCATGCTCCAGCTGCTTTCATCTCTTCTTTGGCAGCCTTGGGGTGTGCTAGTCCTGGCAACATGCATCTAGAGAAGGCTGTGGCATCTTTCAACAATCAGGTCTCCATGCTTGATGTTATAACAGTTGACACGGTCCTAGCAGTCCCTCCACATCAACATACTTTGTCTAAAAAGCTGGATCATCAACTATTCCAGTCTCTCCTGTCCTCGGCTTCCCCTGTAAACAAGGCACGTCTCCTATCTGTGTCTGCTTCACATGCAAGTTCCTGGATCTCAATGGTCCCTTCTGCGAGCCTTGGTCATCATCTTGATCCTGATGATTGTCAAACAGCCATCAAATGGTGGCTTGGCCTGGACACATCTGGAAGCTCCCTTTGTCCTTTCTGCTCTGGCATTGCCCTGGACCCTCTTGGACACCATGCCATCTCTTGTAGACATGGTGGGTTTGTTGTTCTACGTCATAACCACCTCCGTGACACCATAGCCAACTTCTGTCACCGTGCACACCTTTCGATGAAAGTGGAAATGGGACATGGGCTATCCCCAAGTCATTCTAATTCCCGTCCAGCTGACATTCTTGTTCAGGGCTGGGATAGGGGTCACCCTGCAGCCTTTGATGTGACAGTGACCTCTCCTCTCACTCCAGCCATCTTGGAGGAGACTAGTGCCTCGGCAGGTGCTGCAGCTCACATCGCTGAAACTAGAAAGCACTCAGCCAATGATGTCAAGTGTGAGGAGTTGGGCTGGGTGTGCATCCCATTGGTTGCGGAATCCTATGGTAATTGGGGGATGGAGGCTCGTTCCATTCTCAAATGCTTGGCCTCCCTATTTGCCATCTATGAGTCACGCATAATGGCTTCGGTGTCGTCAGAGCTTTATGGCCACCTCAACTTACCTTTAGTTAGGTCAGTAGCAAGAGCCATAATGGGTAGGGAGTCTATGGGAGTGGGTTGTTAGGCTGTTTATGCATACATAATGTGTAGATAGTGTGTATTAGTTCTATTATATACTTTTACTCAGTGTGTTGATTCCATGCATTGTATTCCTTTGAAAATTTATTTTAAAAAACTTCAACATGGGTTTTGTTCGAGGGTTGAACAATATGGATTTTATACTATTCCCACCCTGGACGTTCAATCCCAGGATGGTTTATACGCTATTATGATGGGTTTTTGTTAAAAACCAGACACAAAAATCTAGGCTGGACGTTTATAACTTTTTCCTGTGACGTTCCACACGTTCGTTGCTCGTTTCATTCTACGACTTGTACTCATTAAGTGGCTGTTGCGCGTGGATGAATGCTGCGCTCAACATAGATATAGTTTCTAGTAAGGCTCCTAAACAAGCAATAACCAAAGCACTCTCATGTGCATTTAGAACACTCCAAGGATTGTGACGCAGTAAGGGTGAACGGTAGGTATGATATTACAGATCATTGGGACACTTTTACGAGCATTTCGAAAACTTGGAGTAACTCGCGATCGTTTTAATACACTCACAACATGCAGGCAAACGTAAGGATTTACTTCATATAACAAGCTATCTTTCGTTTTATTACTACACTATAGCTAATTTCAATTGCGACTAGAAGCATCAATGGAGGCATAGCGGGATTCCATCCAACTGTCAATATTATCAGCTGTATAATTGGTTAGGTAGGCCAGAGTTCACGTATATATATTAACAGTTAATGGAAGCTTTTATCGGTATGCACATGCATTTGCACATATACACGTAATTACGTGTTTGTGAGCACACAAGTGTTTTTGTGGAGCTTCCTTTATCTTGTGCGTAGATGGGATGTTGTATATGCACAAGCGTTGTGTACATAGGTAGCTAGAGATTCCTATAGGATATGTTCAAGCTAGATTATCCACTGGACCATATATACCTGAACAAACTCATAATTAGACTGTTCAAAAAATTTCATTCTGAAAATGTCACATGGTCAGTATAATCTGTTCATAAATTACATGTTATCTTATAATTATTAACTTGTAAGATATGGAAGCTCTCTAGCTTAGATGTGTGACTATGGTCCTTCCTCTGTAGTAGTGATGTCTGTGTGAAGGAGGGGAGAGAAAATATGAATTACATAAAATGTGCACTGGGTCAAGTGTTCGTTCACCAGACATGTATATCAAATGATGGGATCATGATGGTTGTGTTCCAATGATGAACAGGAACTTAAGCCACACCTGTACAGTGTGTAGGCCATGCACAGAGTGAAGGTCTACCAAGTGGCACTGCTGTTGTGGGCCAAAGTGTGCTCCATCTGCAAAGAGAACCCCAACTTGTACATGTCAATAGTAACACTGGGTGAAGACCAAGGCCTCAAACCACAAAGGGCTTTATAGGTTCTGTCTGTCGTTGGCCAAAGCATGTACTGATGCATGCCCATGCTTCGCGGTTTACGCATTACTGTAGGTGTAATAATGATGGGACTTAGTCACAACGTGGCTGAACTCGTGTGCATGTACACACATATGTATGTATGTAATATTCAGCCTACCTAGAACCATTGGTAGAGACTGCATGTTTTTCCAGCAGGTACTGATGAAAATGAAGTGCTGATCCCCAAACCATTGCAGAAATGGAAAGCCCCTGCCTGCTTGTGAAAGTGGTCGGAGATGACTTCTTGCCTTGGCCGCCAGTGCCTATACATATTGTCTATCTGGATGCAGGTCACATCTGAGGGAACACCCGGGATGTATATCATGTGTGTATGTATGTATGTACATGTGTATATGTGTGTGTGACACCAGTGTATCAGGCAAGTTGTGAGGAAACACCTACAAATTCAACATGCGCATATATTTACATGTAAACTGATACACACATGAACCTTCACACACATATTGTACACACACTTTCACACAAAACATGTCATGTCGGAGGAGATTCCACCACCCACCACCAGCTTGGATGAGAATATGCCCATGGCCATCTCCATCCTGTGGGGGTCAGTCTCAACCCCCATACAGCCTAGGTACCAGAACAAGCCTTCTGTTATATTATATTCACACTGGGAACACAATCTGACTGGAAATGCATGCATATTAACGGACACACACAAACACACACACACACACACACACACACACACACGTGCATGAATGCACACACACAAAACACATGCACAAGCAAATGCACATACACAAACATGCGCGCGCGCACACACACATACACGATCATCTATATGTGGTTACATGCAACTTAAGCATATATGCTGGCTTAAATGGGTTGCTTAAATAGTATACATGCACGTATGGACAGCAGACACAAAAGTAAAGTGGGTTTTTGGGTCGTATCAGTGGACCTATTCTCGGAAAAATTTATCCGGTGGGACAACAGTGCTTTTTTTGCGAAAGATAAAGTCCCTCCCGTACCAAAATTGTTCCCTGGAACCAACATGTAAACATTGAATCAACACTGCTTCCTGGAAAATTTTATTGCATCTTACCTTTCTCGTGGCAACAACTCTAACCTATTATAGAATATACCTTGCGCAACAATAAGAATAAACCTGATTTGAATGTTATCGAGCCTTATGCATGGTTTCCAATAATTAAGGCCCTCGTGAGATATTTATGTTCTTAACATCTCCTCCATGAGGACAAATGATTTCAAATTACCCCTACTGGCTCAAATACTGAGCGTTTTTCAAAGTAGCCATATCATTTTTATATTATGATAATACATGGAATTCTTTGTCATGCGACGCTACGATGCCCGATACCTAGCCTGTCAAGCCAAAACCGGCCCCCCTATTAATGGTCCTCTCTGACCACTTACTACTTAATATACGGCACCACAAGTGGTCAGTGGGGACTGCCTACGGTGGCGTGGGTGGTCCCTCAGCCCGGACCACTTGCGGTGCCGTAAGTGCTCCGGGGGGGGGGGGGGGGGGGGGGGGGGGGGGGGAGGAGGACTACCAATGGTGAGCTACTGTAAGCTTTTCACAAGCACTGTATATGACAATTTTATACGCATAATTAATCATAAATTGCTGCATTCTAATTCCAGGTAGAACAATGTCAGGATGACAACTTGCAGCAAGTGGTACCTGGTTGTATAACATGCAATATAGACTTTCAAAACTATATAGTTACTGCGCTTGGTGGCGTCACGAATTTTTCAGGCACAAGTAAGATAATGCATGGGTTTTTACAGACTCGAAGTGGTTGTTCATGGCTGTATATACATAAATTGCTTCATGCTTGTGAACACAAAGGGATTCTGCTTTGGCTCAAACCTTAGCCACTTGTAGCTTGATCCATGCATGCATACTGAGCAAATGTAAGTATTGTTCAAGCATGAATCATGCTGCTGCAATGATTTCTGCTTCAGCTCAGCAAATTCTGATTGATGCATGTCATCAGGAATTGAGAATAGGCCCCTGTAATTTGAGATATTGAGGGCCTATTCTTAATTCCTAGTGACATGCATCAATCCATTTTTACTGTGAGTGGCCCAAAATTTGAGAGATTGCCAATATATAGTTTTCTTTCCTATAATCCTCCATGAGCTGTGACTTTCTCAAGTAACCAGATGCCTGTTGTGACAACATCAATTAATTAGTTGCACTTCATAATGACCATGTTTAGTTCCAGTGGTGGCAGGTAAAAAAGAATTCTCTCTATTTCTGCATAGGCTATATGTGCCGCAAATATACTATATTCAGCAATCACACATAATATATTCATTGAATGTAATATACAGGTGAACACTGTAACTGCATGTATGTCAATAACTCATTGATGAGTCAAGAAAATGAAGCATGTATTCAATGCAGCTACATTTTCCATATGCCATGCATACATATACTTCACAGAGCGAGATTCTATAGGGGCAAGCTAAAATATATTAAACACATACGTGTACCGTTTGATTACAAGATGAGGTAGTCGTATTCCAATTCTTCCATTCTTAACGCAACCGTCGCTTTTACTTTTTTAAAACCTAGCTTGCCTTGCGGTTGATGGCTACGTCCGTCTCTAGCTGCCTCAGATACCTGCTGAACTATTTGTGTATTTTATGTGAACAGTACAGTACAGTGAGTAGTACCTCAGTGTTGAGGCAGAGGGATACCGCCTGCGACAACCACAGGTGGTCCGGGGGGACCATTTGAGGCAGCGCAGATTCTTTGATGATATAGGGTTAAAAATCATATACACCTGTACGAGTGTTCATATGTCGCTTCCAATTTGGAGTGTATGTAAAGGAGTTGTCTCTATTGATTCGGTTCGTTAATTTTACTTTATCCGTTACGCCCTTCCCCCCACCCCCGCTCCCCCACCCGCTCCCAGTGATTTTAAATACGGTCAGATTATTCCTACATGCAGTTATCGAGTATTATAAGAAGCAAAATATCTAATAACGCGAACGAAATAAAATCTCAGAATACAGTTGTGTGAATTTCTTTATATATGTGTACTTATTTATAGTTGCTACTTCTGTCAAGAGTGATACAATAGCGTAGGTGAGTACCCCTTGCATAGTTGAGTGTATTCTTAATACACACAACAGAATGATGGATTCGTGAGGAGTCGTTCTCTGGGTGGTATAGGAATGAAACTGAGTTTGTCATACTGCCGTTCATCAGCGTTTGCGTGTATATATTTATTATTAGTATTATAGATATATATATATAATAATTATATATATATATATCCCAATGATAATTCTAATGTGTATCCGCAGGTGAAACAGTATAAATGGAGCGCTGTACGGCAGCACTTGGCTTGCTATTAGTGCTGTGTACTCCCTTCGGGAGTACTGTCCCGTTGAGCTCTTTCTACACTTACGGAGAAGGTGTGGACGCTAAGTTGAGTGGTACAGATGACCAATCATCACCAGCAATATCACTGCCAGGATCATTTATTTTCTTTCAAGCTGCATACGATGTAGTGTTTGTAAGTTTATGGGTACATATACATGCATGTGCACGTATACTATGTCTGGCGTATTTCATTTGGTTATTCATGTCATTCGTACGATAAGAGCAATAATCGCTTGTGTAACCGCTTTAGTCTGAAGAGTGTACGAATAACTAACTAAAGTTCGAATTTCTGCAAACGTGGATTGCCACCTAAGTTATTGTGATTATTACTGTCTTATCAGGTCCAGTAGTGTTTTTATTCTCAGTAAGCAGCCACGTTTACGATAACTGAATTCGTATAAAGAAAGTACAAACGAGGTAGTACAACCACGTCACGCTTACCAAGAACCACTACACATGTAATGTACTAAACAGAAACCTACTTTTCTTGACCTCTTGTACTGATAGGGCTGTCTTTGTTTGTCGACGGTACGCTTCTCATAAAACGACTTCCATATTTAGGTTTTAGGTTAGGTTTGGTTCATCCAGGTTAGATACATTCTGCTCTACTTCGTTCTATATAAAGGACAATTGTCCAATAAACAACGACGTTAGTAGACTGGCGACGCTACCGACGAACGGATAGCGTGGGTAATAGTAAAAATAGAACGACTAGTTAATGACAAATCGTTTCACGCTAGTCGGATTGTACAAAAACGTAAGGCGTTAGAGAACCTAAATAAGATTAGCTAGTACACCCTCGTGTTGTTATCCAGGTTCTGGTTCTTTTTCTCATTCCGATTTGTATAACTCGCCATAGAGTCAATTTCAAATGAAGAAATGTAATGATTTGGCATTATATCTTCAACTTATACGTGATATAACTTATTTTCGTAGTTGCAGCTGCTAGCCCCATATGACATTACGTTAATGTCGCTGTGAAATTGTTTTTTTTTTTTTTTTCGAAGCAAATTACCTCTATAGCCGCAGCAGGTATTAGATGATCGATTACAAGAAGCGTGCAAAGAACGAAGCCCGCGCTCGTAAGGAAGAGAACTGAAATCGAAAAGAAGCGGGTAATTACAGTAGCGGCTCGCACATTGCGAAAAGTAACAGCTTGCACATTGCAAAAATAAGCCCTATTCATTGTGGTGTTAGGCCAGGGTATGTTTTATTGCGTGACCCAATCTATCGCTGCAAACCACCGCTAATGAGTTCACGCGGCCCAGGAATCTCATTATAGACGGTAGTTTATGTAAACCATCCACCTGTTAATCATCCCAGAAAATATCATTTTATAATATGTACATTAACCCTTTAGCTGAGGAGAAAACACCTGAACGGAATGGCTTTACCGTTTTTCTTCTTGTATTCTCTACGTCCACGATGATTAAGGCAGCTTGCGTATTTCTCCAGCAGCTATGCATGTAACACCCTGACAACAAAAGCGGCATAAATATGCTGCAGCAACCCATACATATTAACCACCTACATATTAAAAACATGTACGTTGAATAGATACACACATGTACGTGTATGCATGCGATCTTGTATGTGATATGGCCTGTGTGCAAAAGTGAAGGGATAACAGCTCAATAAAACAATAACTGCATCTTACCATAGGATGATGTTCTACAGATACCTATATCCCACGCTGAGTGAATGTATACACACATTGCGCCTGAATTGTGCTGTAGAGAACTTAGTGCATAAGTTGGGTTATCTAACTGAAGCAATCCCACCGAGCCACACGAATCATTTTACTACGATGGTCATATCATATGCACCTGAAGGGACAAAGCAACAACAAAAAAGGCGAAGTTTCATTGACCACTTACCCTTGTTAATGTATTACTGCATGGTTTAGTGCGTACATAATCCCCGTTCGTAAACCCGTGCTGCAATGACCAATCAGCGCTCATTCACTCGTGTCCTTTGTATGTACTGTACGGGTGAAACACCCTACCTACATGTAGTACTCCAGACAGGCCCTACTATTAGTAACTTTCTTTTTCAACATACATCCTAAATGATGCATGCCCACGATAATAAATTGCATCATGCACGTGCTTTATGCGGTAGAACATAATCTTATGGTAAGATGCAGTTATAGTTATATTGAGCAGTTATCCCTTCACTTTTGCACACAGGCCATATCACATGCATACAAAATGCACATGCATACGTACATGTGTGTATCTACTCAACGTACATGCTTTTAATATGTAGGTGGTTTATATGTATGGGTTGCTGCAGCATATTTATGCCACGTTTGTTGTCAGGGTGTTACATGTGTAGCGTTGGATACAGGTGTGGCAAAAAGGATCATCAATGCAATCACATGCGTGCTTATATAATACAGATACAAGTACAAAGGTCAAAGCGCATGCGCTACATAACCCCTTCCTCATAAGAAGTGGGGGACTATAGATCATAAATATTTTGTCCCCATCTGTCAGGTCTCTGGCTGTGTCTTGTCAAACGTCTGAGGTTGGGTGGAACATCTTCTGGCAATTTTACATCTTCATCATGTGTCACATCTTCGGCACCTTGCAAGTGATCACCCTGATCCACTGGCAGCTCCTCAGTCTCAATATCATCATCACTTTCTGAGGTCTCGGCTGGAATCTCTCTGTCGATGTTGCTGTTTATCTCATCATCAGTTTCCGAGGCCTCTGCTGGAATGTCCCCGTCAATATCGCCATTCTCCTCCCCCACCGGTAGCTCTTCACCAGGTCCAGCTACATGTAGGTCATCTGTCTGATTCAATAACAAATTAGGAGGCAACTGTACACAGGGTTTAAGTCTATTAAAGTGCACCACCATACTCTTGCGTTTATTGTTCCTGTGTTGAATTTGATAAAGAATATCGCTGAGCAACTTATGTATGATGTAAGGCCCTTGCCAATAACAATGGAGCTTAGGGGATTTACCTCTGGGTACTGCTGGACAATGAAGCCAAACCATGTCACCTATCTTGAAAGGCTTCCCATTGCACAATTTGTCATAATGCACTTTTTGCCTTCTTTGTTGTAACCCCATGTACTCTCTAACCTGCCGATATGCCTTGTCTAAGCGCATCCTGAGACCCATGGCATACTTGTTAATCTCTGTAGGAGGATAATGTGGGGGCAAGCCAAACATGACATCAATGGGTAACCTCACTTCTCTCCCAAAAACAAGCTGGTATGGTGTGCACCCTGTAGATTCCTGCACACTTGTACGGTAGGCAAACATCATCAAGGGTATGTATGAATCCCAATTACATGTATCCTCTCTAGCTGCTATACGTAGAAGGTTTAACAAGGTACGGTTAAACCGTTCTATTAAACCATCAGACTGTGGATGGTAAGCTGTAGTTCTAGTTTTCTTAATGCCCAATAATTTGCACATGGCTTTAACAAGAGCAGAATCAAAATTTCGGCCTTGATCTGTATGAAGGATATTTGGGGTACCAAAACGACAGACAAATTGATGCACAAAAACTTCTGCTACTTTTTCAGCTTCAATGCTGGCCAAGGGAAATGATTCCACCCATTTTGTAAAATAATCCCCAATTACCAAGATAATTTTATTACCTCTGGTGGTGATTGGTAGAGGGCCCAGGATATCCATTGCTACACGCTCAAATGGACCCGAAGGAAGATCTGCTTGCATTGCCGCTCTTGGTTTTGTAGGCGGTGCTTTACGAGTTGCACAGCTTTCACATGCAGCACACCATCTCTCTATGTCTCGTCGTTGCCCTGGCCAGTAGAAGCGATGACATACTTTCTCTACAGTCTTTGAGACACCCAAGTGACTACCAGATGGTGCATTGTGCAGCTGTTCAAGTACAGTAGGGACCAGATCCTGTGGTAAGACAAACTGAAGACATTTGTTAAGCCCCTTACCAGGGATATCCTCCCATCTCCTATACAAAATCCCATTTTGCAGTACTAGATACTTCTGTTGAGCCCAAAGGGTCTGCAACCAATACCCCCCATCATTTGTAAATGACTTTGGAAAAGAATTACTCTCAACCCAGACCATGACCTTGGAAAGAGCTGGATCGTTGTTCTGAAGAGTTTCTTGATCTGTTGGTGTCAGAATTGGAAGCCACAGTGCCAGGTCTGATTCAGTAGCTTGTGCAAGTGCTGCCTCAAGACTGCATTGATTTTCCACCTGGTCTTGACTTGCACCACACTGCTTACAAGGCAGCCTTGATAAGGAGTCAGCATTTCCATGCTTTAGGCCTGGGCGATGTTCCACTGCAAAGTCGTATTCTGACAAAATTTCAAGCCATCTTGCCACCTGCCCATGTGGATCTTTGAAATTTTTCAGCCATTTGAGTGCACTGTGGTCTGTGCGGACTTTGAAAGGGCGTCCCCAAAGGTAGGGCTTGAAATATTGGATAGCCCAAATCAAGGCTAGCATTTCCCGCCGAGTAGCACAGTACTGCCGTTCCTGTTTAGTAAGTACACGACTAGCATATGCGACTACACACCTGTCATTCTCTTGAGAGAGAACTGCTCCTAAACCCTCCAAGCTTGCATCACAATCAACTGTAAACGGCATATTGAACTGTGAAAAGAGAGAATAGGAGGAGAACTAAGTTTTGTCTTTAGCTGCACAAATGCCTCATCGCACAACCCAGTCCACTCCCATGGTTTCAACTTCTCAGTCAATGCATGCAGAGGAACAGCAATGTGTGCAAACCCTTTTATAAACTTGCGGTAGTACGAGGCAATTCCCAAAAAACGTCTCAGTTCCTCAAGGTTCACTGGGGTAGGCCATTCCACAATACACTTAATTTTATCATCATCCACTTTCACACCATCTGTTGACACTATGTAACCCAGGTAATGCACACATTTCTTCAAAATATAGCACTTGCTTGGTTTTAGTTTCAACCATGCCTTCTTGAGCCTTGCCAGAACATCTCTAAGTCTGCTCAGATGCTGTTCAACTGTTGTGCTAAAAATGACAATATCATCAAGGTAAACTAAACACGTCGTCCAATGGAGTCCAGCTAGAACCATTTCCATAAGCTTTTGAAAGGTACTGGGTGCATTAGAAAGCCCGAATGGCATAACCTTGAACTGGTAAGTCCCAAAAGGTGTACTGAAAGCTGTCTTCTCCTTATGTTCTGGCTCCATTTCCACTTGCCAGTAGCCACTTGCCAGGTCTAAGGTAGAAAACCATTTGGCTCCACCCAGCATGTCAAGAGTCTCATCTATTCTAGGTAAGGGGTGGACCTCTTTCTTGGTCACATCATTAATACGGCGAAATTCTACATAAAACCTTAATGTACCATCCTTCTTCCTAGCTAGGACAATGGGAGATGACCATGGGCCACTGCTTGCCTCAATCACGTCTTGTTGCAGCATGTCATCTAGCATTTTCTTTACTGTCTCTCTTTGATGGTAGGGCATCCGTCTAGCCTGTTGATGGATGGGAGGGGCCTCTCCTGTGTTGACTTTATGCTTCAGCACATTCGTTCGTCCCAGGCCCTTCTCGCCTACAGAGATGACATCAGAAAACTCATACAACAACCTTTTCAATTTCCCTCGATCGCACATGAAAGCTCATCTATCCGGGTTACCATGGATTCAATTGCCCTAGCAACCTCCTCAGACGAATGAGTTTTGAGAGCTGAACATGTGACACCAGTGTCAGTGTCTACTGGTTCCAGGCTAACAACATCCACCTGTGCCCCACAACAAAAACAGCCTATGGCTTCATCTGCTTGAAGTGTCGCTGGGAATGGTAGTGGGTTAAGTATGTGAACAACTATCTGACCTGATTGAATAGGTGAAACTGATCGGGCAATCAACACACCATGTGTTTCAGCCATCTCTGAATGTGGTTCAAAAATTCCGATTGTAGCACTACCATCAGTTGGAGTTACCTTAACAGGCAGCCTGACTTGATGATAACCTGGAATCACCACCTTCTCACCCATAACAACATGACATGTGGATGACTGGGCACCAAAAGACAATGGAACACAATTACCAGGTTTGCCTACCGTCAAAGTCCTTTTTCCTAGATCAATCAAGCATTTCTGCTTCTCCAAATAATCCGTTCCCAGAAGGCACTGCTGCAACATTTGCTCAACTACCAGAACCTTGTGCTTCCCTTGATGTGTGCCAATCTGCAAGTGAAGATCAATCTCCCCAGCCACCTTAAGCTCTTCACCATTTACAGCCATCACTGGAACAGTGCATGGGGAGAGTGAACTTTTGACCTTAATTTTCACCTTATTCCACACTGCTTCATGTATAGGTGTTACTGAAGAACCAGTGTCTACTAACATGCTGACGCCGAATCCCTCTATATGCCCTTGTATGGTTAATGTACATGTAACAGCTGATGTATGTTCCACGGACTTATTGTTTGATGGCTTCCTCTGTACACCTTCTCTTCTGCTTGGACAATCCCGTCTTAAATGCCCTGTCTCACCACAATGCCAGCAAGTCAGCTTCCTTTTAGGCCAATTTCTTTTTCCTGGTTCACGTTCC
The DNA here is from genome assembly GCA_963681505.1 of Eunapius fragilis. Taxonomy (NCBI): domain Eukaryota; kingdom Metazoa; phylum Porifera; class Demospongiae; order Spongillida; family Spongillidae; genus Eunapius; species Eunapius fragilis. Next base: position 6,878,688 of record OY811975.1, on the reverse strand, counting down.
GCCCTCAGTTTGGTCAATTGCTCAGTCAACCGCTCAACCTGTTGAGAAAGCTTGTGTACCTGACCATCACTCCTTCCAATAGCACAGCTACTTCCGCCTCCTCGGGTATCGTCAATTGTAGCTTCCGCTTTTAGATGCGCTTGGGCTAACTCCGCTGTCTGCAGCCTGTAAGCCAGTTTCACCGCGTCGTCCAGCGTCTCTGGTGAATCTATGAGAAGTTTGAGCTGGATGGTAGAGGAAAGAATACCCTGAATAAATTGGTTACGAGCAATCTCCAAGTGCCTCTCTGGTGGCCATGAAGAATATCCTTTGTCCGCCAGAACACGCAACCTGCCGGCGAATTCGAGGACAGACTCACCTGCTTTCTGTCTCGCCACGTGCATCTTCGCCTGCCACTCTAATTCCACCCCGTCAGGAGAAAAGTGACTCGCAAGGCACGCTTTCACCATATCATACTCAACCGTTTCGCTCACCAATCCCAGCTGACTTACAATCCTGAAGAGCTCGTCTTCAAGCAGCGAAACCAACTCTGCTCCTTTCTTCTCTTCAGGTAAACCTGCTTCTTGGATATATAGTTCCACTCGCTTTATCCATAGACTGAAGTCGGTCCCAGTTGCGAAGCGAGGAGGCGGACGCGCTGAAAACCGAGTAGGCCTCCCTCGCGTTCGGGTTCCGTCATCCCACTCCTGACACCAATGTAGCGTCGGATACAGGTGTGGCAAAAAGGATCATCAATGCAATCACATACGTGCTTATATAATACAGATACAAGTACAAAGGTCATAGCGCATGCGCTACACATGCATAGCTGCTGGAGAAATACGCAAGCTGCCTTAATCATCGCGGACATAGAAAATACAAGAAGAAAAACGGTAAAGCCATTCCGTTCAGGTGTTTTCTTCTCAGCTAAAGGGTTAATGTACATATTATAAAATAATATTTTCTGGGATGATCAACAGGTCGGTGGTTTACATAAACTACCGTCTAATGAGATTCCAGGGCCGTGTGAACTCATTAGCGGTAGTTTGCAGCGATCGATTGGGTCACGCAAAGAACACTAATCCTGGCCTAACACCACAATGAATAGGGCTTATTTTCGCAATGTGCGAGCTGTTACTTTTCGCTATGTGCGAGCCGCTACTGTACGCAGAATGATTTCGATCTGAAAACACTAACACATCGGTTATAGAATAAACTTAAGCAGGATACAAGCAGAGATAATATACGAGGGATTGGAAACGGGGCCAATTAACACAAAGTAACAGCTACCGTCCACACCAGAATTCTTATAATTCCATGCTGTCCACACCAGAGATAATATATAATCTCTGCCCACACATTATAACATCAGAGGTAACTCTCTCTGGTACCATCCTACAGCACATTAATTCCTGCGCCTTTTTATCCAAAGTCTCGGGCAATCGATAGCGTTGTTATTACTTTCACATACTCCAATACACTATACAAAAACCACACCACACTACAATTGTTTCCTTAGGTCTTTAGCCATAAACTTCTGAGTGGTCTTCTCACTTAAGATTTATATATTTCAATCCTAGCACTTGCAAAATAAAATCTACGTATAGATGTGAATTGACTATTCTGTCCAGCACATTGCTTTAATCGTAAGCCCACCCTGATGGTAACATGGTCATTTTACTCGGGTGTTTACTTAATTCTAATAATGGCAATTCACGCTTATATAAGCATGTTATGTGTCTTGACACAAGGCTTGTCGTATTTACTACATATTGGTCTGAGGTCTCACTCAAATGGTATTGGAAGAATCACCGCCACTGGTGACTCTGAATGGTGTAGTGGCTATTTCCTGTGAGTGGTATGCCCGTAATAATGCAATGCACACGTTCATGTACAGGATAAAATCCCAGCCTTGGATTTTTAGAGTAGTTTTTAAATAAAAGCCATCCTGGAATTGAGCGTCTAGCATGAGAATATCGTAAAAACCATCCTGGGATTTGCGATCCAGGGTGGGAATAGCCTAAAAGCCATCCTGGGTTTGTCGAACAAAACAGTGTTGAAGCAATGAATAAAAAGGACTCAACATGTTTTTTTTTTTTGACAAACCAATGTGAACCATTGTCGACAAGCTTGGTGTCTCTCTGTGCAAGGAACAAACGATGTGTTTACGGGCACATTGTTTTCAGTTTCAAGCATAAGAAAACTAGCTAATTTGACCTTACATGCACCATTAGTGCATTATGTCCCCGGGCGCTCAACAATCACACTGCGGTACTGCAACTGTAGCCTCGGCGTGTGTAGAGAGGTATTCGAATTCAAATTCAATCAACGTGAGGAGATGGTTAAAAAAAAGACAGTTGAATTATATTCACAAGATTGGGCGGTGAAGTACGTGACTACGATAACCTTGAGTGCGCGCTTTGTGATACACACGGCTGCGTGACTGAATGCGGATTTTGCAATCACCCGCATATATGCGGACGGTCGAATTGCTGTGGCTGTTGCATTCATCATGCATAATAATGTCACACTTGCTGCCTACTGCTGAGCTATGTTTGGTGTTGAAGAGGTTAGTTGTGTTTTAGTAAGTTGGCAAGGCGCCAATGTTCGATTTATAAACTGCTGGAAGAATCCCCTAGCTTGCTATGTAAGTTTACAAAAAACAGCATTTTAATGAAAATCTGAATAGGGCGACGCTTCCGGAGTGAATCCTAATCGATAATTGCCTCCTACCCCTAATAATTTCAAACCAACCTCTAATAGGACAATTATCGATAATGTAAATTGTGTAACACTATAAGGACACTAACAATATGTGTAGATCTCAATGAATAGGGCATATTTTCTTGATGTGTGAGGTGTTAAATTTCTAGCTTAATGTGCAAGTTGGCACTGTACCCACGTTACAATGACAAATAGTACGCATAAAACTGTACGATTCTGAACCTGTTTGTAAATAGATAGCCACATACATAGTCGCACGGTTGATATATAAATACATTCCAAATGTTTCCCGTCCGAATATTTATTTTATTTCTCACGCGGGCAGCTGGGATCACATATGCCTCGTACCGCGTCATCAGCCCGCCGCCTACCACCTCACTTGAGTATATTATGTACATCTTCAGCCTGAGTAATGTCTCCAATGTAATTTGTACACAGCAAGGTTATGCATGTAAAATGGACATAATGGTGACATTATATAACGGCGGCGTGCGACTAAGGGAAACTATTATAGGTAATCACATCTTGAATGGCCTAAATCGACCTCACCATTTTGCAAAGGTTAACGTTACGTAACGCTACGCACATAAAATGCATTGAGAGAGAGAGAGAGAGAGAGAGAGAGAGAGAGAGCGAGAGAGAGAGAGAGAGAGAGAGAGAGAGAGAGAGAGAGAGAGAGAGAGAGAGAGAGAGAGAGAGAGAGAGAGAGAGAGAGAGAGAGAGAGAGAGAGACTATTCCTATTCACCAAATTCCCCTATACAACACTTGGTCCTGGACGCTATAGCGTGCTAAGATTTGGGCTCAAGAGTTTGGCAGATGTGGCACACTAGACTGCTTTAAATAAATAATGCGCGTGCGTATACGTCAACCACACGTACAAGATGTGCATGCATGCGGCAGTTTTCTTTTTTTACAAGTCACAAGTTCCTTGCATGGGTAACCTTTTCTTACAACATGTGGATTCTTAGTCACCACTTTTCAATGGTATACTTAAAGAAGCATCAAATTTTTGTGAATACTTATAATCCATCTCTAATTACAAAGCTCCTAGCATGGAGCCCTACTCCATGCGCAGGCCCTTAATGCATATTTGCCCAAAAACACAAATTTTATCATGGTTAAAGTAGGTCACGGGGCCGGGATCCCATACCTAGCCAAATGGGTGATTTGTTTTTACACGTGGATGTTAAACCCAATTATTCTTTCTTTAATGTTGGCAGTTCATTTTTTTTTCCATCCAATCACGCTAGATTTATGTCTTTGAAAATTATGCCATTCATAATAGTGCACGCCATATATATAATTACAATTTTTTTTTTTTTAAATCCAGGTGAACACCAATGGAGACTTGACATTTAATCATCCATATCGTGAGTATACACCAAGGGCGTTTCCTATCCCGAGCAATCCTATGATAGCACCGTATTTCAGTGACGTTGACACTAGAGGCACAGGCAATATTTGGTACAGATCTACATTCGACCCACTACTGTTAGCAAAAGCAAAAATCGACATTCCGTTAGTGCTGTCAGGACCAAATTTTAACCTGACATGGTTATTCATTGCAACATGGGATCACGTTGGCTACTACAATTACAACACGGACAAGGTAATAACTACAGCTGAGTGCATGTACATGCATGCTATATACACAGACCTTAATATCACCAGTCGCATTAAACTGCGTAGTATGGCAGATGCATCTGACCTCAGCAAAAAAGAATATAAATCTGCATGCAGGACATTAAAATAACATGGCATCTGTACAAAGATAAGCGGAAACCTTCGTGAATCAGAAGTTGATGCAGAATGGTAAATTTCACTCACTTCTGTTGGTTCAAACGAGATTTGGATATGTCATGCATTTAGCGAATAGGAACGTAGCACATAAAAAAATTCCCAATTCCATGACAAGCAATTTACAGCGGAAAATGAGCTGTATTATTTATCCGGTCATGCACGTTACTCAGCTGGATCGGGCGGTAGCATACTTTATCGTTGTTAGTTCGAGGGTGGCCGCCTGGAAACACTTGGGGTCGTTTGCTCCAAGGCGCTCAAGAGCACAGAGAGCACAAAGAGCCTCTAGCCGTGTCATTGCAGCTCATTAGGGTCAAGGTGCAGATTTAGACCAGGAGAAGGTGTGACCAGTAGCCAGGATGCAGCATGTAATAAAACCATTCTCTATGAGAACGTTGGTGGCATATAGGATTGGAAGGCAATAGTGCTGTAAAAAAGGGTCTAATAAGATACTTTTCGCCCATTTACTATTAGATTTCAGATTCTTCCATTTTACACTACTATTGCCTTTCAATCCTATATGCCAACAACGTTCTTAAAGAGAATGTTTTTAATCTGTTATTTCATTATTTCATGAGATAAGAGATTATTCCAATTAATTTTGTGGTGATATTGCACCCCTCGCTCCTGAAATATAACCAACCACAGTATTGACAAATTCGAAACTACGCAATTTGTACTACATACTAGCTTATATGAACACCCGAATTCAGAGTCTATGTGTGATAATGACATGGTGACCGATTGGACTGCAGCAATACTTAGTTGCAGCAGATCCCTTTTCCCAGATACAAAAATGGTGTACATATTAGAAATGGTGTCTACTTTTGGAACTTCCATCTACTCTTGGAGCAGGAGGGGTGTACTATGTGGATGTGGGAGGGGACATCTACTGGATGTAATGGTCCAAGGAAGGGGGGGGGGGGGGGGGGGGGCATCTAAGGAAAAGGGCGAATCCTGATGGGGAGGAGTGAGGGGCCTTGTAGTAGTTTGGCATGAAGGAAACTTGATGAAGCTAGCGGGGTGTCCCTTGATGCAAGTCAAATAGACACGCTTACAGTATAGCTTTCTAAGCCTTTTCAAGACGACCATTATACTCATGGGTTCATACAGGGAGTAACTATAGGAAATGATTGCAGGCATTAAAACATTTTTTTTGCCTACATTAGAATTTAGCCACCAACCCAATAATTAATTCCCAACATGCGTTAACATGGTATGCACATGCAGGCCTGCATGTGAAGCCATACACATACATCAGATAAAGCTTATTTCAACGTATTTATTAAAGCGATATGCCATTGATTAACATACCTATTTTGTTGGTAGTTTTAATACCTACGGCAGGCATCATGTTTGGAGCCTGGACGTCCAGGTTTCGAATTGAATTCGTTTAGCAATCAGACAGTCTTTATATCATTGTATGGGACTTATTTGTTTTAATACACCATTCAAAGCACAGTATCGCAGTCTTTACAGTAGCTGGATGGTAGAAGGCCAAAATGACAAAACTACTGCAGGCAAAATGAGAGTTTCTTCAAAATAGCTGATGATGCAGTGCATGGGAGGCAGTAACAAAGGAGACAACAGTGAGGTCACTTGAAGCTGTGGCATAGAAACAAGTAACCCTTATCATATTTACTGAACTAAAGTTAGTGATCTTGCTAGAGAAGCATCTAATGAACTTGATTCCATTTCTGAAGAGTTCAGTCATCCCATTGGCACAGATTATACTCAGATGCAGATGATGATCAATGGTCCAGCAGTCATGACAAGGATGGTGAAGTGGATGGTGGTGACATAGACAGTCAGGATGAGGTGGATGTTGATTTAAGCATGTATGGACAGCACTTACCCAACCACACCAGTTTGCTTAGCTATCTGTGATCTGGCTTGATTGCCAGTAACGGGTCGCACATCAGCACTTTCACACATTCATGTATCAGCACAAATTACACTAAGGTAGTAGATATCATTTTACCGTTAAATCGCAACTGAATGCCGTGGCATTTATTTGGGACAAAAAAAAAACTCTTGCTTGGATACTAGCCATAGATATACCAGCTCTGTTGTAAGGGCGGTTGGTGGTTCACACATACTAGCGATGCCAGGGTATGCCGTTATGGCGGTGCTGCTGTTTTTGTGGGGGGTATTCATGCTGGTCATCCCAGATTGACGAGGCGTTTAATTGGGATTTTACGGTATATTCAATTTTTGCCATACATGATTTCTAATTTGCTTATACTAAATATCAGAAATAAATTAACTAAAGAATCTCCCTAATTTAAAACATTTTTACACCTTCCATTTTGAATCTTAAAATATTTGATTTCTTTCAGACTAACACCTTCCAGTGCATCCTAGCAACAGACAATGTTCAATCATTTGCAATATTCCAGTATGCTGATGGTTTAATGCAGTGGACAACAGGTGATGTATCAGGGAATGCATCAGGTGGTCTTGGCGGAATTCCAGCACAGGTTGGATTCAATGCAGGAGACAGTCTAAATTATGCAACTGTTCCAGAATCCAGAACCAATGCAATAATTAACATTTCTTCAACAAGCAACGTTAATACTCCTGGATTATGGGTTTTTAAAATAAATGGAAAAATCCAATCGTTTGGTATGTAATAATGATTACATTCATGCATTATTACCAAATAAGCATCGTTCTTATGTTTTCAGTCTCATCATCTCCTCTGAATTTCAGACTGTCACCTGTCTCTTACTCTCCAAACGAACTTACTGCCATGTGGACTCCACCAGCAGTAACACTTGGCAATATTATGAATTACATCATATTTTGTAACACCTCTGATAATCAAACCTATCCAGAACAAGTGATTGGACCAAATGTACCCACCAATAGAGCGGTAGTAAATGGAACAACACTATCGGTTACAATGATTGGATTTATGCCATTCACACAATATGATTGCTATGTGACTGCAAGTTCAACAGTTGGTGATGGAACACCCTCACTATTAGCCAGGAACAGAACAGATCAATCACGTAAGTGAACATGTATGTTACTAGAGTATGCAGAGAAAATTAATTCAGAAAAGGCACTATAAATAACTTAAATCGGCCTACAAAGAGTATGTCTACACTTGCGGAATTGTTTTATGGTCTAATAATAAGGGATAATGGATAGTCCTATATTTAGCACGCAAACAACATACTATATCCTACATATAGAAATGTGCTAAATATAGACCTTTTTCATCACATGACCAAGTTACATTAAACGTGACGTCATTTACGTAAGCCGCCATCTTGGTGCACAGCTGGCATAGACACGACCATAAATCTAGATTTATCTACGCAACGACTAATTCCGCTTCAGAAAACTGATGTCAAAGATATTATACCGAATAATAGATATATACTTCCTTTCAAGATGCATCAGTAAGACTGCTATCATTATAACGCGTACGTATAAGGCTCGGATAATTCGTTTTGCGTTGATCTTGTAATATAGGCTGGCTGCAAGCAATTCGGTATCTTATTTTGTTGTGCAAACAAATTTCGAAGCAATTTATACATGCAGTTTAAAAATTAAGCCTATACAACCAGTCGTAAGCGGCTGCATGGCCTGTCAGTGACTAAATCTGGGTCTGTCATGCATGCATGCATGCATGCATGCACAAATATTTCGGTCGCATTAATTTTGATCCGGCCGGACCAAATGAAAACGAGCGCCAGAAATATTCCGGCCGGGCTGAAATTGAGTACGATTTGTTCCACGTGAGTTTTGGTTCCAGCGTCGATCCGGGCCGGAGACAGAAACGACGTTTGGAGTAAGATACATATGAATGGGGAGATCACCTGAATGCATGTATATGTATAGAAGAGACCAATACGAAAGTGTTCCTAGCGAACTTGTACGTGTCTATAAGATACAAGATCGGAGTGCATAATGCATGGTTCTGGCTAACTTCTGGGTAGCCTTTCGTACATGCATGTGTTCTCGCTCCGCTTTCGGCAGTCAGTATTGGCACATAAACATATACAAGCATCAAATGGGTGCATTTCAAGTAGAGAGCCGCGTGTGTGTGTGTGTGTGTGTGTGTGTGTGTGTGTGTGTGTGTGTGTGTGTGTGTGTGTGTGTGTGTGCACAACAAAGCGACGCCATATCCAATATACGTTCATAGCTGATATCAGGTGTCATAACTACGTACGTCTGCTTTGAAGCCGTTCGCATCCTTTTACAGTGACCAAGTTGTAGAGTCGGTATAACCAATCTTGGTTGAATTTTGTATACAGTGTAGCCAGCTGGCTCTCCGGATTGAAAGGCACTCAATATTCGCTAGCATAGTCTTTATTATGCCTTGTCTTGAAAGAGCATCGAGGCAGCATCTCTTCGACTTTGGCTGAGCTCGCGTTCACGTTCTCCTCCAATGTGGTTAATAACAGCAGATATTCGATGGAACGAGAGATCTTTATTCTTTATCAACCTCAGAACACTTGAAACACCAAATTACTGCACGCAATACATTAGTACCTGTGCAGCAAGATGGCCGCCACCGGTGTTTCACGTGATCTAGTTTATTATCTTGTGAAACATGAAAAAGATCTATAGGACTATTCCATTTTCCCTTCTTATTAGACCCTTGTTTCCTTCCTTTTTACACCACCATTGCCTTCAAATCCTATATGCCACCAACTTTCTCATAGAGAATGTTTTTTATTTACTTGTTTCATTGATTTTTATTCATACTCGATTATGAACCGTATAGCATGTGAAGTAATCCATCTTGATATGAGAGTGAGGTTGTAAAGGTACGACATACCTTTGAGTGACCTTAAGAGAACAAAAGTTTTACCTCGTCCCCTAGCCAATTCTTCTCCGTCGTCATCGTCGTCGTCGTCTTCTTCTCGGGTGATTATAACTCCGGATAGGAATGGCTTTAAAGAGCGCCATTAATTTATACCATCGCTTTAGAATCTCCTGGAAGGACATCTTTGATATATGAATAAAAACATACGTAATCATTACGTAATGCGAAGTGTTAAATTGAAGCGTTCCCATGGCAAAATTACGTATTTTTATAATAGTGTAGCGTTATAAACAGGTGGGATTTCATTTGATTGCAGTTTTGTTCACCACTTTTGGCTAGCGAAGTTGTTTTTTTTTTTTCAAAATGTCTTCACTTCAACAAAAGAGGAGAGCTAAACGGCGAGAGGAATTCCTCCAAAATCGAGACGGTCGACGAGTTAGAGCCCTCCCGCTTCGGTACAAAGGCTGTCAAAGCTGACCCTTCAAAAGCGGGCGTCTGCTCGTGACGGTAGAAGGGGGGGAGGGGGGAGGAACTGCATAAGTGCAATTAAAGAGGCTACGTCATAACTATAACTTGCGAGCACTTGCCAGTATTCGCAGAAATCATCGACAATAAAGTTAAAAATAGAGGAAACAAGTAAAGAAAAACATTCTCAAAGTTGGTGGGATATAGGAATTGGAGGCAATGGGGGTGTACAAAGGAAGAGAACAAGGGTTTGGGAAAAGAAAAATGAGACAAAAATCCCATATTTAGCACTTCTTTTGGTTCTGTTACATTTACATGTGCTAAATATAGAATTTTTGTGTGATTTTTTTTTCCCAAACCCTCGTTCTCTTCTGATATCGACTATGCACATCAGAAATTAAGAAGAAAAAAACAAAGATGAGGATGGTATCCATCAATCACATTAGCTTTAGTGAGAAGTACTAGTCATTAAAATAACTATTTGCAGTTCAAGTGTACCTTCCTTAGCCCATTAGATGTGGATAGGTCCACAAGCACCTCTTGTTTTAAAAGTACAAAAAGGACTTAAGGCTGTCATCTCCATGTCACCTGCTACACCAGACGATCAGCATCTGAATTGCAAGCACATATTTTGAAGGTGATGGAGCTAACGGATTGTGAGGACCGCTATGAAAGCAGTATATCGATGGCAGCATATGCTATAAGAATAGATCATGTCTTTCGTAGAGGCATCAAGGCATGTTGCTGCCATATCTGAAACTGAAAGGAGATATTGATTTCAAGAATACTTTCATCATTAAATCCATCTATCCCCATTGGAATTATCCACCATCGCTGAAGAGGGCGGGGATGTACATCTCTCGTCTGTCCCTTCTGAAGCATATTCTCAACACCACACCATAACCATCAGAGATGTTGAAGTAATGGCACTTCACTTTTTTCCCCTCTGGCTGATACGCCCCTGGCATATATTGCATCACTGCTCCCAACCAGGAACAACTATGCAGGGCGTTTACATTTTCAAGCCAAGGTGGACAAACTATGTCTAACAGAAGGTGTCACTCTTTAAGAATACAAGAATACAGGCACTCCTGCATGTGAACAGCGCTATTGCTGTGGAACTCATTGTGATGCTGGATGATAACATCAGCCGCCCTGCATGGGAAGCTACAAAGAGCTCACCAAATAGATGGATTTTGTTGAAAGGCCTAGCAAACGAGTTTGCATCGATATCCCTGGTTTTAAAATATGACATTGCAACCATGTAAGGAAGTATATTTAGTGAAACAGAGGGCTATGATGCCACCTAATGTAACGTACACCTTTTCACTTTGCATACTGCTGTGCTGCAACAAATGAGACCCTAGCAATGCTTTTCTGAACTGACCTCACCACCGCCATAGCATAGAGCACAAACCCAAACTGACATACTTGCGTTCTGATTATGCATGCACCTGCTTAGCTCTTAGTCTAGTTAGAGTTATTGATTCATCAATATAGTTCATTTGAACTACTTATTTGGCACTCATTCACATACATAATATTAAACGTTTCAGTAATACATTGAATTTTTTTGTATTAATGTCATGATGAATTTTAATATCGCTATGAATTTGTTGTATCTCTCAATGCAGTTCCAGCCTCACCAGTGATAGTGCATACTGGTATCAGTAGAGATCAACTAACTTTTGTATGGACACCACCCATTCCAAAAAATGGTATCATCAATGCCTACACAGTGTATTGCAACTTCTCAGCCAATCAAGTAACAATAATCATAAGTACCCCTGCTGCAGTAAATGAGGCATACGCAACTGCCACCGTCAGTACAAGATCGAATCCATTTACCCAATATAGCTGTTATGTTACTGCAAACACATCAGTTGGTGAGGGAGCACCTTCACAGAGAGTCACTGGAAGAACTAGTGAATCAAGTGAGCTGTATTGACATTCACTACTAGTAACTGGTTGATGTACCTTTAGCTGCCAAATAAAACTAATCTAAATGCAGATATTAAACCTTCCCCATAGTTTGATATAACATTCAGATCTTAAGTTTCGCGTGGATCACTTTTTAATTACCATGCAGGGAAGGGTATGTGTATACTACATACTAGATCGCATTGGCATGCATGCGCATGATGTGTCTTAATTGTTTTGGAAGCAAGGGCGCCAACTCTACACTCGGGGTTTTGTGATTTCAAGTACATATCTTTTTCGCTGCTGGTAGAGAAAATTACGAGAGTTATGAACTCTCAAAGTAGCGAATAATTGTGCCTAATGATAATGCGTAAATTTTAATCATGGTCTATCGTCTACGATAGCAGTTCCTGTTTATATTTAGGAATTGACCCAGGTCGTGAATATCATTTTTAAAAGCGCCACCCGCGTATAACTCGCGTACCAAGAAATGGATAGTTTAGCTCTTTGTTGCTATCGAACCAGAAGGCAAAGACGGTCATTTTTATGTTTTTTTCCAGTCTTCAAACTGTTTGCTTTAAGAGAACAAATGTTTGTTCTCGTCCCAGGCCAATTCTCCGTCGTTGTCGTCGTTGTCGTCGTCGTCGTCTTCTTCTCGACCGAGTATAACTCGGGATAGGAATGGTTTTAAAGAGTGTACGTTATACCAATCGCTTTAGAATATCCTGGAAGAACATCTTTACGTATCTGATATATGAATAACTTCTCCGCTTGGACTTTGAGAAGTTCCTATTGAAGCTTTCAACAGAACATCTATCCTCGGGCCCCCATCTTACAGTACACATGCTCTATACGGTGGAGAACGTTAGGGTGTATTTTAATTTTGCTAACATACCACCCGACGTTTTTTTTTTCAAGTTAAAGAGAGTGTGGGAGAGAGAGAGACGAGTGCAATTGGGGGAGGGGGGATTCGGTTGACCCTAACCTATGTCAGGTGGCCCCTCAGGATCAGTACGATGGGTATGTATGGCCAAACAATTATCCATTTCTTGGTACGTACCTTCAAACTTGCCTCTGCCATCACTGACATTGGAGCAAGATCAGACATTGCAGCTGATGGTTTCTGGGGTGGCCACTTTGAAAAATCGTTTTTTGACGTCAGAGTCCTTAACCCACTTGCTCCATCTAACACCACACCCACACCCAGTGATTGCTACCGCAGACATGAAAAAGAGAGCAACGCATCAGGGAAATAGAGCATGCCTCTTTCACCCCAATTGTACTCTCCACTACTGGTGGAATGGGTCCAATTGCAACCACTTTCTATAAACGCCTGGCAGACCCGCTAACTTCCAAATGGAACTCGTCCTACAGCCAAACCATGGATGGTTGCGATGCCGTCTGTCCTTTTCTCTCCTCCGCTCATCCATCCTATGCATCAGAGGGGCTCGTTCATCAAAGGGGCGTGTACCCTGCAGTGTCCCTCTCTCTGTAGACCTAGTGCACAGTGAATCTAGGTTCACTCTGGACTAGAATGTAACTAGTTGATCTATATCATTTAACTTCATTATTTAACTCGTATCTAACACTGTGTACATGTACATGTAGTTATTTGCACAGAAAAAAAAAACGACAACACGGCCTTTTGAATTGCGGACAAGCAAATTTCTATACAAGGAGGATGAGAGCACGAAGGACGCAATTTCTACTCTATAATTATTGCCAATGATTCAATTTCCCTGTTAATTATCAATCCACGAGCATTTTAGAAAAACGATTTGAATCATAAATGCGAGACTATGCAAAAATCCATATTACATTTGAACTAATTAATTCTGCAACGCATGTCATGCATTGTGGCTCGTGGAATTATTGAAATTTTGTTTCAGTTCCATCACAACCATTAAATGTATCTGTCAACCCATTACCTGGATCAACAAACCAACTCAACGCTACATGGGCACTACCCATTCCTACAAATGGTATCATCACTGGTTACACAGTTTACTGCAATATTTCTGCCAATCAAACTTACGTAATGTACATTAGAATTGCAGTTAACGGAACAACCCAGGCTGTTGTATTCAGTATCAGATCGAATCCTTTTGCACAATATAGCTGTTATATAACTGCTAACACATCAGTTAGTGAGGGGACACCTTCAAAAGTATTCACAGGAAGAACTGGGGAATCAGGTGAGCAAAAGTTTACTACCATCTACAAAGTGATTTATATTGAATCTACATTTCATATGATCTAAGTAAATCCATACTAGAGTAGAGTGAAAAACGGTTTATGCCATACGATCAGAGAATGCTTTAGGAAGTTGTATGAATGCATTGAGCCCAGTATTGAAATTATATAAATATGCATGTATAAATCATTTATATATCAAACTTCCTTAACACCATTCTCATGGCATGTCGTAATCCACACATATCAAGTAGCTAAAAACAAGGAATATTTGTGCAATTCTAACTTACAGTAGTACATATATACGTAATTCTGATGAATTATGATGATTAAAACTGAATACACCTTAAATACTGCAATATTGTTTTCCATCTGATTTTCAGCATCAGTGAACGATATAAAATATTTCACTAATTCGTAGTGCAATGTTCATTTCAACATGCTTTCAATATTCAATAGTACGTGAACACGTATTCTGAAATTCTGTTTCAGTTCCATCATCACCTCTGAATTTATCGGTTACAAATGTACCTGGGACAACAAATCAACTTTTGGCAATATGGGAATCACCCATCCCTACAAATGGTATAATCACTGCTTACACGGTCTACTGCAATGTTTCATCAAACCAAACTAATGACATCTATATCAAAACAACAGTTAATGGTACTACCCAGGCCATTACTTTCAGTACCAGATCAAATTCTTTAGCACTATTTAGTTGTTATGTGACAGCCAATACATCAGTTGGTGAGGGAACAACTTCAAGGGTAGTCACTGGAAGAAATGGAGAATCAGGTGAGCAAGAATTATATTCTAATTTATAAGTCCGCAATTGAATCCATAATTTCTATGAATGCAATTAATTTATAAATACGTTAATAGCTGCTATATGATGGTAATAGAATGTTGTTAAAATTACTATCATTACATATTCAGGCAGTTGATTTTTTGGGGGGGACAATTTAATTGTACTTTAACCTTCCTTATTCTAACCTAATCCAGGTTACTAGTAACTAACCTGTGTTAGAGAGGAAGCTGTGCATGCCATCTGGCCCTTGTTCAGGGTTTCGTTTATGGTTTAGGAATGTTTTGCTATGTGCCTAATTAAAAGGGTCCAGCATCTAAACCTAACCCGGATTAGATCCGGTAAATAATAATCTCCCTAAAGAAAAGTATTAAGTAAAAGAAATTAGTAATTATTCAAGTGGCTGTATTACTTGAACCACTAAATTTGGGACATTACCCACATTTGCACCAGGACACAAATACAACCTTGGTGAACAAAAAGTTAATTTAAGTATCATACTAGCTTGAAGTAGGTATATCTTCATTTCTAAGAAAGGTCAATGTAACTTGTACACCTTATTTCCCCGGACAGTTCCTACTGCACCATCAAGTATTTCAGTGGCTCCTGTTACTACTTCTCCCAACGAAATCGCAATTGCTTGGACTCCACCCACCCAGACCAACGGGATCATCATTGCATACACTGTGTACTGTAATACATCTGCTACACAAGCATTCCCTGCACAGGTGATTGGACCAAATATGGCATCAATCAGGTCAATAGTGAATGGGACCTCTCAGTTAGCTATCTTCAATACTGGACTCAACCCATACACACAATATGAATGTTTTGTAACAGCTAATACATCTGTTGGAGAAGGGCTGGCATCACAAATATTAATAATCAGGACAGATCAATCTGGTAAGAACCTTCATGTTTCATTTATAATTTACTACTTATTTGGATAGATAATGCAGTGGGATTTTCAAATGCCTTAGAAGTGACCAGCTATACACATTGCAAATGACAATGCGTGTTCCAAAAATAACACACATATCAGACTATTCAATTTTTATCTTTTAGAATTGAATGATGGTTCTAATGGTTTGTATGGAATGGATAATTGCTAATGACCTTTATATCCTCATAAACGTCACATGAATTGTCTCGGTGTTCTCTAACAAACACATGTATGGCTATTATCTGTTCCGTTAGAAACGTCCATATAGAGCTCTTTCATGGTCACGTGACGCGTGGGATTTAATTGCTTTATAGTTTGCCATATTGGTGCTTGGTTTACTATGGAAATATATGGGCTTATGCTCGGTTTGGTACCTTTGATACGTATAACTCGCGCTCCGAGCTAGGGCATAAGTAAAAATCATATTTTTACAAATGTTAGTCATGTGTTAGACCACAATAATATATATTTAAACGACACTCTGAAGTAATGTTACGTATCAAAACTAAGCATAAGCCGTAAACGAGCACCAATATAGCGGACTAATAAGAAGATGAATGCTATTAAGTCACGCGATGAAAGACTTCTATAGGAATTTGACCCCGACTATGGAATCTTTTTATTTTTAACGCGACCCGTTAAAACTAAAATCCTTTAGCTAGTTGTTGTAATCGAACGAGAAGACCGAAAGTGAGTAGTTTCGCCGTTCGTTTCAGGGGCGGATCCAGGATTTTTGAAAGGGGGGGGGGCTTATTATAAAAAAGTTGTATTCTAAATCTGTGCATGGGGCACTAATTAAATACCATTTCGGTTCAAGTAGGAACGATGCTTCACTTTGTGCGCATAAGTTAATACAGGTATAGCATTAATATTATAAAAATACATGCAGTGAGCGCATTAGTCGTAATTATTTTCGTTACTTATCCGAAAGGGGGGGGGCTACAGCCCCCATAGCCCCCCCCCCCCCCCCCCCCCCCCCCCCCCCCCGTGGATCCGCCTCTGCGTTTTATGTCGCAATACCGCGCGGTTAAAAGGGTACTGCCCATCCTCGTACCCAGTCCCGGAATCATCCTCCTCCTCCTTCTTGACCACATTTAAAGAATGGCCAACACCTGCAGAATTGGCTGGAAGAGTGCCTACTGTGATCAAATATTCAATGGTATATTTTGGTAATTGTATCCTTAGATTTGGGCCGCACTAAACTTACCAGAAAACTACAGGAAATGATTTAAAACATACTATACTATGCGGTCAGTGTAAGACGTATATTTAGATAGGAGAAAAAAATCTATAAAACAAGTACAGTAACTAAAACCATTTTCTATGAGAAAGTTGGTGAGATATAGGATTTGAAGGCAATAATGGTGTAAAAAGCATGGAAACAAGGGTCAGTATTAGTAAGGGGAAATGTCATAATCCTATATTTAGCACATGAGCATAAACAAACTGGCTAAATATAGGACTATGAGATTTTCTCTTACTACAAGTAAATAAAAACATTCTCTAACGAGAGAGTTGTTGGTATATAGGATTGACCAATGGTGGTGTAAAAAGCACGGAAACAAGAGTGACAGAAATTTTACTGGAAAATTGAAATAGGCCTATATTTAGCCCATTACACAGGCATGTGTGTTATATTGTGTGCTAAATATAGGCCTATTTCAATTTTCCAGTAAAATTAGTCTGTACGTGTACAGACTGTGCTATATTTCTATTGGTCCAATTCCATCATATTAACGGCATGTGCTAAAATGTTATTGGTCAAATTAGAAAAGGCTCCAATCTAAACATGGAGGTGTAGCCTACATGAAGTAAAGCTGGATAGTGTGGGAACTCAGGAAGTGAACTACATGACTGCATGTAGATCTGGGATAACATGGCACCATGCAGATTGATAAGGATATGTTTTCAGATGAGTAATATCTGTGGACAGGGTCTGCATGTTATGAGTGTGGGCAGAATGTCTGAATTTTTCACTACATAAATGTGAGAGTAGAAGTACCTTATGGTAGCTATAACAAGTTGATTTGCCAAAGTACAAGACTATTGGTGGCATGTGGTGGCAAGAAAGTCTGCTGCTAGTGCTGGTGGTGTGTACAATGGACAAAGCACTTGAAATGTACATGAGATTGGCTTAAGTTAGGTGAATACCACACTTTTGCATGTATCATGAATTGATACATGTGCTTTAGAAACCAATGCCTCTGCCCCAATCTTACTTACTGCTGCATGGGCAGATCTAGTAACAACCTTTTGAGCTAGCAATGGATGAGACTTACAAAAAGCATCATTTACTTCACTTAGAAGCTCCATTAGTGCATGAGATTTGGGTTCATACAAGGAGTAGCTATATGGGAGAAGGATAAGGTTGCAGTTATTTTCATTTCACCTATAGTTCTCAGCCCTTGCAACTGCAATTATATTCATAGTTGCAACACATGTACATGGCTAGACAGATAAGGAAGCCTTCAAATAAGCCTTTTTATACATCAGATTAAAACAATAGACACTATACTACTGTACACACAGTTGCATGCTTTACATGTGAAGTGAATGGTTTTGTGCAGATCCGTGCTGTACATAGTTGTGCGGGCCCTTCTACCGCGTTTGGTCAGGTAGTAGGGTGACAAGCCCGACCAAACACCGCCCGACTATGCTCTACAAATGTTGCATGCACAGCTTTTTAATGTTAATACAACATGCCATAACATACCATTGGGTGGTAGTGGTAGTGCATGCTGTGACCCCTGCGGTACCGCGTCCTCTCGGAAGCACATTTAGCCAATCGGACGCGGGGTCATTCCAATACCGACTCCTTTTAGATGCTTTAATGGCAGCTGAATTGTCCTCGTATTTCTGCCTGTTAGCAGCGCGGTTTCCCTCGAGGTCCTCTTCATATCGCCGCCTTTTAGCAGCACGGTTCTCCTCGAGGTCCTCTTCATATAGCCGCCTTTTAGCAGCACGGTTCTCCTCGAGGTCCTCTTCATATCGCCACCTTTTAGCAGATCGCTTAGATTCAATATCTGCGTTGTAGCTGTCGCGTACAGAGGCCTTCTTCTTTTCGGGATCGACCTTGTAGCTGTCGCGTACAGAAGCCTTCTTCTTTTCGGGATCGGCCTTGTAGCTGTCGCGTACAGAGGCCTTCTTCTTTTCTGGATCGGCCTTGTAGCTGTCGCGTACAGAGGCCTTCTTCTTTTCGGGATCGGCCTTGTAGCTGTCGCGTACAGAGGCCTTCTTCTTTTCGGGAGATCGGCCTTGTAGCTGTCGCGTACAGAGGCCTTCTTCTTTTCGGGATCGGCCTTGTAGCTGTCGCGTACAGAGGCCTTCTTCTTTTCCGGATCGGCCTTGTAGCTGTCGCGTACAGAGGCCTTCTTCTTTTCGGGATCGGCCTTGTAGCTGTCGCGTACAGAGGCCTTCTTCTTTTCGGGATCGGCCTTGTAGCTGTCGCGTACAGAGGCCTTCTTCTTTTCGGGATCGGCCTTGTAGAGCGCTCGGGCTTTAGCTTTATTCTCGTCTTGCTTTTGGAGGTATTCCGCTCGTTGCTTAGATCTCTTCTTTTGATTACGCGAAGGCATTTTTAGAAAAACAACTTCACTAGCCAAAGCAACAACTAAACTGCGATATAGGAACACCAGATATTTTTAGTGCAGGTTAGAGTATTTATACTGACTAAAATTATTAATAAATATCTATTACATACATTATTAAATAGAACTTGATATGTGTCTATATGACATGTAAGGATAACGTGCCGGTAAATTTCGATACGATTGGTACTATTCCCGTCCTTCTAAACCGTTCCTAGCTCGAGTTACACCTTCCTAAGAAGAAGAAGAAGAAGACGACGACGACGACGACGATGGAGAATTATTTTAGGACTGGGCACGAGAAACAGGAAATTGTTTGTTTCTCTATAACCACACCGTTTTATGACACGGAACAAACGTAGAACTGTAGATCGTTGTGCTCTCATTCCGCCGCGATAAAGAGATAAGCGATCCGTTTCTCCGTTGTCCCTCCAGACGCTAGTTAAGTTTTATTAATGACATTCATCAACCCTCAATCAATCCTATATTGAACCTGCTGCCGCAGGTTCAGATTACTACAGACCCTTGTTTCCTTGCTTTTAACCTACCATTACCTTCAAATCCAATATCTCATTAACTTTCTCATTAGAGAATTGTGTTAGTTACTTGTTAAAATCTGCATCCGTTTTAGAGTACTTCATTGGATTGCTTGATTCTTAGATGAACATATGCCAGATTTTACAATTTACAAAAAAAGTGATATCAAGGTATGTCAAATGTTCAGTGTGGATTGTGCTTTGAACAGGCATGCATCAATACCAAAATATCAGAGCTTTATGCAGACGATTTATAATCTCCCATTACATGGGGCGTTTGTGTATTCATGTATCTTCAGTGGCAATGGTTTCTAAATGGATTCCGGGGAAGGTGGCTGCCATTACAGGTCCAGTCAGTGACCAATGTAATTCGTTGTTTACATGTTTAAGGTAGTGAAGAAGTGGTACCTGTTATATCTCAGGGTGAAGTGCTCACATATGAAACACCTAGATGACACTCCAGAGATGACCTACAGAATGTGCTCCACATGCCCTACCAGAACCCACTGTGGCACCAGCAGAAGCTCATGAAGCAGCTGTTCTCAGTTGTTCTACTTGATTACATCGTCGACCAGATCATCTCTAACGAATGAAACTAAAGGGATTTCCTTCTTTGAGCTCAGCAGGTAAGCTGTAGCAAATATAATAACTTCGTTACTGCAAAATTTAGATCTCGATCCAGTTTATTTTCATAGACTAGGTTATGATGGCTTTGGGTATATGGCAGGAAAGTGTAAAGATGCTGCACAGTAATCCAACGTGATTACCCAAAAGCAATCTGATTACTGAACCTTGGCATTGTTGCAGCTTGTAGGAACATGCACAGAATACTGCAAGAGACATGCTTGTTTAATGCCAAAGCGACTGACTGAAGCACGTCATAGCAAGTTATAAAGTACATTTGTGCACCATAAATGCACTTCATTTTATGGCATGACCTAGGCTTGTGACTGATGTGGGAGAGCAGAGGGTCCATGGGAACTTTCAAAGGAGTTTCTTTACTGTTTGTACAGCCCTTTCTGCTTGGCCATTACTCTTTGGGTATCTTGAACTTGAGGTGATATGGGTGAACTCATAAACTCTTTCATGAGAGGACCATTGTCACTGACCATAAACTCTGGAATCCCCTGCCTGGAAACATGGAT
This sequence comes from Eunapius fragilis, assembly GCA_963681505.1. Taxonomy (NCBI): domain Eukaryota; kingdom Metazoa; phylum Porifera; class Demospongiae; order Spongillida; family Spongillidae; genus Eunapius; species Eunapius fragilis. Next base: position 6,857,807 of record OY811975.1, on the reverse strand, counting down.
ATCAGTTTCTCAATGATCACCATTGAAGAGGTTGTAGTCATTTTAACTTCTTCTATACATCTAGAGAAGTAGTTGACTGCTAGCACATATGTTGTGCCATTCAGTACGAACAAGTCTGAACCAATCTTTAGCCAGGGGTATGAGGGGAGCTTTGCTGCAATCATGGACTCCCTGTGTGCAGCTGCCTCTTGAGCACACCTGTGACACTGCTTTACCATCCTGTCCATCAGAGCTGTGGCACCCTGCCACCAGATACCATGATCCTCAGTCTGCATCTTTGGATGCCTAGGAGTCCTTGGTACAGTATTTTCTCTAAGGTTGCCTGGCCATTGGAATAACAATTTGTCTTCCATATAGCAGAAGTCTATTGTGTACTGTTAAGTACCCTCTGAGTGCCCAGTAGGACTTGATGTCGTCTGTAACCAGGTGTTTGTTAGACCACCTGAATTGGCTGTACTTAATAGAGCAAACCGCATCAGATGCTTGAGAGGCAGCAAACTCTTTCAGTTTCCCTCCTATAGTTGGGAGACGCTCAATTGCACTATCCATTAATATCTCTGCTTCCTTCTGTCGAGAGATACAGCTACCGGCCGCCTCTCACCCTTGTTCAACTGTTTAATACCACACCTAGTCCGTGTGAGGAGGCATCTGCCGTGACCTAGACTCTTGCTGTAGGACTGTTGAGCAAGCATGGATGTTTTACTCAATTCCATCCTTACAAGTGAGAGAGCCTCTCGTTGGCTTTGTCCTCAGTTCCATGATCTCCTGCTGCTTAGTAGGCGCAATGGTTGGCTTCATTTTACAAGGTTTAGTGTGAAATTTCCCAACTGTGTCACCGCTCTCTAAGCTCTGAGATATTCCGTGGGCAGGCATATCCCGAATTGCTGCTGTCTTGTCCTGACCAACAACTATAGAGGCGTTGCTGTCGAAATCTTGTCGCTTCACCATCTGGAGTCTCCTGGTATGACAATGTGCGGTAAAGTATCCCCACCTGTGACATGATGAACATCTTACATCTAAATTAGAAAACGCGAAAAATATGGTGAGGCAGAATTACGCAGTTAAGGAGTAACAGCAGGAGCTATAAAGTGTGATACAGATGGAACACAAGAAAGCAACATTGGCCGTGAAGCAGCCTCGCTAGCCTGTCTTGAAGATCAACACGTATTTGCAGCCTCATCGGTTTGGTTCAGAAAGAACAATTTCCTCAAACACAAGCAAAGCCCTCAACCCTAAAAATAACCAGAAATAGAGTTGCTTAATTTATTATCAATTGAATTATTCAATACCACGACATACCAAACCAATAAAAAAACACATTCTCATAATAGTGGTTTACTACAACGAACTCATAATGTAACTAAATCGATAGAATACCCATCATGCCATTTAACATGCAATCCACAATGTATCAGAGCTGTGCTTGCAGGTTGTTGTAGGGTCATGGGTAAAGGACATGATTGAAATGTAGTTTTATAACAAGCCAATAGGAAAAGGCATTTCTTGCAAGTTATTTTAGTCTTGTCTGTGCATTGGTTGCAAAGATAAGAGTAAGGTAAGTGATTGTTGATAACTGCGCACGTGACTCAGACTCGACTTTAAACTATTCCTCATTTTACACTGCTTCTACGTACTGTTCTCTTTAAAAGTCATGATTTGTAGCCCTTTATCATGACTTTCAATATACAAGGGATGAAATAGAATCGTACTGTGCAATAGTTATTTCACACAACACAGTATATCATAACATAGGAACTGGTGGGGAGGGTGCATTGCTGCCAACACAGAAGCCTCTATGGATATGCACGCTCCTGCTTTCATCGAGGCAAAAGAACACTTGTGTATCTTGTACTGTGAAGTATGCTATAATAAGCGTCCCCTTTAATCCACTTAAATAGTGTATTTAAACTAGTGCATCTCTATAAGTAATAATGGTTTGCAGTAGCTCATAGTGAAATCATGTTGGAATACTATTTAAATGATATGCAAAGGCATTAATGAGTATGAAAACCTCAGCTGTAATGTTCAGATCATGCAACAAGCGGACACTTCTTTCTCATCCTTGATCTTTGTGAATTTTACCAGGAGGACAGATCTCCTGTAATATTGGCAGCCTCCCTCTCCTCTGGTGTATACCGGACCACTTAATAGTTATATCCTTCACTACTAGTGAACTGGAGTGTACAAATTTTTCAGTTAGTGTTTCTTCATCAGGACACCATTATGTGTGACATCTCAAAAGCGGTCAGTTCTTCCACATCACAGTGAAATGTCAGAGAACTCAAGAAATGTTTTCACAGCTATCAAATGTACTTTTTGGTACCCTAATGGTTAGGTATTTTAGGTTGCACGCTTAAGTCAATAGATAATGCGCAAAATCTGACCAGATTTTGCGCGTTCTTCTTTTATGACTTCTTTCATGTACTAGGCTCTTTGACTAAACAGTAATCAATAATGCAGTTTCAAAATGTATACTCTAATTTGACAGGTTACCATTTCGAAGCATGACAGGCTAACCAGTTAAATTATCCATGCACTGACACATGTAATACATTCGTACAATGATGACTAAAGTAAACCTAATCACTTCTTATGTTATCCATGCAATGCATTAAAACTTTAACTGCATTGCAGTGAAGATATTGTATTATGCATATCCATAATTCACTATAAATATATATTCAATCATTCAGTCATTAGTTTTGTAATCTTCTGTTTCTATTAAAATCACTAGTCATGTGAAACAGTGTATGTACATTGGGCTAGTATTATGTGTGCTGCGTATACAAGTGTGTATTTAATGTGCTGATGGTAAATTGACTGAGACAAATAATCTATCAGTGTGGAATGCATCATACATAAATCACCTACTACATCTCCTGAACTTGTGTATAAAATACACACAAGTGTCTATGTCGGACACACTGATTCATCTGTAAATCCAGCAATTTAAGTAAATGACGCACGTAATAGATTCATATAAAATAATTTATTGAACAGTGAAGACACCAATCGATAATTTTGATTAACTGCAAAGATTAATGTGCCATCAACTAAACACTGAGATTGCTGTCCATCTGAAATTCAACATAACCACACAAATTGGCATAATAAATCATTTAAACGCCATGCAGTGAAGCTATTTCATTGTGCACTGTTCATAATTCACTGTAAACAAACAAATCTCAATCATATTTACATGAGGATCTTTTAAATTCTATTTCAGTTCCATCATCACCATTGAATGTATCTGTAACACCTGTACCTGGTTCTACAAATCAACTAATGGCAAAATGGGAATCACCCAATCCTACAAATGGAATAATCACTGCTTACATGGTCTATTGCAATTATTCAGTAAACCAAACAAGTGCCATGTATATCAAAACAACAGTTAATGGTACTACCTCAGCTGTTACTTTCAGTATCAGATCGAATCCTTTAGCACTGTATAGATGTTATGTGACAGCCAATACATCAGTTGGTGAGGGAACACCTTCAAGTGTAGTCACAGGAAGAACTGGAGAATCAGGTGAGCAAGAATTAGTTTGAGTTCAAGCTATTTCTCTAACAACTGAATCAGCCTTTAGTAGGAATGCAATTCATTTTCATATAGGTTAATAATTGCTTACTCATTTTAATGTACTGTTATAGGCATTGCTATCTAGAGATATTTCAACCATATATTGTTTGTGCAAAGATAGATATACGGTTTAAATATCTTCATTGCTAAGTAAGATCAATGTCACATGCCCATCCATGAAATACCTTATTTCCCTGTACAGTTCCTTTTGCACCATCAAGCATTTCAATGGCTTCAATAACTACTTCTCCCTACGAGATTGCCATTGCTTGGACTCCACCCACACAAACCAACGGGATCATTATTGCATACACTGTGTATTGTAATACATCTGCTACACAAGCATTCCCTGAACAGGTGATTGGACCTAATATGGCATCAATCAGGTCAATAGTGAATGGGACCTCTCAGTTAGCTATCTTCTATACTGGACTCAACCCATACACACAATATGAATGTTTTGTAACAGCGAACACGTCTGCAGGTGAAGGAGTGGCATCACCAATACTAATAGTCAGGACAAGTCAATCCGGTGAGAAATTTTGCCCTTTAATATGATGCATTTTGTTATTCATAAGACCATAATGAATTAGCATGCAGCACTACCTGTAGAAATTTTACATCATTTGAAACAGTATGCTCTGGGCCACAATAATGTCACCCAAATATGGTTTGCATACAAGTGTATTTAATGTCCTGAATGTGCAATCACGCTATTTTAACAAGGGGACTACTAAACGTTATATAGATTATATTACAGATGAGAGAATAATATGCAATTTGCATGGAAGCATACTAAGAAATTAGTACCCTTGTTTTCTTTGAGATGGAGGCCTTCTTGACGTTTATTATTAATAATGGAACTTGTCGTAGGAATATATTATAAAGTAGTTGTTGCTGCACTATTATCTTTTCTACCACAATAAAGATTCCATAGAACTAAAAGATTGTACTATTAATTCCATGCATAAATTGTGTGATATGTCTGTCCTATTGAATTGTGTGATTTATTATAAAAGCGATTGTAAATAAATTAAGGTCACATCATTTACATCTTGTTATGTATTTATTTCTTAATGGTGCAAAAATGGTGCAAAAATGTCATCATCAACAATAGTTTAAACCACTTTGCATTTCATGTAGTTCCATCTGCACCATTGAATATATCAGTTCAACCTCTTCCTGGATCAGTGAATGAACTTATTGCAAAATGGGCACCACCCATTCCAAAGAACGGTATCATCAATGCCTACACAGTGTACTGCAACATGTCTGCTAATCACACTGCTAATCAGACAAGCGTCATCATGAGTACTGTATCAAATGGGACAAGCCAAGCTGTCAGATTTAATACTGGATCAAATCCATTTACACAATATAGCTGTTATGTGACTGCCAACACATCAGTTGGTGAGGGAATGCCATCACTAATAGTTAGTGGACACATTAGTGAATCAGGTGAGTAGATGGCCATTATGATACGTGTTTAAGTGTGCTTTTTTCAAGTGCACTACAAAATGAAATAATATCCTTGTATCCTAATGCTGATTGTTAAATAAATAGTACTGATAAGTCAAAAATGCTATGCAGTATAACACGCATATCTGTCTCTGATTTTAACATGTGGAAATCATACTCATAGTTTTGTAAAGCATTCTCTATGCCAAGAAACAGTTTTATAAACTGAGAAATCCTGGGTTTGCATGTAGTTTTACTGATTGAAGTGTGGATATAATGACTTTAGATACTATACTATGTGGAATATTGATTTTGGGCATCCAAATTAAAGTGGATATTAAGATCATTTACTATCACATGATTTTCATTGCATGATTTTTATTGGCATTAACAAAAAGGCACTCCGGGTCAAGTTGTTGGACTGCATCTTCTGAGCAATACTTTTACCAGCATTACACTGATCTGGAACCAGCCTATGGTGCCTAGAGGTGTGGACATGACATACAATGTATCCATGGAGTCTGCCATGCACTATAATTTCATGACTTCTGAAATTGTGCATACAATTTTGGGACTAAAGGCAGCAACAGCATACAATATCAGTGTTGCTGCTTGCACTTTACAAAGCTGTGGTGATGCAGTGTTTATACACACCAGTACTTACTCTATTTGTAAGTTGCCTATAGAACTAATATTGAGGTGTATTCATGCATGAGCATTGGTTTATTCCTACATAGTAAATATTTCCTGGGTTTATGCTGTTGCAATAAACGACTCAACTGCCCAGATATTTTGGAAACCAGCTTCAATTCCTTCAGATGGCATCCTTGTTGGTTACACACTATACTATCCGGATGGATTAATGATTCCACACATTCCAGCTACTATTACGCAGATTGTCATTACCAACCTCAATCTGACAGAATCATATGTATTCTTGATCGTTGCTGAAATCAGCATCGTCGGAGAGTCAAAAATTATAAATCTGTTCCAAAACGTATACGTCAATTTCATTACGAAAGATGCCGCAAGTCTGCAAAGTAATCACACAGACGAACGAATAATGTGAGCGCTAATATCCATTTTTATCTCTTCCCTTCCCAATCTAGATCCTAAATTATATACAAATGCAAATCCTGAGTCTGTTTCCGCCGTTCTCATTCCGATAATAGTAATACTTACCATACTATTGGCAATTGCAATTGTTGTAACAGTGGTTGTAGCAAAGAAGCATAAAAAGTAAGTGAATTGTACACTTGATTGGTTTAACCTGCTTTCTTCTTCCAAGAACTGTTTATGTTGTTTCAAATCCGTCACAAGATAAAAGGTATACGTCGGTTTGCATTTCTACTCACTTAACTATATGTGTTAATCATTTTTCAGCTATACAATTGTCCTTAGTGATCGGATTGTTTTAACCAAACCACCACAAGCTAAACGCCATACCATCTGAACTGAACACAATGGACCCCAACAACGAGGGTCATTAATTCTTTTTAACCTACACGTTTTAGAACTGTAGATGTACAATGTCATACATTTATTTGACACTAGGCCTGTAATTGACACATTATGCATTCAATTTATATAACATGCATCTCAGTAATTTTGCACTTTCATATGCAAATGCCGTGCTGAAAACCTTGTGCAGAAAACTAACTGAAGAGCCTTTTCTCTAGATGCAAGGTTGGAATGTTCAGTAATCCGAATGAAATTAATAAACCACTTCATGTCATTAAAATACATTTCAGGTAATCCAATTTTATTCCTAGTATTAAGTAATTTTATCAAACAACTATAAATCGAAATATTAAAAAACCCTCTATTATTAAAGAGATTCAAGAATATGTATAGATAATGTAACACAACTCACGAAGAGGCATGGGTGAAACGGCAAATACTACTTCTTTTTTTAAACACATCTCCTTTGAACTCCAACGATTCCACGCTGGTAGTTCTATTCTTTGATAAAGGATTGTTTCTGTAATATTTTAACCATTGTGGATGCACTTTGTTGGTAGTATTTTATCTGTATCTTAAGGACAGTGCGTGTCCAAAGCAGTATATGCATCAATGAAACACGACAGATTCGGCTGACATGTTAGTTACAAAGTGTTGTATGATATGGCAGTAAGCTAATTATATACTAAAGCAAAGTAGCATAGTATAGGCTAAATGGGAGTTTACCGATATAGCTATGGTACATTCAGAATCGGATGGGATGCATAAGATTGCTCTGGCTTGCGACGTACAACCCACCTCGGTACATCCTGGTGTGAAGTAGACAATTGCACGAGTTAGTGAAAGTTTTCATGGAAGGTGTAGTTGAAGACGTGAAGAAAATAGTGAGTGGCTTCAAACATATAGGAGTACTTTATTGCCCTTTGTGAATTATGTGGCCGTGCAGATCTCCACATGTGATCGGTGGCACGGTGTGGATGAAGATGCAGACCAATAAAAATATTCTCTATGAGTGTATTGGTGATATATAGGATCTTGAAGGTAATAGTAGTGTATAAAGCAAGTCCTAAAACAAGGCCTTATCGGAAGGGAAAATGTAATTGTCCTACATTTAGCACACAAACAACATGCCCTAGAAATGGGCTAAACATAGGACTATTACATTTTCCCTTCTGATAAGACCTTATTTCCTTGATTTTTACATCACTATTGCCTTCAAACCAATATGCCACCAACTTTCTCATAGAGGATGTTTTTATTTAGTTGTATATATAGTTGTATATATATAGTGATATATCATTTTCTCGGAGACTGTAACATAAGACAGCTCAAGGAAAAGTTATGGGATGAATATCTGAACGCATGCAAGTGTCTGCATACAATACAAGTGGCCATGAGACATCATTTCATGCACCTTTTGAAGTTCTGTTTGGCGAAAGGCTCTCATTCCTATTCAGCTACATATTTGGATCAAGATGAATAACATGAATTGCCATGCCACACAAATTGCCATGCCTTAATTGGTGGCTACTACATATAGATCAATGAATATATCCAAAATCACATCACATAGGATAAAATCTTGCAGTTCAAATTTGTCCGACAATATTTACACAAGGATGATTATTTTGCAATAATTTTAGCCGCTCTAGGATTTTCCAGCTGTATTTCATCACATGAGATAAACTATTTCTTCCTAACTTGAGGGTGATAGCGGTGTAAAAAGCAAGGAAACAAGCTAGGGTCTAACAATAATGGGAAATTATTAATAGTCCATATATTTTAACACACTGAATTTATCATTTCATTACAAATATTACACTTTTTTTTCCTTTTTTAATTAAACCTAACTCAATATATTTATGACATCAAGCAATAAATTAATAACCACACACAATACAAACAATTACACACGAAGTTCATCCACCTGCTGCACAAGGTGGGAGTAGATTGTATTCAACGTGTGGATGGCCACACTGTATCAATCGCCGTAATTGGGACTTCATAATTATATTCATTATAAACTGAGCCGCACAATATTGTTTTGTGATAATTAGTGTGGAATGTGGTGCTGTGGAATGTGGTGCCAACTTCCAAGTGGTCACAAAACGTTTCCGTGACATTTACGTAGAAGTCCGTCATGTTCGATACAGACGGAGTACCGTAGCAACCCGTCTCCGGATAGCGGTTTCGCTGTGGAAGTTCATCCACCTGCTGCACAAGGTGGGAGTAAGAACGACTCAGAATGGCATGGCATTAGCTCTATTTAGTGAGTGACTGAGGTGACCAAAGAGGTCAGTCAATGTCATAGATATAGAGGTATTCCCACGAATGGCTAAACGAGTGGCTACTTGTGAGAAAGCCTTTAAAGCCTCTGGACCCCATGCGCCATAGCACTCTACCACCAGTGGAATACATTTACAACTAAGTGCAGCACATTTAGAGTCATTTTGAGTGTGCTTTCTGAGCTCAGCTGCTCTTGCTGCAGAACCTGAGTGCATGCCCACGTCTGTAATAGTACTAGAATTGAGCAACACTGAAATCGAAGGCTGCTGAGATGCCATTGTCCCAATTGGTGACTTGAATATCTGCTGGACAGTTCATTAAACTCTCCTGATCCCAGCCACTACCAACTTCTAGATGTGATGACAAGCCAGCTCTACGGAAAGTATTGAATAGCACATTACGTAACACATTATGCCTCAAAGTGACATCACTGCCTCTCTTACAATGATGCCCATAAGGGTCAAGTGAATTACATGGACAAAGAGGGCAAGCCATCAAATTACCGACTAAACCCACTGAGGGATTAACCCCAATCCACCATTTTAGTGCTGTATTAAACTCTTGCGGTTCAAAGAGCAAACCAAGGCTGATTGATGGAACTACAGAGATCAATGCTGAAGCATGTGGGAAGAGATGGATAATAATCTTGCCCTGTCTGCTGTGCTGAGGAGTAAGTTGAATTGTAATGCTTCAATAGAATCTGATAGTTTCTTTTGGTTTGGGCTGTTATCCTTCAGTGAGCTGATTGATAAGGTGTCACAATCTGCAAAACAATTATTATACAGAGAGATGACTTTATCCTAATGTGGTGTAGCTTGTACACTTCCAGATGTGAAAAAGGATGTTATATAGGCTGTCGAAGAGTGATAAACTAGTGAGCAAAGCCCCAATCCCCCTCTTTGCAGACTTATTTTAGCTTGCTTCCAAGCGGTATCAGAAGTATCAACGCCAGTGCAGTTTGCAAAGGAGCAGCGAATATCAGCGTCATATAGCTTTATTGCATTCAAGGTAAGGTGCAGTGGAGTGACTCAAGCAATGTGGATCAGCTTGCAAAAACCAGAGCAGAAATGCAACAAGGCCAATGCAACTTGTGGGTCTAAACTGCCAATTTCTTCAAGGTGGAAGAGCTAAGGCAGCCTGATGCTTTCTTGAAATGAACTGGTTGCAATATTCAGAATCACCAATTGGAGCTCCATATACTTAAATTAATAACATAAATTCCACCAAATTATATTTGTATAAATTATATTCTATTGTTCGACGTTAATGTTAGAAACTTGTTTCCTAGCTTTTTCCTTGCTTATTACACCACTTTTGCCTTCAAATCCTAAATCCCCCAAACTTTTTCATCGAGAATGGTTTAGGTTACTTGTTTCATAATTTTGACATAAGTTGATTGGTAATTTGCAACTTTTATTTGGCTCCTGTACAGTTCAGAGATGGTCTAACTGAGACATCCATCTAATCTCTGCCAGCCAAATGCAATGGTTGTGGGGCTGATTTCACCATCCAACACGCCCTAGACTGTAAGAACTCTGACGGGGGGACTTGTTATACTGCCCCACAATGAGATTCATGACTGCATTGGTGATCTTGCAAGTCAGGTGCAGCCCCAAGTTATAAAGGAGTCTATTGTGAATTAAGCTACTGCCACCTCAAGTGATCCAGGACTAAGGCTTGACCTGGGAATCAGAGATGTTTGACAACCACAGGTGGAGGCATTGTTTGATGTCCGTCATAGACACTGACACCATATCACACTGCCATCGAGCACCTAATACCGTTCTTGAATCCAGCACACAGGAGAAGAAGAGAATGTACAAAAAACCAGTTGAAGACAGAAGAGGCACCTTCACCCATTTGTCCTTCCCGTGGATGGACTACTTCACAAAGAGGCTTGTCACTTTCATAAAGCACATGGCCACTACTCTGTCTTCCAAGTGGGGCAAAGCCTGTTCCATCACCAGCAGCTACATCTGATCATGGCTTTCTTTTGCGGGAGTTTGAGCAGTGAGCCTCTGTCTTAGAGGTTCCAGGTTTAATTTGATGATGGTGCTCCTCTGTCCTCATTTATGGAGTAAATTTATTGACTTATTATTTCTCTTTATGATTTCATTTTAATTACCTAAGTATAATCTACCTGTATGTATTTCATGTTCCGATTATTTATTTATTTATTTATTGATCATAAGTTGATTGGTTAATAACAATTGAACTAACACTGACATGATTGTTGGTGAGCAGCAGCTGCCATAACTCAATTGACACCATGCAACGTATACAATAACATCATGCTATGCGCGTGGCTGTTTACACCACTATTGCCTTCAATTTCTATATCCCACTGGCCACATTCTAAAAATGTGTTATTTACTTTTTAAATTAAAACTTTTTTTTTTTTAATTACAATAATAAAAGTAATAATACTGTATAAAACAATACATAAACAGTAATAAATGCACATTGATTATCACTATTATAATAACCTTAAAAATCAGTAGTATAAGGTGAAAAAAGTGTTCCATTAAAACTGAAATGAAATACAAATTTGCAGGGAACATTTAGTATTTACAAGGGGTGTTTAGGTCTACAGTAAGTAAACTTTGCTTAATGTTGGCGGGAATGCTACCCTCAGGAAGGTTATAGCTCTGCCTGTTGATGAGCTCAAAGGCATGGCTAAGTATACAACCCCTCCCCAGCTATACAGCCTATTCAGCCTATCAACCACAACAAACAAAATAGGGTTTCTTAGGGTTTGGTCCCAGGCATTATTTAAGAGAGGTCGGGGAAGGGTGACTCACTCAGTCATCAGCCACTGCAGCTACAAAGTCATGAATCGTAGAGATCTACAATAGCTAACGTGCGAAGTCCTCCGCCGTCGGCTAGGCGCGGCAAAGTTCGTGACGACGGGAAACAAGGCTGCCCTGGTAGAGCGCCTCTACCAGTACCTTCGCGAAACCTCTAGCGAGCCGGAGCCAGAGCGAGACGACGCGCCTGACGCTGCATCCGAATCCAGCGAGGAATCCAGCAAATCTTCGGATGAGGATGCAACGCCTAAGCCCATCGCTGAAACCGAACGTTCTCCTCCTCCGGAAAGTTCTCCTCCTCCCGAGGTGGAACCCCGACGACGACGCAAACGCAAGGCACACGGACTGAAAAGACGTCGTCGATCGACCAACTCTTCCTCAAGCGCCTCATCCGACTCCGGCAGCTCTTCTACCTCCTGCAGCTCGGATGGTTCGGATCACCGCAAGCGCAGGCGCTCTACAAGACGTCACAGAAAGAGCCGCTCTAAGCGTCGATCACCATCGGCATCGCAGCTCCAGCTCATCCGGGTCATCGACGGACTCTCCCCTTATCTCTTGCGTGTCCACTCCAGCGAGGCGGATCGTCAAGAAGATAAAGAGAGGTGAGTACTTCGATAAGTTACTCCCACCCACAGAGGACGCGGTGCCCGGGCAAGCGGTGGCGCCCAAAAAGAGTCGCAAGGCTTCCAAGCGGCAGGTCGATCTCCCAAGTTGGCTAGAGGCTTGGAATATCTTCCTGGCAATCCGAGTTCAGACGGCTCCCAAGACAGCGTTGCAACTGGTAAAATATCAGACCATCGTCTGCCAGCTGTTCTCCGCTTACCCGGCTGCATCGGCTCTGAAATACGACCGGCTATTTTGGGAGGCAGCGGCTAGAAGCAAGTCGACGTTACAATGGGACGTGCTGAAGGAGGACATACTGGTCTGGTGTGTTACCCGTAACCCCTTTCGTGCCCGGCAGCAGGTGCAGAGTGGCAGCTCCACCCCTCGTCAGGGCTCAGCCACCACAGCAGGAAACGCCAGCAACCAGCAGGGGGATCGCTCCGTGCTCACCACCACAGGCCAGGAAATCTGCCGTCGTTTTAACTATGGCAAGTGCACTAAAGGAGCCGAATGCCACTATGCCCACAAGTGCTGGGGTCACGGACCACCCTGCTACAGCCTGCCCTCGCACCAAGCCGGCACCCGTGTGAGCTCCAGCGAGCTTGCACACCACTACGAAGCTCTACCTTCGAGCAAGAATTAAGAAATCATCCCGACAAGGCCTGGACTTCATGGCTGCTAGCTGGCATTGACAACGGCGTTTCCACCTGATATAATGGACCACGTTTTCTGACACTGCACGAAACCTAGCATCAGCACGTAAGCACCCAGACATCATCGACACTGAGCTAGCAAAAGAAATTGTGGCTGGATGCATCCTGGGTCCATACTCAGAGTGTCCACTGACCGACCTGCGCACATCAGGGATGGGAGCAGTGCCTAAAAAGAATGGGAAATGGAGGGTCATCATGCACCTTTCTGCACCCGAAGGCAGCAGCATCAATGACTTCATTGATAAAGAAGCCTTTCCCATCCACTACGCCACAGTAGACGATGCAGTGGCAATGGTGTCCAGATATGGGAAAGGGTGCATGATGGCCAAGATTGACCTCAAGGCAGCATTTCGCATGGTTCCAATTGCAGCAGAAGAGTGGGACCTCCTGGGCCTTCATTGGAAGGGGATGTACTATGTAGACACATGCTTGCCTTTTGGCCTTCGTTCGGCTCCATACCTCTTCAACCAGTTTGCCTCTGCCCTCCACTGGATCATGGCCACCAATTATGCAGCGGATGTGATTCACTACCTGGATGATTTCCTCCTGGCGGGCCCAGTTGGACAGCCCACTTGTAGTGAGTCAGCAGATACCATGCTCAGAGTATGTAAGAGGTTGGGTATCCCAGTTGCCCTGGACAAGCTGGAAGGTCCAGCAACCACCATCACATTCCTTTCACCATCGACACTACTCTACAACAGCTGCGATTACCACCTGACAAACTGCAAGAAATGACCATCTTAATCAAATCCTGGCTGGGAAGCACAAAGCTACAAAGCGGGACCTTCTGTCGCTGATTGGCAAGTTGTCCTTTGCTGCCACAGTGGTCCCATCTGGTTGTCTCTTCCTCCGTAGGCTGATAGAGCTGTCAACCACAGTCTCCAAACTACACCATCACATTCACCTTAATGTGGAGGCAAGGGAGGACATCATATGGTGGGACAGGTTTCTGCCCTCGTGCAATGGAGTATCAATCTTCCTCGACCCCAACTGGAGGGATGCAGAGACCATCAACCTATTAACAGATGCCTCGGGGACACTGGACTATGGTACATGTACATACTTCAACGGGGCGTGGTTCCGTGGTGACTGGTCACCTCATCAGAGACTTCCCTTGCGATCGATTCAGTGGCAGGAATTGTTTGCCATCGTTGCAGCAGCCTGCACATGGGGACATCTCCTGCAAGGACAACGCATCACTGTGCACTGTGATAACATGGCAGTAGTGCAGTCCTGGTCCAACCAGTTGGCCAGGCACCCAGGAATTCTACACCTCCTGTGGACACTGTTCTTCATCACTGCCAAGCACAGTTTTATTGTCCGCCTGGTCCACCTGCCAGGCAAACTGAACCGAATAGTGGATGCTCTCTCGCGTAATCAGTTGTCACTGTTTTCTGCCCTTGCCCCACAGGCCAACCCACAGCCAACACCAGTACCTCCAGAGCTGGCAGAACTTAAAGTCACCAGATGGAGAAGCTTCTCTGCAGAGCACTGGCCCCATCCACATTCAACACCTACCAGACAGGGATTAAGAGGTATTATGATTTCTGCAGCACCCACCACCGGAAACCACTCCCGGGTACAACTCGAACCTTGGCACTATTCGTGACTGGCCTGAGCTTGACCCTCCAGCCAAGGACAATTCAGGTGTACATATCAGCAGTGTCCTACCTACACCACGTGAATGCTCTTGAAAGTCCAACAACCAACAACCCGGTGATCAAGCTCCTGGTCCAAGGTGTCGAACGTTCCATGCCTGCAGCCCACCTCAAACCAAAACGTCAGCCAATCACCAACAAGATTCTAGGACAGATGCTGTCACAGCTGGACAGGGACCACAGAACAGCTCACGATCGCCTGATGCTCAAAGCAGCCATCACATTGGGGTTCTTCGGTCTGCAAAGGTCAGCGAGTTCACAATGGGCATGCATAAGGACAGCATGGTAGACACCATCAAGAGGTCTAAGACTGACCAGAAGGGTGAAGGTTGCCAGATCCACATCGGACAGACACACACCAAGTGCTGCCCACACTTTGCAATGCAGAGGTACCTAGGTCAGGTGACACAATCTGCAAGAAAACCCCTATTTCGGTTTCAATCAGGGACAGCCCTCACAGCTAGGGTACTGAGATTGGTACTGCATCACATGATACGAAAGTGTGGCTATAGCACAAAACTGTACAACACCCACAGCCTACGCATTGGAGCAGCAACAGCAGTGGCTAGGAGTGGTCTACCACCTGAGGACATCAAGATCCTAGGCAGATAGCGTAGCGAAGCCTACAAGGTTTACACACGTCACCCCTTGACACAGCCTTCAAACAGTGCAGTCATAGCATCAGCTTAGTAACATTTTGGCACATGCACACACAATGTTTATGTACTACCATGATGTACCCCATGCCTGGAACCAAAACCACTTAAATCCTATTTGGGGAATATAACTTGGGCGGCACCCTCTGGGCTTCTACCCCAATAGCCACCTAACCATTGCCAGCGTAATGGTTTGGAACGCAGGCTGACCCAATGATAGCCAGCGCTTAACGTTGGTCCTTGCTGGCTAGGTAGCAAACGTCCAGCTGCAGCTGCTGCCTGCCCCTTAGTGGGCAAAAGAACAACGACATTGAACATGGGACAGAATTCGGGTGACCTTAAACCACGCTTTCATACTCAATGCATGGGGAGCATCCCAGGGAGAGGCATTAAGTTTGAATTATAGTTTTTGAATATTATAATTAAGTAGTAAAAGGCCAATCAAATTTTATACTTTTTCAAACCTACCTTCCAGTTTATAAATCATGCTACTCATTAAAGTGTCTAATTAATTAATTGCAAGCTGTTTTATTTTATCATTTGAACTGTTAAACATAATCTAATAATGCAGTTCATATTTCACTAAATGTGGTTATTGTACATTCATAAATTATTTTGCTTACAACACTCTATTCATTAATGGGAACCCTGTATTAACAATGTACTGTGTTGTAATATTCTTTGTAGTGGTAATCACCTCACAAGGAGGAGAGGATCGCCTCACACCTTACAATGCTGGTAGTAAGGATCCCTCATGTGCATGGTGAGGATCACAACATACCTAACAGGTGGTGACAATCAGTGATTGTTGTAGGGAGCTTCACTTTGAATGGTTCGATTCAGCTTCATGGTTTTACTCAATTGAAATTATTGGCTTAAGTGATTGAATCATTATACATGTATATAATCCAATCCACAATTTTGTATCATTAAAATGTTCTGGGCAACGACGAGGATTATTGGCAGGCTAGCTTATCATGATGAATAGAACATGTGTTACTAAATTTTTCAAACTAGAATTGTACAGTTGACAATTCATATCAATTCATGCATATTTTTAAATGGCTTTCACTTTTTCAGATTTCTTTTACTATGATATATACATAACATTATCCCTCACAACCTCCACATGATAAGTAAATCTCAGGTGGATGCAATGGTAATAGATCTGTGCAAAAATTGGTAAATAACTACATGTAAGCATGCTGCTAACTGTGAATTGTCCTAGGTAATTCACCACTCTCCAATGCTTTTGTACTGGAGAACAAGTATTAAGCAAACTTTTAAAAACTGTTGTGCATACAAATCAGACCAGGGTTTTTTTTTATCCTTTCTTCACTTGCTAAAGATCACAATCTTGGGAACCCTGAACTTGAGAGAGTCATTGCGCAAATATTCTATCTTCTTTGCTCGGCCAGATGCCAGCTCAGCATGTGACACAAACTCAGGGTTTCCCCAACCATACTCTGCTTGCCTATCTTTAGTAACACGGCCACTGACATCTGAGTCAACCTTGTCATTGAATGAAATGATCTTTTCACAGTGAACTTCATCCTTTGCCCAGTCCAGGAGCTGCAAAGTGATATCACCTCTAAATGGCCACTTGAGTGAGTCATCAAACTCTCCTTTCATGATGTACACAGAAACGCTTACATGCTTACTGGCTCCAACCCCCAGGCCACCTGGTATTACCTTCAGACAGAGCTTGTACCCACTCTGGTGAGTGTAAAAGGGGTCACTAAACCAAAAGTCATCATTCTCTTTCCGCTCAGTGAATTCTGTCATAATGAGGTCCACGGGTGTTATCTGTGAGGCCTTCACCTTATGTGACTGAGACAGCTGTCGTGTATGAGATACTACCCCCTTAGGCTGATCATTCTTTTCACTTGGTGCCTGTGTGGTGGTGACCTTTGATGGCTGGTTTGACCGCTCGGTAGCCTGGGATTTGTTCTCATACATCATCAGCTTGGCCCTGATACCCTGTTCGGAAGTAGCCATCTTTTCAGGTTCAGAACTTGCCTTTGCCAGTTGGCCTTTGTCATGTTCAGCAACAGAACGTTTACTCTCAGGAACTGGCTGGGGTGTTGTATTCTTAGGCAGCTGTGGAGCTGGTGCAGATAGTTTTCGCTCATTGTTAATAATTTTGGCCTGGTTATCACGATCTGAAGGGATTGGGTCAGGTGATGCTTTCTTTCCTTTTTTGTGCTCTGTTGCAGTAGATGATTCACTTTTCTGTGTATACATCTGCAAGGCAAATGGTTTTCATTACTGTCCTATAAATATGTGATTTAGAACCATATTTGGCTACACTAATTGCAAACATGAGTGTAGAAATACTTTAAGAATGGACATTTCTCCATAATAAAAAATGAAAGCATAAGGGATTAAAATATCTTCCCCTTAATAACAATGCATATAGCTGGTTTCACAATAGGAACTTCAGGAAAAAATTCAGGAGCAGACAAAGACATTTTAAGCATTAGTAGTACCTTTTGTAACTCAGCCATTTGGAGTTCCATTCTTACAATTGCTGCTTGTTGCTGAGAAAATAGATTATTACATCATTGACGGATCCTATTTTGGAGCATGAGCTTACCTTTTCTTGGTCACGAGCTTTTGCCTGCAAGGTTTCAATGGTCTGTAATATTCATAGCATTTCAAGTTAATGAATTGCAGTACAAAATAAATGACTAGTATATATGAATGCTGATGCTCAGTGTAGAGAAACTATAACCACAGTTTTGATTCTAGTTATACAAGTATTTATGTCAGTTTTGAATACATATAGTTCTCATCTCTTCCTCATATGCACTTGTAAAACAGCAACTACTATCAATTCCACACATTTCAAAACCGAGATCTACATCCATCCCTGAATAACTTGATTACCATCCATGAATAAATCAACAGTGTAACATTGACATTTAGTACGCAAAATAAAACCAAGCCTCCTTATCCCTACACGACTGGACCTTGAAAAAATGTCCCCACCTGAGCAAAGGTGAAATCATACACTACAATTGCTCTGACATTGGCTATAACTATGAATGATCAGATATATGAAACCAGAGATAATAAATAGATGGATTGGAAACAGTCAATCAAACTGATTAACATGTGCACTCCTGGAAAGAATCCGTACAAGTTGCTATGATCAGAGCTATGACATATGGACATTGATGATCCATCCCCACAATGTAGGAAGTGTCATTCTAGCTATCCTGTTATTAATATAAAGAATGCAAAGATTCTACCATACCAGCTATTAAAAAAGGACATGGGTAAAGAGACAGGGAGTGTTGGGGAATATGGAACAAGCTCAGACAACGTATCCACAGGACTTAAGGAGTCTGGAACAGGCTTAGGCCTTTTGAAACTGTTAACTCAACAAGATTGCGATGAATAGCCACAACCAGCTTCAAATATTCGCTCTTCTTTCATTCAGCAGTCGTAATGTCTATTGTCCTGGGTGTCCCCTGCGGGGCACATTTTTCCACCAGGAAACAAATTGTTTGGCGATTAGACAATTCAGCTTTCCAGTGACATTTAATGGCTTTGCCACGTTGTATAAGTCCTTATCTGTGTTACCGAAGCTTTGAAGACCGAACTATATTCGCTGTTTATATAAAAGCTTGCCAAATTGGAGATACCCAATACGTTTGACCATAGATAGTATATTGGAAACGATAAAGATTACGGATTTCATGCGCGTTTCGATTTCCGTAAACTATTTGACCTCCAGGTTTCCTGTAGATGTCTACAGGTATCGTTCGGAGTGCTATTGCCTCGGTCCTGAAGTTGAAGGGTCCCGTTTAGACACGTCACACCGCGTGTGAAGCTGGCCAAAGAAATAGAAACCTCATGGGCTTCGGGCCCACGAACGAGCCGGTTTGACAATCAATTAGTGCGACACAAATGACAATTTATAGATGCAATACTGACTAAACAATTCTAAAATGATTATAGATCAGTTTAAAATGGTTCTAGTTCATGAAGTACCAATGCTTCGTGAGTAAAATCCCACAAAAAGTGACCACTTGTAGTACAGAAAACACCTATTTTGAATGTAACTTCGTATGCGAAGGCTAGCGTTTCCAATCCATGTTTTATACTGTCTATGGTTTGACGCGCATAAACAAAACCTTTTAACGGGCCCGTAAATGGCGGCTATATGTAGCTAGGCGGATGAAACGACTTGTTTTAAGCTCTCGCCTTCAAAAAAAACTTCTAAGTAGCCATGTGGGGTACAAAGTCCTTGCTCTAGCTAAATATAGTCCTCTGTTATTAAGTTACGCGGCGCATTTCAAACTGTCTGGGAGCGTATTACGTACCGGGTGGTTCAGCTGAGACGAGCTGCTACAAGAACAGCCAAACAGGTTAAAGCTTAAAAACTTCGACCCAAATACTTAAGAACTTGTACAACGTGGCCAAACCGTTTAACGTCACTGGAAAGCTGCATTAACTAATCGCCAAATAATTTGTTTCCTGCCCCCGTTACGTGCCCCGCGGGGGACTCCCAGGACAATAGGCATTAACGTTCCGATGTATAAACTTTCTTCCACCCGTCACCATTGAAGAAATTCACTAAAGAAATGGGACACGTTGGCCCTTTCAAAACATGCGATGGGCACACAAACCAACACTGCACTGTCAAAATAAAATACCAAAACCAGTCGGTTCCGTAAAACAAAGGCGTGGCTACCAGGAAATGTGAGTGTGAGGGTTACAAAGACACCATGCGCCAAACTAAAGTGATGGGCACACAATAGGCCATATGAAGTAACCAAACAAGACGATAGCAGCTCGTCTAAGACTCTATATCAGCGCGGATACTCCCCCACAAGTTACAAAATAGCTGATTTTTGTTCGCCGTCAATTATTAAAATTTATACCAAATCGCTAATGGTGGATTATCTATAAGCTGACTGTTTTAAAAAGGATAGTTGGTTACCTTGTAACATTCAAGAACTGTATTCAAAGTACAAAATCCGCCCCTTTTTTGGTCTACTTAGTGATTTACACTTGCGAGCATCGCCGCACGTTATAAAATTGCCTAAATCTATGGAGCACGTGATTAGTTTCCAATCCATCTATGTGTTATCTCTGATGAAGCTACTATTTAATGCTGTCACAAAGGCACTGTATAATTAACTTCAATGATATACAACAATTGTGCTAATTCTAACATGGACATGCATGCTCATTTTCCTGATCCACCCATGGACACATCCCAACAACCTCAATTACAACACAAAGGAATCTGTCTCCAAGGCACAGCTGTGATATTGTTTGTAGGTGGGAGGTGGTTGAATAGCCAGGATTTTTGTCTAAGTGCTTAATAATGATGCATGCATGCATGATTACCTCAGCCTGTTCACTGAGGGCAGTCTGCAATGAGGTAACAATCTGGGACTGTTTTTCGATGTATTCACTCCAATGTTGCTCTAGCCTGTCCAGTCTGGCGGTGACTTCATTGTACTATACATGGATACATTAATTCTTATAGATATTGAACATTGTGTCTCCGTTTAACAATACACCTACCACTTCATCCACCCTGATTGAGCCGCCATCAGTAGAGTCATGAAATACCTGCATGCATTAGAACACAGTTATTGCACACGTACTGCAATGAATGATTCATTACCCTGAGTTACCAAGACAACCGAAGTCAACAAGTCCCAACCGCAGTGGTAAGACGCTGTTAACCCTAGGCGGTCATTAGCACACAATATATACCACATTTCATACAACTTCGCGAAGCTATAGGCTTTGTACACATATAGCCAGATGCGCGCACACGGAAGGCATATAAACACCAAACGTGTAATCGCCATCGCAAATAACTATTCACATCATTCACCTTCTTAAGCGCTTCTATCTCACTCATCATCTCCGCTTGCTTGACGACTACCAGCGACAGGTGGCCCCCGACGTTACTTTCAATGTGCTGCTGCATTCGCACTTTCGGGCTTTTGGTCGCGCACCCCACCGACACAAAATCACACTGCACGACTGCCATCGGACACCCTACTATGTGGTTTGGAAGTAGTTGGCGCTCAATACTGTCTGCACCGCACCCGTTGGGACAGGTCACCGGATATCCGGGGCACACCGCATAGTGCACTTGGGTGAGAGACGCAAAGGAACAGCGGTGGCTACAGTACTTGCAGGTCGCCGGCCGCAACGGGCAGTCGTTTTCGGCGTGCGACTTCGCCATGCCTCTCGTCACCAGTGCGTTGCAGTTGTTAGGGCACGGTACAGGAGCGAGCTCGCAGCAATTCAGGTGGGCCTCCCATTCCATCACGGGCCCCTGCCATGAGCAGCCTTTGCTGGTGTTGGGACACTTCACTTTAAGGTCCAGTACCTTCTTTTGGACAAACTTATCGAGCACCGTAGTAAATGTCGACACGTTGCAGCCAGGACATGGTCGCTTTTCGGCATTGTGCTGGTCGGCAACTTGCTTGGAGAGGTGAATACCACAGCAGAGAGTCAAATACGGCTCTAGAAGAACTTTTTTCGTAACTAGACAACAGTATTCGTGAGGCGGCGGAACAACGAAGTCGTAAGCCTCCATTTAGTAATTTTACAACACACCCCTTGCCGCGAATCTCAGTATTGGAGGGCGGGACGGGCCAAATGCAATTCATACTTAGATAATGAATGAGGTTAAGGGACAATTTAATGCTAGCAAGTGTACCCGCGTCATGAAACGTGCAAATTCATGCACACAAACCCTATACGCGTATAACATATACTTTGGTATAGCATTTTATTTTAGCAGCCCATTTCCATTCCCTCTCGCACTTTTATTAGAACATGGACATTTCAGTGTATAATTAGAACGCGGACGTATGTGTTCATATTTTCAAATATACCAGCTGCCTGGGGTAGAAAGAAGTCACTGCCAGACTGGACAGGTTAGAGCAAGAAAATGCCGGTTGCCTATCAATGCCCACCGCTTCTTCACGCAACAACCAAATGCCAAATAAAATGCATAAACCACGACGCCATTTTGAGGTTCACAAAGCAGTCCGATTATTTCATCAATGCAATGTGATCTTTCATAGAATCTGATCATGAGGGCATGAAGCCATAATTGTAAAGTTTCTGATGTGTCAGAGAAAGCCTCCTTAAGTGCGATAGCTACGAGTTGATCCCGATACACCACCCTAAGAAGAGGGGTCTGCATGCTGGAATTATGTATTGCAGTCTCTAGAGAATAGTGGATTATGCAATCGAATTCACGCGCGCCTTACATCATTTGTATCGTTGACATTATTGATAATGCAATTAATGTTTATTAGACAGACATATTGAAAAAGGTGCAAATCGTAGAAGGTAAGACAAAGTAGGTATGCATGGTATTTGCTCAGTTTTCTCTAGCATCTATGAATCATCGTACATACGACTCCAGTTTTTGTATCAGATAATTATTCCGCATGCACACACATGCACACTACGTCCAGGTATAGAGAGGGACGAGTACTACAAGCGAGCAATTGTCACATCTTTTCTTGACCATCTGATTAATAAAATCACACGCAGATTTGATGCACACACAAAACAAGTAGCCTCAATTCAAGGATTGCTGCCTGTGAGCATCACTTCAGATTTCTAGTTTTGCATTGCTTGACACACAGTGATTTGCCAAATGCTGATTTTACTCATCCAGGTGGCTACCCAGGGAAAAATTTCTACGCATCTCGCGCGGATCTGCGTGGAATGAAGATAATTAGAGCAATATTGCGCAAATTATAGGCTGGGAACGAGAAAACGTGATCAATTGCGCGTAAATCATCGCGATTTACGCGCAATTGATCTCGCGTTCTCGTTCCCAGCCTACGAAATATTGCTGCATGCACATATATGATAATTTTAATTGGTCACGTGGTTTATAATGAGCTCGCGGTGTATATCAGCTTCATTGAGTGTACTATGCGCTGGTGGTTCCAAATTAAAAATTTGTACAAATGTATAAGTACAATATAATTATACACTGGCTTTAATATGTCAAATGACATTTCTGTAAGAGTCACATCAGGTAAAAAAATTTGATCTAATACACCATGAAGGGTATTAGCAAAGACACAAACAAACCATCGTCTTTGTAAATGAAATGGAATGCACTTTGATATTTCACATATGTCAACGTATTCTTCTCTTCTTACAGCTGGACGGTGGATTGGAATTATTTTCTGCTCCAAATACGAATTTACATCTTGCGAACTTGTGAAATGAAAATGTGTTGTACTGTCAAATGGTGTGATAATTGAAAAAATTTATGCTCATCAATTGACTTAATGCAAGTAAAGCAGTATATATATTTTTCCAACTTGCAATGCACCTGTCATACCAGTATTGTAACACACTGCATAGTTGTTTTGCTTTGTAGCTCTGGAGTACAATGTGGAGTGGAATACATCATTCTCTCTTCGAGCTCTATAATATGCCTCAACACTAGGCGCTTCATGTACATTTCCAGCCATGGCATGTATACGGCGAAGCTGACCTTCTGTTCAATTAGTTTTTCCAATCGGTCCAGGATATTTTCTAGGTCCATTGGGTACTTTTACTGAATGTCGGCAAATTACAACAGTCAATCTCATGCAGGTTCTTAGCTATTGTATACATAATTCTGGCTTACTCCGCATTATATGAACATAACTTTACTTTTGGAATAAGCTGGGACAAAGTAAATGTATAAATAAGCGATTTGTGTAATACAAATGTAAACTAATGTCAGTTCAATTCATTGACTTAAGAATATTATAATACCTCTGCTGTTTGTGCCATGGAAAAGTTTCCTCAGTTCTCCATTTAGACTTTCAAAGGCAAAACACGACACAGTCCATAACTGAAGGCCCCCAAGCAAGCAAACATGAAGTGGCTATAAGAAGGTGCACATTCATTGCCACAGCTGAAATACCTATTGCATTAACTTGCTTTAGTCACATAAAATGTAATGCACACATAAAGATCATATTTTCATATTCAATGTAGAATTGATGGAAAAGAGCATCAGCTATCTGTAGTTCAGAACTAGAAATTGATTCAATAGAATATGAATACTGGCTACCAAAAGTGAATAGTGCTCATAACAATTTGGCAGCATGATGCTCTGTAGTACAGGTATTGAGTAATAATGTAACCATGACATTAATTCAGACCCTGTGAGATGAAAAATAACAATTCTATGCATATATTGGAAATCTTGCAGTGTACCTTTCTAACACGCTACATTCTCTAAAGAAGTAGGTAATCTTGAAATTGTGATTGGCACGGAAATTGATAGAAGTCTTTTGTTACATGTTTGCATCTTACAATAATGCCGGTGTCGTAGTATATATTGTCCCCCCAGACAATATAACCTAGGTTGCATTGTCCCCCGGACAATGTAACCTAGGGTATATTGTCCCTCACGGACAATTCACCCAAGGATATAATGTCCCCTCCCTGGTTATACTGTCCCCCTACCAGGACAATACACCCTATAAGGTACATCGTCCCCCAATATTTAAAAATTCCGATAGCACATTCCATTATATATTACGTATCATGCATATATCGATTCAAACGTAAGTAGAATAAACCTTGCCTCTCAACAGGACAGCGTATTAGCAACTAATCCAAAAGAAATGAAATTCAATGAGTGCATGAATTACACTGTAGGTGTGCATGGTCAGAGACTATTGGATTGTTCAAAATCGTGTCAGTTATAGTTGTGGAATAAATAAATTGATGTCATGCTAAAATTGACTTCCGTACAGTACAATACATCAATTCCACTACATCATCCTTTTGACAGGTTCAAAATGATTATTCACATTGGTAATGTAGGTACGCTCTTCTTGATGTGTGTCGCTCTTTGCTTCATGGAGAATATTGCACCCACTCAAAATCATTCCAGTATAAAACACTCATATTGCTGTGTTCAGCAAGCAGGAAGTTGCAGTGATTTCAATTTCTGTATCCCACTCTCCAAGTGACTGCATCTTTGAATGTGTAATATATGATTGCATTGACAGGTTTGGGGGAAGAAGGATCGATAGCTTGTCATTTGATGAATTGTGAGCCATGTATGTTGTTACTAGTAATCTCAATTCTTCATGGTAGTCTAGTGATCCAGTGATGATGAATGAAATGCACCGAAAAAAGCAATTTCCATCTGCAGATATTCTTCCAGTTTTGAGAAATCCCGATCATTTTCATTACGTGCTGCACCATGATGAGAGTTATTGCCATAATGAAAATTCAATCCAAATGAGTTACACATGGATATTTGCCAACCTCTACATACTGGGTTGTATGTGATTGCATCCATACTGTATTTGGAATGTGAGGAATCAATGCAAGGATCAGTTAACATTGTCACTCTAAACTCCGCCTCATCACAGCACAAGCGCCTTTTATCATGAACCCACTCACAGAATTCATCCAGACGTTTTGAAGACATTAGAAAATATCACCTTCCAAGCAATTTAACTCTGCATAGAATTACCTTACTTGCTCTACACCAAACCTAAAGCAGTTCCACAGCTTCAACAATGCTGTATTCTTTATCCACATATGCATACACTTTGCTTCTAAACTCATCAAACTCCTCGTGCAATTCTTCATTAACGATCACAAAGTCACCTCCCGAAACAACTCTCAGTGGAGTACTGCCACTCAAACTTCTGTACTCTAGCCATAAGCAAACTACGATGTCCTTGCTCAATGCATATTCACCCTCCTTCAGCCTTTTCTGTGTGAAATTGTATAAATAATTCAACTGCATGCAATTTGTAATCATTGACACTTAAATCAAATTCATTGACACTTTCATCAAATTCTTCATCGTGTTCTGCAGCTTTGTAATGAAGTACACAGGCTCCTGTCCTCCACAAACGCAAAAGGTGAGAAGAATGAAGTTGTTCCAAAAGTATGCTGCAGTTTATTTCTTCCATTTGAAGCACACTGAGCATTCTGTTTCATTATCATTGCAAGAAAGAGGAACCTGAATAATGTTTGATGGACAGCCGGAATCTGAAGATATAGTTAAACTGATCACTTTTGACAAATGTGATGAGGACTGATGAGGACTCTTAGGTAAGGACTGACTGGAGTTAATTGTTGACAGTTGACTGGAATGCTGTGGTGTAGACTTGTTACGAGTGCAGCTACACCAAGGAACTGACTAATCACAACTGCCAAATACAACCTCCAGAGCATACACGCCGTGCTGCTATATCCCCCAATAAGAGTGCACACCCTCACCGTGCATGCGCAGTTCCCAAAACAACCCATCTAAACATCCCCCCCCCCCCCCCCCGTTACAATAAGTAAATAAGTGTTCTCCCTAGAACTTCCTGAAGTCTCGATATCGTGATGGTTCACTAATCACTCGTCCAGACCTTGTTTGATACCCTTTTGCAACAACATCCCTTGGTACTAGATGCTCTTCAACTTGCGGTTCTCTCCCCTGATCCTGCACCTTTGGTGGTTTAGGTACTTCGGCTTGTCCTTCATTTCCTCTGGGTAGTTCGTGTAGTTCCTGTCCTGACGTTTGATTTTGGTCTTCAGTATTGGGTGCAGGTGGTTCTGCCGTACCCATCTTCGTTGCTGGGACCTCCGGCTCTTGCTCATAGGAAGGAGTTTCTACTCGTGGGACATTGCATGATGGCTTCAGAAACTTCCTGTTTCTTCGCAGGATCCAGCCATCCACGTCTATTATGTAGGATCTGTCAGACAGCCAGTCGACACATATTCCGTGATTCCACTGCGTCTTCCTGGCCAACATGTCTTGGACCAATACTGGTTGCCCCACTTGCAGTGGTAGGTGATCTCTACAGGAGTTCACCCGATTGTGGATTACTTCCTGCCGGTGTATTTTCTTATTCTGCATGTTCTTCTGTACCTCAGGCAACAGCTTGTTAGTTGCCATAGGGATGGCCCCCCCTAGTTCTCCGTGCCAGGAACCGTTGGCTTGGGCTTGCATCTAATCCTACAGTAGGTATGTTACGCCATTCCAGTAGAGTCCAAAAGGGGTCTTTACTTCTCAGCAACCGTTTTGCAATCTTCACAGCTGATTCAGCCTTTCCATTGGACTGACTATTATAGGGTGACAACATAGTGTGTTGGAATCCCCAGCTCTTTGCAAAGTCCGTGAACTCCCAGGCTATGAACTGGGGGTCCCATCTGTTTGCACTACAACTGGTATTCCATATCGTGCGAACTGTTCTTTAATGGCATCCACCACTACCCTGGCCACTGTCATTTGAGATTAGATATCTCAAAGTAGTCCGTCAGATAGTCTACAATAAGTAGGTAGTCCTTGCCCTTAAATCTGAACAGGTCCACTCCAACTTTTTCCCACGGTTTCTGAGAAATGCTGAGTGCCAAGTGCTTCTCCTTCGGCAGTGCTGGGGAGTCCATTTCACAAATGCTGCATTGAGAGCACACTCTTTTTACATCTTCTGTCATCCCAGGCCAATAAACCGAGTCCCTTGCTCTTCTCAACATTGATTCTATACCTTGATGACTTGCATGCAGTCTTTGTAGAATCTGGCCTCTCAGTTCTGTGGGAACAACAATCTGTCCCCCCTTATGGATAATCCCATCTTGGACTGTGATACAGTCTCAAACATTCCAGTAGGGTCTGGATGGTGAGGGCACCTGTGAAATGGTGGACGGCCATCCTTGAACAATGACATGTTTCAGGCTACATTGTTCTGGATCACTTTGTGCTGCTCCTTTAATAGTCTCCATTCTCTGGTCACTAACTCAAACAAACTCTCGTTCCTTGGTGTTCTCCATCTCCTGATCTTCAAGTTGAAAAACATCCTGCTTTTCCCCCCTCGTTTCCCACTGGGTGTCCCACTGGAGCTCTGGACAGCACATCAGCCACCACTTGTAGTTTTCCACGTAGATACACCACATCAAGATCGTAACGTTGCAACTGTAACAGCATTCTCTGTAGTCATCTAGGTGCTACTAAGATGGACTTCTTGGCAATCATCTCTAAAGGTTTGTGGTCCGTCTCAATTCTTACTCTCTTTCCATAGATGTACTGATTCAGTCGCTGGCAGGCAAAGACTATATAGCTAGACACTCCAGCTCTAAGGCAACATAATTTTTTTCACTCGTTAACGATCGTGACACTGATGCTACAGGCCGCCCATCCTGCAACAAGGTGGCTCCAAGCCCCTCAGTGCTGGCATCACACTGAATCACAATGGGTTTGTGAACGTCATAGAACGCTAGTAGCTGGTCGTTACTGATCAGGGTCTTCATCTCTTCAAAGGCTGCCTGTTCCAAGGTTCCCCACACAAATTCAGCATCTCTTTCTATTAGACACCTCAGCGGCTCTGCCACTTGTGACAGGTTTGGTATAAACCTTGACAGGTAATTCGCCATTCCAAGGAATCGGCACACTTCTTGGACAGTCTTTGGTATGGGCACGTTTTTCACTGCCATTACTTTTGCCGTATTGGGTTTAACTCCCTGCGTCGAGATTTGATGTCCAATGTATAGCAATTCTGTCTGGTGCAGGCGCATCTTGTCCTTATTAAACTTTAGATTGACCTCTCAAGCCCGTTGAAGCAGCTTGAGCAGCCTCTGATCGTGGTCCTGTCTGGCCGTTGCATCTGCTTGCCCGTTCCATACACTAGGGCATCATCTGCGACAACTGCTACACCTTCCAGCCCGTGCAGTGCATCCTGAAGCCTTCGCTGAAACTCTTCTGGAGCGGATGAGATGCCAAATGGCATTCTGACCCAGCGATACTTGTGCCCTGCACTCCAAAAGGTTGTCAAAAAGCTACTGCTCTCACTCAACTTTACTTGCAGGAAGCCATCCTTGGCATCAAGTAGACTGAACACTCTTGCTCCCTTCAACTGGGGTAGTACATCGTCTATGGTAGGCCTATGAAAGTGGTTCCGTCGGATAGCTTTATTCAGATCCCGAGGGTCCAAACAAACACGAACAGACTTCTTATCATGTTTCCATACTGTGGTGATGTTGCTAATCCACTCTGTTGGCTGGTCCACAGTGGCAATTATTCCATTCTCCTCCAGAACTCTGAGTTTGTCCTCCACAGCTGCTCGCATGGTATGAGGTATCTTCCTTGGTCTGTTAAGCATTGGTGGAACAGCTAGATCTAGGTCTATATGATACTCTTCTGGTAGGCACCCTACTCCACTGAAAACATCTCCAAATTCTAACAGAACTGTCTCCATTGTTAGGATACTATGCTCAGAAACCAGATTCACTCTCTCCGACCTATATGAGATTAGCTCCAACTGTAAACAGGTGTCTAAGGATAGTAAGGCGTGATGCCTTGTCTTCAACACCTCGAACACCAGCTGCTAACTCTTGCCTTCCCTGTCTTTCACCACTACTAGACACTGACCCAGCGATCGCTTTACTGACCCATCATACATGGACAATAGTATCCCGCTGTCTCTTAACTTTGGGCTGCCTAACTGCACATAGTCTGGAAGTGACAGTACATTGCAAGAGGCAGCAGTATCCAGTTGGAAGGTCAACTCTAGGCGTTTGCCACCTGCCTCACACCAAAACCTCGCTAGCAATTTTTTGCCCTTTTTCTCCACCTTGACCTGTTAGTAGTTTCTCTGGTTCCAACTCTTGCATCAACTGGGTTGGTCTGCTTCTCACCTTACACTTTCTTGCAAAGTGATTAAAACCATTGCACTTGAGACACTTTTGCCCAAACGCTGGACATTGTCTCGGACGATGACACCTTCCGCACTTCTAACATTCCAGGTCCTCCTTCTGGCTCCGATCTGATTCAATACTTTCAGCCATAGACTCCTTACCGCGAACTGACACACCCTTCCTAGGTTCACCCCTTTTCCTAACCATGGCAACCTCATCCTCTTCTTGGTGTTCAAAGCCCTTAACAGCTGCTACCTGTTCTAGTAGTTCTTTGGTCTCCCTTTCCCAGCTCTGTAGATCCGCAGTCATCGCCTCCATAGTTTGGCACATCTGAATGGCTTTTGCTAAATCCAGTTTGGCTGTCTCGCACAGTCTTCTTCTCATGCGCTCACTATCAATGCCCCTGATCAATACATGCAACATCAAATCTTCTTTCAGGTTCCCAAAGTCACAATCCTTGACTTGTTTACGCAGTTCGGACACAAACTTATCTACCGAACGACCTGCCTGTTTCAGCTGAAAGAACTTATCTCTGAGTACGTGCTTACTGGTTCTTCGAGCGCATAGTGAGTCCAGCTTTGTCATGACTCCATCAAATCCCTTGTCTTCTCCCTCAGTGAACGTCATCACTTCATACATGTCATTGATTCGTGGACCCACTACATGCAAAAAC
This sequence comes from Eunapius fragilis, assembly GCA_963681505.1. Lineage (NCBI taxonomy): Eukaryota > Metazoa > Porifera > Demospongiae > Spongillida > Spongillidae > Eunapius > Eunapius fragilis. The sequence goes on along the minus strand of OY811975.1, from coordinate 6,827,251 downwards.
ATGGCCAACTGCACCGCTGACTCAGCCTTATCCTTTCCCAGTGCCGTCAAGAATAGTGCCAATTCCTTCTTGAAACGTAGCCACTGATCCATTATGTCTCCCTCGCCCACTTGGTCTGGAACTAAATATTTCTCCATTTCTCTCCGCCCTTTTAACAGTTAGAGAGAAGCCACTTCTGACACCATGTTACGAGTGCCGCTACACCAAGGAACTGACTAATCACAACTGCCAAATACAACCTCCAGAGCATACACGCCATGCGGCTATATCCCTCAATAAGAGTGCACACCCTCATCGCGCATGCGCAGTTCCCAACAGAGCATACACGCCTTGCGGCTATATCCTCAATAAGAGTGCACACCCTCATCGCGCATGCACAGTTCCCAAAACAACCTATCTAAACATAGACTGACTGGAATGCTGTGGTGTAGACTGACTGGATTGCTGTGGTGTAGACTGACTGGAGTGAACGGGCAAAGGTTGACTGGAATGCTGTGGCGTGTTGTAGAAGTCATTTGTTACCTTTTTCTTCTTTGACAAAGGATGCACTACACCCTGCTTCTTTCCATGACCTTCTATGTCTGCGCTTGAGTCTGCTAGATGAACAAACTTTCCTGGTATGTCTCCCTCCTTTGCATCACTTATCTTTTCCATGTCTGAGCTTATATCAGCTGATTTTCCTTTGTAGATTAACCTTTTGGCAATTCTGGAAGTCTTGTGTCCGCTCTTGTGCACAAATCTTCGTCGGAGGTATAATTTAAGCCTGTTAAAATTGATTGTTTTCTTGAGGTTTGATTTAGTCTTAGGATTGAAGAGCACATATCTTCCTTTTCCAAGAGATTCAGCTACTTTGTATGGTGGGCCAAGCCATCTCTGTTGCAGCTTGCCACCTTTTCTACCATCTTTTTGAGAGTTGCGTAACAGGACCAGCTGTCCAACTTGAATTATTTTGAAACGGATAAAACATGCTAATCACAACAATAAAAGAATCTTAGTAAAATGCAGCTTGATTTGCCTTTCTTTAGATGCTTAATGTCATAATCTCGTTTGTAGCGGTCCTGTGCTTTGTCAATGTTTATTTTGCTGATTCAAACAGTTGTTGCTGAATTTGTTCCATTCTAGCAATCATTTCCTCCAGTTTCGGGGATCCTTCTACCATTTCTTTAACTTCATTGCTGCTGCTCTTACTTTTTGAATTTATTTCATCCTCAATAGGGAGAACTGCTTTCCTAAATGATTAAAATAATCTTGTCACAGTGATTGCTTATCGCCTCCTTAAATCTACATACCTGCAGAAAATTAGCTCGAATGGCATAACACCAGTTTATTTGTGTTCCGATGTTCGATAGGCAAACAGCACCCCATCAAGAAACATGTCCCAATCATTATGTTTGTCACTTACAAGGTTCAGCAATGATCGCTGAAGTGTCTGGTTGTATCGCTCCACCAAGCCGTTGCATTGAGGGTGATAAGCAAATGTCACCTTGTGCTTGATTCCTGTTAGATGAAACAGGGTCTGAATTGTGCTGTTAACAAATTTCCTCCCTTGATCACTAAGGCTTGATTTGGGAGCTCCATGTCTGCATAAAAATGGGATAAAGAATACAAAATTGTATAAAAATAATTGCCGTTCATTGAACCTTGTTACCAAGGCAACAATGTGCACATTTTTATAGCACAATATACAGGGTGTTCTGCAATCAAGAAAAAAATCGTTTTTAAATATATTTAAAATCATAACTAAGATTGATTTACTAATTTATGTTATAATAACTTTGAAAATTTAATGAGAGCAAGTATTTTATAGGTGAAAATTGCTCAATCACAAGCATATTAAGTTTCACTAAGTTAAATCAAGCTATTTGATATTTAAATTCAAACCAATCAGTTAAGAACAGATGACTACCCATATTCTAGTTATAATAACTAATGACAAGCTGATTATTTGGCTTGATGTATGACCAAAAGTTAAATAACTTATTCTACTGCGGAGTTATTAAGAGTCAAACTTTTGATTTTCGGGCACTTGATTATGAGTAGTTTTTATAGTTACATGTACATATTTTTCTGTTGAACCATTAGTGTAAACATGCATTCAATATGATCAGCATTTGTCCCTATTGAAACTGGTTATTTATAATCAATACCCACTAATGTAATGTAATTACATGGAATGTGTTGAATTTTTATCGACTTTTCCTTGATTGTGGGACACCCTGTACTTTCAAGCCACTGAAACAATGCTACCAAATTACACAACTTACCTAATAACAAGGCAAACAAAAATATATAAAATATATCAGCAACATATCATCTTACTTCTTTCACACAAGCATGTAAATATTATATTACATTGTACCTGCAAATCATCCTGTAAAGGAAAGTGGCTACACCGTATGATGTCTTGTCCTTCAAAGGCTCAGCCTCTGGCCATTTTGAAAAGTGGTCCATCAGAGATATTATATACTTGTTGCGCGACGAAGTTTAGGGAAGGGGGCCAATCAAGTCAATAACCTGTAATAAAACATATCATAGTTTCTGAAATATTCTTTTTAGTGAATTTTGTGGGTGAAATAAATTAATGCCTTCAAATTATGAGGATTCAAAAGGTGAGCATAACACTTAGCCATTTCAATAGCTTTATATACCTCATTGTTTGTATAGATTTTGCGTACGTGATTAAATAAATTTTTGGCAACACAACATTGCATGGTGCATCAAAGGGTGAGGATTGTTTTAAAATCATCTTTATTATTCCGAATAGCATAGCATGTATTTACAAGAATAGGTGGATGAGTGTGAGTAATATATAGCCATGGATGTGTGAGATATGCAAAATTATGATTCAAATTTATCATGCCATTGAAGACTACTAAGTATTATAAGATAATACACGAGATATACTGGGAGTAATTGGTCTACAACCAGCTTCACTTATTGAAATGACACTTTAGGGAACAAGGAGAGAAACACATGCACGCAGATGCACGGTTGAAAAACAAGTGAACACAACCTACCTGAATCCAGACTTTAGATTCCACTGCAACATGATGGAGAGCAGCATCAGTTTTTGCAAATTTTGGGGAACTATGAACATAGTTATGCTAACTTGCAGCGTGCACTACATAGTTACAATTTAAAGATTAACCATACAATGTACTCTAAAACCAAACATTGACTATAGCTTATATTGTGAAAAAGAGTTTCTCTGTGTTTAGTAGTCATTTTGTACTCACCATGCGTACCTTCAGCAGATGCGTGACAGCTTTTCATGATGCGATGGCGCTCATCCCCTGTTGGTATAACCCTTCTCCATCGCCGTTCTATGGTCGAAACCGAAGAGACAGAATAATAAAGAACTCCAGATTTAACTTGAAAGTTAAGCGTCGCTTTCCTTCTTAATAACGCTTTTGGTCTTTGGAATATCCTACAGAATAACTAACTACCATAGTTCAAGAATTCCTGAATAGCCTTATAGTCAACCATTTCTCTACACGAGGCTGGAGTTTTAATTTTTGGGGTCACGTGCATGTTAACCATTTCTATTTTATAGCCTTATGTAATGTGGTTTATTTATATACCGCTATACATGTACGATCACTGGAAATTGGCTATGAATAGACCTTATTTTAGCCATTGTCGACCGTAGCAGGTGTTTTAAATGTTAGGGAGGGGGGGGGGGGGGGGGCAATGTACCCTAGCTAGGGTGTATTGTCCGGGTAGGGGGGACAATATAACCAGGGAGGGGACATTATATCCTAGAATGAATTGTCCGGGGGGGGCACTTTTTACAGGGTGACAATATATCTTCCGACACCAGAAAGTAAATATTTTTTTAAATATGTATGAAGTACTTCCTTACTTGGGAACAATAGCTGTATGGTTCATTTCTATGAGACTGATCAAACCAAAGATGCAGTAGAGCCTGGACAACACCCAGATAGACACAGTGCAAAACAACCTACATTTTTAATGTTTAATCTCCCACAATCCTTATTTAAGGATGGCCATCCTTAAATAAGGATGATGACCACTTTCTAAGAGAATGATGTACTCTTGATGCTTTGAATTATATTAATGATTCACTAGATTCAAGATCATGCAGATCAGTGATACTGCCGCGATTAAAACAGGTTTGGCTCGCTCAAAAATCGGTATTACAGTGTAAATACGGCGAAACCGCCATTTGCCGCTGGCGATATAGTAGTGAGCATATTAACTCAAAGCGACGTATGGCAAGGAAGGACAGGCTTCTGGTAGCTCTAGGAGTAGAATATACACTGCATGACAGATGGATCTGTGGAACAATATCCACGGCTTCAACAATCTACGCTCACGTACCGGCCATGCAGTATACTTCCAAAGATCGAAGCGATTGCATACACTCGATAGCGTCAAGCTAAGTAACCCTGCTTAGATACCGAGGGAGCCACAGAAAGCGACGGATGTAGTTCCTCAGTACGGATGGATACATACATGTAGGCCCAGGTGACCAAAGCGGCAGCACTGCATGATTCGTCAAATGACAGTGACAGCGACGGCAACAGTAGGCTTAGGCAATGGCGTGGTCTCCTCGAGTCTAATTAATTGGGACTAAGCTACACTAAGCTCGAACACATATCGTATGCCAATTGGCAAATGGCAATGCTTCCTCGATCTCCCAACCCCCCCCCCCCCTCTCCCCCCTCCTTCAATGCACCATTGTATATGGCACTGTACTCAATGATAGAACTAGAAAGCACACCGTTCGATGGAGCGGCGGCAGAGCACTCACATGCAGTGCACGTGGTTTCAGTGAGGCTAGGGTACGTCCATGCTGGCGTTTGAGCAGAAGCAAGCATCTACATCAGTACACGTCATTATACAAATGCTTAATATTAATTTTTAAGCGTTATGGTGTAAATAAGCATAACTTATTAACCACAAGTTATTTCTTCAACGAATCAGGTTGTGAGTATAGCTGGATCAACTGGCTATCAGAGAAAATCAAAAATTTTAAAACTATTGTGGTTTTTATGGTCAATAATATCTACTGTTGTGATCCTTATATAAGGATGGTGTCAATCCTTAAATAAGGATGTGCCACTTCCTCCCTGATTTACCACATGGACATTGATCATATTGACATCATTTAAAGTTTGTTATGGAGGCTAATCAGTATACAATTGACTAATAGCATATATTTTATCTTGCTTACTTGGTTAGCAAAGATATGCAATGTAAAAGATGATCATTATTTAAGGATAATGACCACCTCAAATAAGGATTTTTCCCTGGAGATTAAAGATCGGGAAATGAGGCAGTTTAAATTTACCAAGCGAATCCTGGGTCACATTTGGGAAGCGTGCGAGTACATAAAGAGAAAAACGGATGAGGGATACGAAAAGGTGACCGAGTTAATGGAGGAAGATGAGGCACTCTTGCTCAACAGGCAAAAGATGATTAAGTTGGCCAATCGGTCCCAGCGAAAAAAAATTGTAGATCTAAGTCAAGGTCTTGCCACATCTGACCATGATCTTGTCATGTTGGCCAAGACTCAAGATTCTTGGCCAGATTATCAAGGTCTTGCCCAAGATAATTTTAAGCATTATAATAAGAGGGGGAACTGCATGCACCATCACATATGGAGTGATTTAACTAAGATAGACATATCCCCTGCCAGATGAAAAGAAAAATGCTTTACAATAATTTAGGCCAAGATCTTGGTCAAGATCTTAGTTATATTTAGCCATCATAGTAAGATCATGGGCAGGATCTTGATAAGCGTACGATCCGCTTATGTGCACGCACTCATTTGGTGCATGTGACTAATGGATATTTACACGCTAATTTGGCTACAGTTAATTAAAGTTTCGTGAGAATATGCAGCGGCGGCGGAAGGTATATAAGATTGGGGGGGGCTCTAAAAGCGAGGATAATTAAATTCATGACTTCAAAGAGAGCATTTGTTCACAGTATTCCTTTTCAAGAAAACTAGCTCCATGAATATTATTAGTTGAGAGGGCCCCCCCCCCTTTTTTTCCCCATCGAGCGGTCGCCTACGGTGACTCAGTTTTCTGGATGTCATTGTATAAATGTGCGGGCACAGGCGAACGGTAACGGTATACGCGAGCAATCTCGCGGGCAAGGAATAACAATTGTACTATACCGGTTATTGTTTAGGAGGGGCTGAGCCCCCCCTATGTCATTATTGGGGGGGCTCGAGACCCTCCAGCCCCCCCCCCCCCCCCCCCCCCCTTCCGCCGCCACTGATATGGCACGTATGACCAGATGCCGACATCTGTGCCGACGTGTAGGGACTGGCAACAGACGCTGACGAGTCTGATGCAGAGGATACCGCCGGGCAGGCTGACGCTAATGGCTGCCCCCCGCCACCACCATGCCAGTGACGTTTGCTGACGCTCTCAAAAAAAGCACTCAAAAGACAATTAAGGACTACTTTTCGTTGCATTAAACAGAACATTATGCGTTATGTGCTTGGACTATATTATTCTGTCATGCTTGCATGCGGTATTACAGAACGTGTTTTGCTGATTGAGATTCAGTGTGTAGTTCTTGTAGCGTCAGTTTTTAGCGTCGGGTATATGGTGGGGGTGCACTAGATAACCACGTGGCTGGATCAATACGGATAAGCGCACACTCTGTTTAAGTGCAAGTTGTAGTCTGGACCGGAGGCAGTGCACTTAACCGGATTCAACTGTAATGAAAGCCAAAAGGTGTTGGGGATTTTTTGAGTTCCATCATGAGGCGGCTAAACTATGAATGTGAATATAGAGCTGGTACGGTAGTGACCCTCAGGATGTCAGCCCCCTACATACAGTACAGCAAGGCTCACGCCGTAATCACAGTGCCTTCAGCTCTGTGAAGACTGTGATTGCAGCATGTTAACTATTTTATAGGCAGAGCATAGACAAGACAGCACACAAATGGTATATGGAAGCACACGAATTCCAAAAGCGTGGTACTCAGTGCCATTGTGCAGGTCACATAGCTTATGGAGTAGGATAGCTTGATGGAAAAAGAAAAGACCGATGGCTACTTGGGATACAACACTCTCAGGCAATCCTGCACAACATGCACATACATCAAGAGGTGCTTGTGTCTCCTACAGCAGGGTCAGCAATCGTCAATGCATATGGACTACTTCGATTGTGGCTACTTTCTTTCACAACTTCCAACTTGTAGACGTTCATAACCATATGGAATTCTAACGTTAGAGCATGCAGCACTAGCTTACCAATCAATGCACTGGTGGTTCAGTATTTGCTATATCTATAGTCCCATTACTGGGTGTGATTGCCTAGGGCAACATGGTCTTGCCTCCAAGTGAAAATCTAGTTCAAACCCTCTCCCAAGTGATACTCTGATGAACTGAAAAGTAGAAGTAGAACAGTCTAAAAGCTCACTGCTTGGTTTTTCCCCTTCAAATATATGTACTTCAGTGATTGTAATTTTTGGACATCACATGTTTCTCGAGACACTGTCCATTCTATATACCACCCATGCCAATTAAATCATTATGTGACCAAATACAAAAAGTACAGGCAATTGCCTCGTTGACATGTACATAATGCCATCAGCTACTGAGCAAATTTTAATTCAACAAAGTAGCCACTTGAGCATGTATACACGGCATGTACATCTGTGTATTTCATCCGTATACATGCAGTATACATTGGGGTGTATAACACGCATTATCCGACTATATACAGTCATTATACGATATGATGTATATTGAGCGTTATACTAGGCGTACTCAATCTGAATAAGCTTTGTATATGACACTGCACAGCTGTTTAGCTATGTAACCCAAGTTAAAGCTCAGTATTGTTGTACCAGTGATTCAGTGTACCAGCCCAGTGTACATGGCTAATATGTAACAGCTAAACTTCAAACTTCATGTTTGTGTCGACATGGAACCAGTTGATGTTTTGTGTAGTAAATATGTGACCCATGTTAAAACACAGTCAATATTGTTATGCCAGTGATTCTGTGTACCTAACAGTACCTCCCACTGTGTGTCACTTTGGCTGATATGATGCTTTATCTAATTTGATGTGTATTTGTGCGTTGCGTGTTCTCACTGTCTCTCTCATAAGTTAATACTACACTACTCAGTTTACGTACATATAAATATACATATACTCATGCATGGAGGAAATGCGTTATTCAGCGTGAAGGTAATTGTTTTCGTTTCCAACAGAGATGACGGCGAACTGATGAGAGATTCACGATGCATGGAGACTCAAATTTTCCAAGATGGTAGGCCTAATTGTTTTGTTGCCATACACTTTAGGTGATGAAGTTTCGGCCTTCAAAACATCTTACCTGGAGATCTTTCACTTCTACATTCTCACAACTGACACCAGTACATCATGCACATACGATGTTTTATAATGTATCCATCCATATATTGGCAACTGCAAATATGAAACAGCTAGGCTGGAGTAAAACTGTATACCCCCTAAAAATATATACCATCCACAGGTAAGTGCAATAACAAGATGTGCATGCTGTGAAAGATTCATCTCTGTTGCATTATAGCGTGCTGCTTTATTATCGTAAAGAGGCAAAATTGGATGTTGCCAGCAGGATAGCTATGTGCATAGACAGGAAAATAACTAGCAGAAGGCCTAGATGGAGATCACACAAGATGAATGGAAGAGCTGCATGTGGAAAGTGGCCAAAAATAAATAAATCATGGACCTCAGGTTGTAGTTTGGATGGATGGTCGACACATAGAATTTAGAGTAACCCTGACATGTGGACTTATATATTGTACAATGTCATATGTATCAGTATTATATTTAATACAACTGCTGCAGGTTCAATATACATGTAGGATTGATTGAGAATTGATGAATGTCATTAAAAAAACCCTTCACTTGCGTCTGGAGGGACAATGGAGAAATGGTTACCTCTTTGTGGTGATGGAATGAGAGCACAACAATCTACATTTCTACGTTGGTTCCGTGTCATAAAATAGTGTGCTTTTAGAGAAAGAAATTCCTGTTTCTCGTGCCCAATCCTAAAATAATTCTTGGTCATCCTCTTCTTCTTAGGAATGTATAACTCGAGCTACGAACGGTTTAAAGAACAGCAATAGTACCAATCGCTTCGAAATTTACCTGCACGGTGCGCCTTAAAATCATATAGACGCATATCACTTTTAGCAAGTTCTATAGAGGAATTGTTTATAATAGATTCTTATTAATAATTTTTGGCAGTATAAATGCACCAAAATTATTGTGCAGTTTAGTTGCTCCTTTGGTTAGTGAAGTTGTTTCCTTCGCATAATCAAAAGAAGAGATCTAAGCAAAGAGCAGAATACCTCCAAAAGCAAGACGAGAACAAAGCTAAAGCCTGAGCACTCTACAAAGCCGATCCCGAAAAGAAAAAGGGCTCTGTACGTGACAGTTACAAGGCCGATCCTGAAAGGAATCTGAGGCCTCTGTACGCGACAGCTACAAGGCCGATCCCGAAAAGAGGAAGGCCTCTGCATGCAACAGCTACAACGCAGATATTGAATCTAAGCGATCTGCTAAAAGGCAGGAGGACCTTGAGGAGAACCACGCTGCTAAAAGAGGACAATTCAGCTGCCATTAATGTCTATTGTCCTGAGTGTCCACCCGGGGGTACAATTGGACACCCGGGGGCACAATTGGACACCCGGGCAGATAGCAAAAAAAGTTTTTGCCGTTCAGTCACGGAAGAGACCTGGCTGCATTTAACGGTACTGGCTTACATTTAACCTCCACGTTGTTACGTTGCCGTGCACGGTAATTTATTACCGTACACGGCAATTTAAAATGACGGTCTTTCAGGAGTCATAATTATTCCTAAAATTAATCTAGCGCTAATCTCATTTGTTCGCTGAACTCCTTTTAATGTGACAAACTAGCGCAATTATAATCTTCCACTGTTTTTCTATGTCCTAATTGCTTGTTACCGTGCATGGCAATAAATAACGTTACCGTACACGGTAATTTCGCCGCAAAAAACTGGAGGTTAATTATACATTGTGATTAATATTTTATTTTTATTTTTAGGAATACATAAATTAATTAAGGAATTATAACATGACACATCATAATAAAATAAGAAACTACCTAATCTAAACAGTGTACATGTCCGAGGTAAAGCATCTAGACAGTATTGCAGTGGCATTTGCTTTAACAAGGTTAAGATTTAGCCTGCCATACAGGCTATTGAGGACAGCTGCTTTTGCCTTGTTTGAACTGGTTGCTAGGCGAGAGGCCAGACACGACAATGACTCCATGGCTTCAGCACCCCAAGCCCCATAAGCTTCAACGACCATTGGGACACAGACCCACCCAAGCTCCCTGCACTTCCCATCATTTGCCTCATGCTTTCTCAGCTCTGTAGCTCTGGCGGCTGCACCAGCTGTGAGTCCCGCTTCCAACAAAACGTTTAAATTGAGCGGTGAGGTCACAGATAGATCAAAGGCCGCTGGCTTGCCCACAGACCAGTTGGGTACCAGGATGTCAGCTGGGCGGGAGTGGCTATGGTCAAGGGTGAGGTTGCATCCTGCCTCCACCTTAACACTCAAGTGGGCCCTGTGACAGGCCTCCGCTAGGGTGTCTCAGAGTTTATTGTGATGGGAGACAACATCACCACCTCGCTTGCAGGTGAGAGCGTGATGGCCTAGGGGATCGAGCACACTCCCTGGACACAGAGCACACATAGCACCACTAGAGGTGTCAAGACCCAGCCACCACTTGATGGCTACCTGAAATTCAGACGGCTCCAGATGGAGGCCAAGCCCCTCAGAAGGAATAACTGAGATCCAAGAGGCAGCATGTGGGGAGGAGACTGAAAGCAGGCGAGCTCTATCTGCGGGGGAGGAGTTCCCCAGGAGCAGATTGAAAAGGTGGTTGTCCACTTTTGTGGATAGCATCTTTTGATGTAAGGGTGATGTCAACACATCCTCTACACAGACTGCATCAGAAGTTGGAACAAAGGAGTTGAATGCCTCTATAGACTGCATGTTTAAGGTGTTGTTGAGAAGACGTACTAAAACCAGATGAGCTCAGGGATGCAATATACGCTGCTGGTGAGTGACGAGAAATAGAGCGTAAAGCAAGGCCACCCCTACTCAAACCGAGCTCTGCCTGCTGCCAGGCCTGATCAGAGGTGTCAACAGCAGTGCAACATGAGAAGCAACTGCGTATGTCAAGATCAAAGGCCTTAAGGGCTGACATAGCTTGGGAGGGTGGAGTACCACGGGCAAGGTGAGCCATCTTGCAGAAACCTGCACACTGCCAAAGGAGTGAAAATGCCACATGTGGATCAACTGATCCAACTTCTGATCCAACTTCTTCAAGTTACAGCAACAGAGCTTTAGCCTCCCCATGCTTCCCTGAAATAAAGGCAGAACAGAATGCTTGGTCACCAATGGGAATGCCCAGAATAACCAAATTGGGACAGTTGGATCCTTTCATAGCTGGTGGAAATGAGCTGATGTCACTACGGCTGAAGATCTCAAATTTAGGTATGTTTATGATGAGACCCAGAGAAGGTCCTTGATCCTGAATAATGGTGAGGGCTCTGAGAACCGCTGATCTGGGACCTGCTAACACACCATCATCCAGATATCAGGCATGGTAGGACAAGTCTGCACAAACTCCACTGGATGTGATTTTTGAAACCAGGATGTTCAGAACCAGGGAGAAAAACAGAGGGCCTAGAGGGTCACCTTGTTGAACCCCTTGCTCTGAACGCAGGCAACCAATCGGTGCCACAGGATGGGACTCTGGCTATAACACCAACTGGCCCATGGAAGCAGCTCAGGGAAGTGAGTGCTACATTCAGAGAGCAGAGCCTGACGTGAGACCATGTTGAAAGCGTTCTTCATGTCCACCTTTAGAACAACAAAATCAACATCAAGCCAGTGGTTCTCAATACATGCTCTCAAACCATGTGCGATCTTTTCTGCTCCAAAAGAACAAGCGACACCAAACTGAAATGGTTTGAAGAACTCTGCTGCCTTTGTCTTAACTGCAGCACAAAGACATTTACCCACCAAACGGCGTAAGCTTTCTCCTACAGCAATAGGACGAATATCAAAGATGCTGCCAGATTTTGACTTGTTAAGAGCTGTCAAACTGCCCCCAGCAAGGAAAGTGGACACCTCAGGTGGAGCTCTGCCAGCAGCAAGAAGGTTGATGACACCCCTTAGTGGCTGGAGGATGTGTATCTGTTGAGGCACCTCTGATGCATCTATGATGTGTTGGATGCGTAAACCAGAAGGTCCTGCTGCTGTCAACTTTGGGAAAGACATAAGGATCGCCAATCAGGCGGGATATTAATACCCCCCAATGGCAAGGTGGGAACAGAAGGACAGGCACACTCAGGATGTTTGGAAACTAAAAGACTCCAAGTTTCAGCATTATTAGGTGCTACTCCAGGTGACACAAGAACTTGACAAGCCTTACCAAAGAGACCATCCTGAGATAATGATATTGCTGAGCTCACCCTCTTCTTAACTGTGTCACCTTTTGGCACTGAAGGCTGTTTTGGACATGAAAAGCGAGAAACTGCCTTGTGCCACAGATCACTTATTTTACCATCTGCCCACATTGCACATAGTGACTCAATGGGAACAGGCTTGTTGTGACGCCCACCACGTTTTGCACTGGGGAGAACACACTTAGGCAGCATGAACAGTCTTAACCAAGCTGAAACTGAATTTTCAAAGATGACAGCCATGAGAGCAGCTGAGAATACCCGTGCAAAGGCAGGCTTTGCTTTGTTGGGCACAAATCGAATTGTTGGGCACCTAAGGCTACACACCTCCTCTAAGGAGGGCAAATCAGCAGAGGTATCAGATGGGGGTGGAACTGAGATGGAAATTGCTGGAACACACTTTTGTTGATGAGAAACAAGGTGTGAGGTTGAAACTAGCTTAATACAGGAGTGGCACACAGATAAACCATGTTCCAAAAGCCATGCGTCAGGAACAGCACCAGGAAGAATTCCCTTCAAGTGGCTATCCATATGGTGGTGCCACATGGTAGGTGCAACTAAATCCAAACACCCAGAAACAGAACACTGTTTCCTCCCTCCTGCAGGCTGCGCAACAGAACTGCGTATAGATGGTAGCAGAGTGAATTGGGAGAGAGATTCATGACCAGATGGGCATGGAAGCTCTGGCGCTAAGGGAGGAGGTATGGGTAATGGAGGCTGTACTACAGCTGATAGGTTTGGAGGGGAAGACTGTGATGGCGGTGTAGACAGCTGCAAAGTTGAATTCGGCAGCTGCTGATGAAAATTAAGCTGCTGTAGGGAAACTTGCAAACCTAACTGCGGAGGTGGCTGGAAAGCAGTTATTACATGAGGGTTGTGACAGTTATCCTGATTATGTGATTAATTAACAATAATTATATGTGTGAGCATTTTATATATGAGCATTACACGTATTTTCAACCATGAATAATCTGATTTGATTATGGGGGTGCAAGATTTAGGGTGCATGTTTTCTCCCTCACAATTTGTGGTCACTTGTCATTTATTTTTATTACAGGAGTGACACTATCCACCATTTTATCTTCTTTCACGGGTTTTGAATGCATTCCTCCACTTGGACTACCACTACAACCTTCTCTAACATTTGACGAAGTCAGTATGTATCCTACAGCATCAACCTGTGTAATGCAGCTACGACTACCAGCTAAACATGCCGATTGCAAAGAATTTGAGCACTACATGGATGAAGGTTTACTTAGGCATGGGGGCTTTGGGGTCAGCTAAAGTGTTTTGCTTTTTCCCTTTCTAACCGTTATTTGTACACAGACTCATTTATTAATGTATTTTACACATCAAACTTTATAATGTGATTTTTCCCCCTCTCACCCTTTACATGCATTTGTAACAATCAACTCTGTGATTGTGTTATCCTAATTTCAGCTTTGAAGACTGACATCAATACATACTGTAACAACAACATAGCACACACATACACATACATAAACTACCAAATACAAGGCAAACATTTTAGTCTGACAATTAGAAGAATGTGAATAGATGTAATCAATAAAGAAAGATGTATTATATAGTCGGTGGCAATACCTTCATAAGTATAGGTATTGCATAGTACAAAAGCCAAGCCTGACGTTCTGAAAATACCAGACACCTTCAGTGATCGTGGTGAACGTCTGAAACTGTGTGATGGCTTGATTATCAGCAACATTTTGTCTAATTCGTCAATATCCTTTCCTAGATAAAATCGACGATCTCTATAACCTCCATCCAATCAGTAGTTTTTAATCATTTTACTTATTCCTTCCAAGATCATGTGCATGTAATCTATATATATTTTTAGGAACCAACTCAAGCCAATGATTTAAGACACATAAGGATATGGTACTCAGGTATACTTAATCGATAGGCATAGGGTCTCTAATATAAACACTCATGTTGAAAAGGGTTTCCCAGTTGTGCTTTTCAGTTCCTCTAGAATACAAAGCCTTTTTTCACTCACTCATAGATGTTACCATTCATTACCTCTAAAATGGTGGGAGTGCACTTTTATCAAGTACACTATGTTAATTCCTTTGAACCACCCACCTTGCTACAGTCCCCGCTAATGACAAATCAGGCATTATAGGCAGCTAATATGAGTACAGTATTATGTAACTGACACACAGCTGGACCCAAATTTGCATTCGATGTTACCTAATTGAATCGATGAAACTTTGTATCTTCTGCATATAATCATCATAGCACTCTTACTTTCCTGTACACAGAGAGATGTGGAATTTTTGTATTTATGATGACTTTTTATGTATATTCAGAGTGACAAATCTGTTCAGATAACTAAAGACGAACCCCTCAACTGGCAAAGGATGCACAAAAGGAATCAAATGTACATATAAGTAGAACATGTATGGTACAAATGTACATATAAGTAGAACATGTATGGTATTACGCAAAACAATGTCTTATGTACATTGATAACTTAATCAAGATAATAGAAGCAAAATATTTTGCATGTATTAAACAAATGCATTTCCTGTATAAAAATAAACTGCACAATGATAGAAGTTTTCTTTTGTTTAGGAATCAACTCAAGCGGAAGATATAAGGCGCATAAGGATTGCTGTTGAAGCAATGGTAAAGCACCTTACTGCAACCTGCTACATGCCAAATTCCGGTCTAATGTGCTCGTGATTTATTCATATACATGTACATGTTTATTTATTAATAGTTCAGCCATTATCAAGTTCATCATTGTCGCTACCCACACCTACTGCAACAAACGTCATAGAACAGCAATCTTCTATTCAACATCAACCATGGAAAAGGTCTTCATTGACACCACAAACATCAACAATACCTAGAGTTGAGCAACAGCAATCATTCACTACCCACCGACCAGAATACTTTCTGACTGTAAGTAAATACCTCTATAATACTCTATTCACCGTGTATGAAAAAAGAATAAAGGAGTGGATCTGATAAAAATTAGTGGGGTCAACATTGTAAAGTATGCTCTGGCATTAATGGATGCACTCTTCACCGACGATGAGTTGAAGACCTGTTCATTCATTCCAGTGGGAAAGTTAACTTCTAGTTTAAAGCCCCCTTTGTCCCCAAGAAGAATGAAACTGCTAGAAGGTATAAACAGTGTTCATTGCATTGATGCAATTTTTAAAAGCTTTTATATCATTTGAAAGATTGCTTAGCCGAAAAGTACACAGAAAAAGAGATCAAAGAATCATCTGACACTGTAAGACAAAGTTGTAACCAAAAATGTAGAGACAAAAGCAGGAAAAAATAATTGAATTGTTATGTTACTCATTACGTTGTGTATTATGTAAACATGATCATGGGCAGAATCTTGGGTCAAGATGCCAAGATCTTGATCCATGGGGAAAGATTTTGGGCAGTATCATGGGTTAATATGGCAAGATCTTGGTCAGGATTGTTGGCATGATCCTGATGAATAGAGGTAAATTCGTGGGCAGGATCTTGGGTCAAGGTGGCAAGGCCTTGATGATTATAGGTAAGATCTTGGGCAGGATCTTGGATCAAGGTGGCAAGATCTTGATGAATAGAGGCAAGATCATAGGCAGGATCTTGGGTCAAGATGGCAAGATCTTGATCTATGGGGGCAAAATCTTGGGCCCAGATAGTGTGGATTTTGGCTGCGATAATCCACAGCATCTTGATCTTGGCCATGATCTTGACCAAGATAATGGCCAAGATTTTTTTGCTGGGACCCTAGGATACTTTATTCATCACAACACGTGTTGTTCGGCTTGAAAATGTCTTCGCATATCGACAAGAAATGGTATAGCGTGTTGGCTGGCTCTCACTTCTTGAAAAAAGGGTGACCTTCGGGATTCCTGTTGGAGCTACAGCAAAAGAGAATGGAGAATAGGCCAGCAAGCTGCTATGTTTGTGCTGAAAGAAAGATTGCTGTAGTACCGAGCAACAGATGCAGTGAATGAGATATGCCTCAAATGGGTGATTGCAAACGCAAAGGAGAGAACTAAGATTATTCGTGCCTGCCATAATGGTGTTGATGGTTGCCACTACGGCAGGGACAAAACGCAAGCTAGGGTAAGTGTTATGACAGTCTGACTACGTAACTGAGGTCAAACCTTTGTTAGGGGAGCGCCGCCTATTGTTACATGTATGCCCCATTAGCGCACAATGATATCCCTACCTTTGTGTATTGTTCTATTGTCTAATACCAATATATATGTATGTGCACTGCCATTCTGTGTATGCTGTCCTGTTCTTGAGTGCTATTAAATACTGTTCGTTGATCTGGCACTATTTCTCGCGTCCAACGTGCGAGAAACACAACAAGTTAAAGTGGCGTAGTCGGCAGGATTGGATCGAAGTATTAGTATCACAGAATGGCGGAGACAACGCAGTTGATCCAGATGCTGCAAGAGCAGTTGGAAGCTCAGAAGAAACAAACCGAGGCTCTGGCGGAAGCGCAACAGAAGCAGACCGAAGCCCTCATTGCGGTGCTTACCCGCGAAACAAAAGTACCTAGTGTTCCAGTAGCTACTATTCCCAGCTTCGTTCCATTCGACCCCACAGTGGAACTCTGGACAGACTACTGGGCTCGTTTCCTGACCTTTCTGGGGGCTAATTCGGTCCCAAACGAAAAGAGAGCCCAGGTGTTTCTGACGAAGCAGACACGAGTCACCTACAAACTTCTTAGCAACTTAGCCTCGCAGCAGTCACCACCCACAAGCGTCAATGACATGGACTTGGACCAGATAGAAGCGTTCATGAGGGAGCAGTTCGACCCGACCCGCTATGTCGTCCGGGAGCGTTTCAAATTCTGGAGTGAAATGCGGCGTAAGCCTGGCAAGACAATTCAGGAGCTGGCTGCACGCATTCGCCACGACGCCGTCACCTGTGATTTCCCACGCATCAAGGACTCACTAGACGAGGCCCTTCGCACCCGTTTCATGTGCTCGGTGGGTAACGAGGCAATCCTCAAGGCTTTGTTCAAGGTGAACGACGATGAGCTGACCTTCACCAAAGCCATTGCCATCGCGGTGGAAATCGAAGAAGCGGCCAAAGTTGCTAAAGAGACGGTGTATGGGTCCAAGCCAAGTTTCAACTCAATCAACCAGATCCAGTCCCCAGTCCAACAGAATCGGGGCCGGAAACGTTTTCCTGATTTCCCATATGGTACGTGCCCTCGCTGTGGGAAGTGACCACAAAGCTGCTAAATGTCCATTTCAAGACGTGGTCTGTTACTTCTGCAACAAGACGGGGCATCTGGAGGCTGTTTGTCCCAAGAAAAAGAAGAGTGAACAACAGTCCGTGAACACAATCAAGCATAGGATTCAGACTGTGAAAGAAGCCAAAGCAGTTCCTCAACTGAAACAGGTGGTCAAAATGAACAGCAAGATCTTTACTTTTGAGGTGGATACAGGTGCTGGGGATAATTTCTGCGAAGAAGCAACATGGAAGGATCTGGGAAGACCAACACTGTCACCAGCAACAAGTCAATACGAGGTTGCCAATGGTCAGCCTCTCCCAACATTAGGGAGATTTACTGCATCAGTGGCTCTGCACGACAACGAAGGCTCCAGTATACCCCTCAACTTCACTGTGGCCAAGGTCCCACGACTCAATCTCCTGGGACGTGATGCCATCGTCAAGTTAGGCATCAATGTTTCAGCTCTGATGGGTGTGCACACTGAGGCTCAACAGAAGGACTCCGTCAAACCCATTCATTTGTCCAAAGCAGACACAGCCCTACAAGAAGCTTGCAAGAAACTATGTCTGGAATTCCCCGATCTTTTGAAGTCTGAAATGGGGTGTCTCAAGGATTATCAACTGGAGGTGAAATTCAAACCGAATACAAAACCAGTCTTCTGCAAGCCTCGGGTGGTTCCTTTCTCAATTCAAGAAGACCTCTGCAAAGCCTATGATGCAGGGATTGCTAAGGGGTGTGGCAGCCTACGCAATTTAATGATTATGGTACTCCAGTGGTTCCAATCCGCAAAGCAACCCTTCCAGGTCAGTCTTCCCCCAAACTACGAGTCTGTGGGGACTATTCCGTTACAGTAAACTCTCAATTGGAGCCACATCGTTACCCCATGCCACGTCCAGAAGACCTAATGCAACGGTTGGGTGGTGGTCATGGATTCACCAAAATTGACCTTGCAGACGCTTACAACCAGATTCTGCTGGCACCGGAGAGTCAAAAATGGTTGGCTCTCAGCACTCACCGTGGTGTTTTACTCCAATTGAGACTCCCGTTTGGCATAAGCTCAGCCCCTGGTTACTTCCAGGAAATAATGGACAAACTGACCAAAGACCTTCAAGGAGTGGCAGTTTACATGGATGATATCTTGGTTAGTGGGGCAAATGCAGCTGAACATCTTCAGAACCTTCGTGCTCTCCTGAAACGTCTGGAAGAAAAGGTTCTTCGTTGCCGTTTAGAGAAATCAACCTTCAGTTGAGTACCTGGGGCACACCCTCTCACAACAAGGTATAGCAAAAGGACAAAAGGTTGATGCAGTTAAGGCAATGCCACCACCTGAAAGTGTGGCTAGCTTGCGATCATTCTTGGGCTCTGTACAGTTTTATAGCAAGTTCCTTCCCAACTTAGCTACTATAACAGAGCCTCTTCATCGCCTTACTAAGACTGGTGTTCCATGGAATTGGGGTACACAGCAGGCAGGAGCGTTTCAGAGCTTGAAGGACCTGCTTGGCGCAGACACTGTATTGGCCCATTTCGACCCATCTCTTCCCATTGGAGTATCCTGTGATGCCTCAGATGTTGGGGTAGGAGCAGTCCTGTTTCATAGGTACACTGATGGCAGTGAACGCCCTATTGCGAATGCTTCTAAGACACTCACAGCCACCCAGCAGGTTACAGCCAAATCCAAAAAGAAGCACTAGCCATCATCTTTGCACTTAATAAGTTTCACCAGTTTCTGTATGGACGCTGTTTTATTCTGGTCACAGACCACAAACCTCTTCTGGCTCTGTTTGGACCAACAAAAGCAACTCCAGCCCTTGCAGCAAACAGACTGGCTCGCTGGGCCCTGATGCTGAGTCAGTATGAGTATTCCATTGAATACAGGAAAACTTCTGACCATGGCAATGCGGATGCCTTAAGTCGCCTTCCAGCCGGCCCAGATGCACTATTTGATGAAGGGGAAGAGGAAGCGGATGTGGACACAGTCTGTACGATCCGCACAATCAGTTTGCAACTGAAGCCCTTGGATCCTGGTGTGCTGGTTAGAGAATCGAGCAAAGATCCTATTGTTTCCAGTATCATGCGATACACTAGGGAAGGCTGGCCACCAAAAGGGGAGTTGAAGGAGGACACTACCTTGGGTATATTTCAAAAGCTGGCAGTTTCTCTTTCCACAGCTCATGGATGCCTCCTATATGGTTCAAGAGTGGTTGTTCCATCAAGTCTGCGACCTCAAGTTCTACAACTTCTACATCTTGGGCATTCTGGCATGCAGAGAATGAAACAGCTAGCTCGTACTGCTGTTTACTGGCCTCAGATTGATGCTGACATCGTAGAACTCTGCCACAAGTGCACTACATGTGCAGAGCACCAAACAAAACCACCAAAAGCAGCTAACCATCCTTGGATGCACCCTGAGAAGCCTTGGAGCCGGGTTCATATAGACCATGCAGTGAACTTCCTTGGAACCAACTGGCTACTTATCATTGATGCATACTCCAAATACCTGTGCATACACCCAACGACATCCACATCCTCTAAGTCAACACAACAGAGTTACTGGAACAAGATTTTGCCCACTTCGGATACCCCCACACCATTGTCTCAGACAATGCAAGTTCGTTTTCATCTGAAGAGTTTCAGGCATGGTGTAGGGAGAGAGGTATTATTCATCTGACAGGAGCACCATATCACCCAGCCACAAATGGGGCAGCAGAACGTCTTGTTCAAACTTTCAAGCAGCACCTTTCAAAATCTTCTCTGCCTCCTCGGGCAGCCCTGCAAGAGTTTCTAATGCAATATCGACGGACACCATTGGCAGAAGGCTACTCCCCAAGCGAACTTCTCAATGGTCGTCAGATCCGAACCAGAATAGATGCTCTACTTCCTTCTCCAGCACACATGGCACAAAGTCGACAGGCCAAGGCAGCAGCACAGTCTCAAGCCAAGGAGTCTTCTGAACTAGTGGCACCCATCTATACAGTGGGCACTCCATGCTATGCTCTTTACTGTGGCCCTAGACGGGAAAAAGATCCTAGATGGGTTCCAGCTGTGGTAACCAAGGTGTTCGGTTCTCGCAGTATGAACGTGAGTGTTTCCTCGTGGTGGGACCTGGAGACGCCACATTGACCAGCTGCGACCACGGTATGGTGTTGAAGAAGACACTAATCCAGGGGAAGTACTGGCGCCTGCAGGCTCACTGACGAATGATCTCCTAGGGCAAGAAACCAACCCTATCAAGGATACTTCTGGTTCAAGCTCGGATGCAGTAGATCAATTCCCAACAATGGACATTTCTTGTCCATCACACGAGTTGGTAAAACCTAAGCGACCAAATCCTCGTTGGCCAACAGGTGACCAATATGGTCCAGATAACCCTCGTCGCTCAGCCAGAAGGAAACCCCATGGACAGAGTTTTTTCGCCTTTCTCATGGCACTTCAAGGCTAGCAGGGAGGTGTTATGACAGTGTGACTACGTAACTGAGGTCAAACCATTGTTAGGGGAGCGCCGCCTATTGTTACATGTATCCCGTTAGCGCACAATGATATCCCTACCTTTGTGCATTGTTCTATTGTCTAATACCAATATATATGTATGTGCACTGCCATTCTGTGTATGCTGTCCTGTTCTTGAGTGCTATTAAACACTGTTCGTTGATCTGGCACTATTTCTCGCGTCCAACGTGCGAGAAACACAACAGTAAGTGACTGAGTGATTGAATGTCGCAAAATAACGTAAGGAGTCCACTCTGGTGATCTAGCTCTTGTTTAATTTCTCTAAACGTATCGAGTGGTGCAAAAAATGGTCTTGTACAAGCATGCACTTGATTGCCCCAAATAAAATTGCACTGACATGCAACAGAGCACTTGTATAGAATGCCTTACAAATGGAGGACGTATTGTGAAAAAGACCAAACATTTAGTGCATCGAACAAGCATGTCTGGTAGTCTTTTTGTCTATCACACCACTTTTTAACACATATGTTGCTAGATACCCATGTAATGTATTTATGGTGTTACATTGTCATATACAGTATGCACCAGACGTATCATAAATAGGCATGACCTTAAATTACTTTTAAAATGTATACATTGTAGTTCATTTACTATTGGGTTTCTTATGTTGTTGCAGATCGGACAAACATGCTGGTGGAAAGGACTTAACAGATATGTAGACCAGTACTGCAGACGATGTGATGTATGTCAGTGGGTCAATGCAAAACTTGAAGGGAAGAAAGCTGAATTTCACCCCATTCCAGTTCCATGCAAGCAAAGTATGGTGTCAAATAGGCATTGATCTGATAGGTATGCATACTTAACAAGTTAACAAAAAAGAAAATTCTCTAAGTGAACTTTGGTGGTGTATAGGATTCCTAGGCAATGATTGTGTAAAAGGCAAGGAAACAAGGGTTATATCAGTAATATGAAATAATGTATTTTTAGCACATTTATAGGATGCTGTATGTGTGCAACATATAAGATAGTTGTATTACTGATTAGACCCTAGTTTCCTTGTTTTTTTACACCATCATTGCCTATGAATCATATACTCCACCAACGCTCTCTAGAGAACGTTTTTATTTCCAATTATTCTCATAATTGTAGGTCCATTACCTGAAACACGTAGGAAAAATAATTATGTTGTGACAGTAACAGATTACTTCTCAAAGCGGCCTGAAGGTGCTCCACTTAAAGATAAGATAGCAGTTGGTGTTGCTGATTTCTTATTTACAGTGTTTGGTCGTCATGGCTGGCCTAACATCATCATATCAGGGAGAAATACCATCAGAAGGTCCTTAATAAACATTGAACGAGCTCAGCAACGACAAAAGGCACAATACAATGCAAAACGTGGCACTCACCATGTCTGGATAATAATGGTATTGTGCGTGTATATATTTAAAAGTTTTAAAATCCTACATACAGATTTAGCTCTGGTACGATGGTTATGTTGAAGAAGATGCGAAACTCAGATTGAGTGGGAGGAAAACTGGACAAAAAGTGCCTAGATCCTTACGAAGTTGTTGAAAGCTTAAGCAAAGGACATTACAGATAGAAATCATCAGATGGCTCCATTTTGAAAAACGCTTACAATAGTTTTCTTCTTAAGGAATATCTTCAACCATTTGAGGTAGGTATATGTAGCCTATTTAGATTACTTTTTCCGTGTACTGATTACATGCCTTTAAGCATGCTGTATAGAATAGTAATGATTTTCACCAATCCCCCCAAATTTAGGATGGAGCACAGGAAATCAGTGAGTCAATGTGTAGTGTAATTAAATGTCGCATTGCAGATGCAACACACATGAAGGTTAATACATAGTTTTTTCCAGATAGTGATGATGATAATGATGGCATTGATGACGGTGATGATTGTTATTGTGATGATGTCGGTGAAGATAATGGTGGTACTGATGATGGTTCCTGCTCATGTGGTCATGGCACATCACGTAATTTACTTGCAATGTATAATGCATAATTTAGCAAGTCTTGGCAAGTCGTGTAATGTCTTGCTATGACTTGCCGTAGTTCTGTCATGAGACATTTCTTACCATGAACATTTTATTCTATGACATGCCAACTTTAGGCAAGTCATGGTGCATGTTAACATAGTACTAAAATAAAGCTGCAACCAAGAATTTCAACAGAACATTCATTTTTTTGTACTTGGTTTATGTTATGGATATAGTGCTGGTATCCACCAAGCACACATGAGATGATCAAATAGTACAAAATACATGTAAAAACTGATTGAAATGACAGGACAACTGTTAGAGTTAGGGATAGAAGCATGAATAGTAGCGGCAATACTTTCTAACATGAGAGTGCTGTCACAGGCTCCATATTTGCACATGAAATCAATATGCGCCCGCAATGAAAATTGACGTGCCCACAACGAGATGGCTGAACTCAGAACGTACAAGCAAAATCGCGTTCCATCAAAAAGAGCCCTTGATGATTGAATTTTTCTGAATAGCTGCTTGATTAAAACAGTATGTAGTTTTAGGCATTGTTATTAGCAGCTAGAAATAAGAAGTTAGCAATGCAGACTCTATCATCACGTATAGATAATGTTAAGAACAGAAAAGACAAGCTTAGAAAAGATGTTATTGACTTGCAATATCAAAATAACGACCTTACAACACTCAGAAGTCACTAGTGAAGAAGAACAGCTTATTCAAGTACACACTGGATGCACATCACGAAACTATGAAATACCACGCCTGTGAAAATCCCAGCAGTTTTTCATTGCTTTGTGGGGTATATATCAAAGCATAGAAAAAGAGTGGCTGATAAGATGTCAAGTCAAAACTTACAACAACACTCTTATTGAGATCGATCCATCTGGAAGCCATTCGTGGTGACATTGAACTGCTTGCTCAATCTTTGTCCAATTATGCAAACTATTTGGATGGAAAAAATAAACATATGAAGGAAATCCATGCTCAGGAGGTATACAAAGAAGTAGAAGACACCTTGACCTTTCTGTGTTTACCAATAGAACCACATGCATCCTCTGTATGTCACACTTTGGAACAAGCCTTGCAAGCAAAAGGGTACTACCAATCAGTCCAGTTAGAAGAATTTGCTCCAGATGAACACCAGATGAGACATGAATGCACAAGGAAGTTAAAAACTTATGGCCTTTCCTTTCCAACTGCAATGCTTATATATTCCCATGTGAACTATGTTGGAAACTTTAGCTTCATTTGGCAAGTTGAGGCTAACGATAAGGACAGTTGTTCCTTTAGCCAGGGTGTAATTGAATCCATCAGATCCATGCTACCAGTTTATACAACCAGAGCTTTTTAAATGCAGTTCTAAGGGTAGTATGACCTTTTCTGGGAAAAATGCTCCAGATTTATTCAAGAGGGTATTGGACAAGCTGTAGATGATCGTAGGCATCAAAAAATAACTCACTTAGCAACAGCAATGTCAGTTCCTGATCTGATATCTATATTTCAAAGCTGTGTCCTGAAGGATGCCCTATTCCAAGTGTGTCTTGGGTATGACTTCAGTTTTGGCCAAGTTTTGAACAAATATGTGAATACTGCTCCAGTGTAGATGACTTGAACATGCCAGACAAGTGTTACCCAATTTGTGGATCTTGCTGTTCTAAACAGCCAATGACTAATAGAATATTTTTGTCGGTGTTGTATAGTTATTTTGCATATTCAGTTTGCAAAAGATCCATGTAAATTAGGTGTACAGTGATGAGGGCATGGCATACTTGTCGATTCACATTTCAAATTTAAACTTAATAGTGGAGAGGTTGGCACTATATAATGGCATTATGTCATAATAATGGTAATACCCCACCCGCCCGCAAGATGATTGATCAACATGCAATTACTTTGATTTTAGTTAATTATAATAAAATTAATTCCCCTAATCAGTATCACATATGAGAATGCTTATTGGCAAGTTATTCATGTTTGTGCATTTCCAAACACAAGGTGTAAGGGTTGTGAGATTGTAGTTAAATGAATTTTAAGTGAACAAGACTTCATAATGTAAATGTAATTGATTAGTTAAAATTCTTACATTTTAGGACAATCCAGTACTCCAGAGTGCAGTCATGCTATGCAGATAATTCGTAGAATGAGAAATGTGGATGTTAGCCGAGAACAACCCTCCTTATAGTACAAAACCCAAAGGAAAGCAGAAGAAACGTCATAGTTGGTCAATGAAACTAATCTGTCTATGAACACAGGATGATGATCAGGTACCAAGTTGTGCCTCAGCGAAATGTTTTGCACCAAAGTTCATGCAGACTATAATAGCAACATTTCCAAAGCTGAAGGACTGTGGTGGATTGGAGTTGCTTAGGTGCATTTCAAACAAAAAAGAATTGGAAGTAATCACACCTAAGCTGGTTCATATCCCTAAGCTACTTTGATCTATAATTGTAACTGGTAGAGTCTTCATCAGGCCAATCCAGAGCAACTTAAGCTTGAAGGCAGATACATCTGTTTGCTCTTCTACTGAGGTATATATTTAATTGAGGTGGTTTTACTGCAATGGTATTATTAAAATCATACTGACGTTTATGTATATGGATTTTGATTATTAATTGCTAACCCTAACCTTAATATTAAGAATAATGGCGAAGAATGCAATGGCAGTAGTGCGCATTTAGGAATTGCACTTGTGCTAAAGACAAGAAAGGTTGTCCCGGCTGTTAACCAGAAGGAAAGGTAAGTGTGCGAACCCATCAACTACATCGCTTCAGACATTGTTGCAGCTGCTTCTCATGATCCTATCACCCTCGTGCTCATCTGATTGTGGGTCTCAATCCTTGTTATTTTCCGTGCCTCCCGCACTGCTAGATAATTATTCACCCACCCATTATTATTAATGAGAATTATTCATCCACCCATTCACCGCAGCCAGCTGGCTCCTCTCCGCAAGTATATAACACCTCACTGCAGCCTCCCGACATACTCCTCACTGTCACCTCCCACTTCTTCCAATCAATATTGGGCCTGATTATGGCATCGGCCCCTGTCCACTTTCTCCCTACCCCAGGTGTCCTTCGACTGAACCTTTGTCTCACATAGATCATCAACGACAGACACAGCTGTCACAATTACAGCTGCCACAATTACAGCTGCCTCAATCATGCATACAGCTGCCGATTTCACAATCATAGACCCATCCCACATTTCCTGCTGTCCCCATCAACTCACCACTGGCATCATCACCATGTTCCTCATCATGTCAGCCTCCTTTGACTTCAAATTCACTGTCCCCTCATGTACCCCCACCAAGCATCCCCTCATCACAATTTGCCTCCTTTGGAGGCTCGTACATGTACTTTCCTACCAGGCTCTTCAAGGGAGCACCATCATCTTCAGCAAGATATAATACTCAACCAGACATAGCCATGTTCACAGGGCTGGCAACCGTCGGACTACAATCAAATAAGCCTTGTCCAGTTGAAGGATGTTTAGAATTGATTGCCTAGTCAATGTGGAAGGCTTACATGACACTTCACGCACAGAATATCCTTCTGGGAGATATCCCTCTTGATTGGCTGCAGGAGCAGAATTCATTTGTTTGCCTCCACTGTCACAATATAGTTGCCAATTCTTGTTTTGGGTCCCATTCCATAAAATGCAGTGGGTCAGTACAGGTTTAGGGCTACCCCATGTCTCTGTTGCCTCCACCACAGCTGTTCTTGGCAGGGGAACTGTGATATGTCAGATCTGAATGCCCTCCTCCCATCTTTTGACGAAGTTTGTAATTTTCAGTGTGCCACAATTCTTCACATCCCACAAAAAGCTAGACCCTCATTTCCTCGAGCACTGTCTGAGACACAGAGATCGATTTGCCAATCGTACACAGAATAGGGTTGGTTGAAGTTATTCATGTTGCCAAAGTGTGTGTTGCGTGCATTTCATCATGGTGGTCATCGACACAAGCCTCATTCCATTGAGGAGCTCTGCAGGCTGTGATCGAATGGTCACTTGGCTTCCCTATGGCAATAAGCCTCTGTTCATTCCAGGAGGCCAACTCCAAGTCATCAAAGGAGTAAACAAAGGAAACAGACAAGAAAGTTCAGTCTGCAGTATCAAAGGCTAGAGAAAGGGTATTGGAAAAGGCTCTCTCCTCTACTGGGATTGCTCCCAACACTTCTGAGACTTGGATCTTGTAGAAACACCTCAGGGGTCCAGTCCGAACATGCCCGGAAGTCACATTACCTTCGGATGGTTTCAAGCTGCCTCCAGACTTCGACATCATGTCTGTCCTTCATCAGTTTCGTAGAGATAGTGCATGTGGTTCCTCAGGACTGTGAATACAGCACCTGTTGAAGTCCATCTTCCTATCTCCATCTGTTCTTCTCTCAAGGCCATCCAACTGGGGTAGCCAAGTTTATTGCTGGTGGCTCACTCATGACCTTGATTAAAAATGAGGACGGATCTCCTCTGGACATACACCTAATTGCAGTGTTGGGGAGGCTCTGAGAAGATTGACAGGAAAATGTCTCTGCATCATTTCTAGAGTCAGCGTCTGAGTTGTTTGACCCTTTTCAGCTGGATGTGGCTTATCAAGCAGGGGCTGAAAAGTTGGTGCATAGTCTACGTCACTGTATTTCGGAACATTGGGAGGATGATTATTTTGTTGCCTGTAAGTTAGACCTTAGGAATGCCTTTAATGAGGTATCACGACAAGCCCTTCTAAAGGAGTGTGGAACTCACGTACCTGAACTTTACAGGTGGTTTTTGATGTTATTGACAACATCCCACCTTGTGGCACCCCATGGATATTCTTGGGTCTGACCAAGGAGTTCAGCAGGCGGACCCTTTGGGCCTGCTCCTGTTCTCTCTGGTTCTGCATAAACTTGTTCGCTCTATTGCTTTTGACAGTGAGTATTCCGAGCTTTTATTCAATATGTGGTACCTTGATGATGGTACTTTTGCAGGGCCTAAAGCCGCAGTTAATCGTGCTATTGTTCTCATTCAGCAGGGTTGTCGCCCCTGGGGCTAAGGATCAATGCTACCAAGTGTGAGCTTATTTCTCGAGGTAACTTGGATGGCTTACCGGCTGACCATGAAGATGCATCATGAACCCATCTTCGAGATCCTGGGTGCTCCTATTGGGGATGTTATGTTTTGTGCCCAATTCCTGGCTCAAAAGCGGGCTAAGGCAGTCAAATTGCTGTCCCAGCTGTCGGGGGTGGGATCCTTAGACCCTCAAATTGAACTTCTCCTCTTACTTCAGTGTGCATCATTTTGTAAGCTGGTTCACTTAGCTTGCTCCATGCCACCTTCTCTTGTGAATGAAGGTCTAACATTGTTAGATGAGGATGTTCATCAACTTTATCTTAGCTTGGAGCCAGAAGAGTTCCAGGTGCGTTAAAATGGTGGCTTGGAATGGACACATCGTCACAGCTATGTTGCCCTTACTGCCCTGACCACTAGCTGGATCCTCTTGGGCATCATGCTGTGATGTGCAAAGGGGGTGGCGGTGTTGTGCGTCACAATGCTTTGAGGGATTTTTTGCCCAATTTTGTCATAGGCTCGGCTTGGTGGTCAACTTGAAGCAGGTCACGAGTCTGGAGGTGATAGTACAAATAGCCGGCCAGCGGACATTCTTGTACTCAACTGGATGATTGGCAAGCCAGCTGTTTTTGACTTAACAGTAGTCTCTCTGCTTAACTCCAACACAAAGCGGGAGCTACAAGTGGGTCAGCAGCTGGTAAGGCCGAAGTGCACAAACACAAACCAACGACCACAGGTGCAGAGAGCTAGGCAGGGTTTGCATCCCCTTAGCGGTAGAGACCTATGGGTGTTGGGGTGAAGAAGCGCAGAGCTCAGTTTCCCGCCTTGCAGCTGCAGTGCAGCAAGTCAAAGCCACAACAAGCATATATCAGAGACTAAACCTGACCTTAGTTTGCTGCAATGCTAGAGCCTTGCTCTCCCATGCAAGGTTTCAGCATTCAGAGGACAAGGGTTGAGGTGTGTGGGTGTGGTGGGAATGCGTCTATAACTTAGATTTTGTTGTTGTGTTGTACGTATCTGTAGTATATTGGACTGCTGGAACGATAGTATAGGTCTGGGAACTAGTAATGTGTTAGTGCGCGCTGTGGTGTACTCGTGTGTGTGTTATAGCTGCTGTGTTGCCATTATAACTTTATTACTGAACTTGGTGGTGGGGACACTACACTCGCAACGAGGGTGGGGTCATGCAACCGTCGGGAAGCTAGGTGAGTTCGTTCCTAAGTGCAAGTCACTTACGGCGTATGTTGAATGGAACGAGTTATATTTTAAGGCCAACAAAATATAAGAGAGGAGAAACGTTCCTGTTTTCTTAAGCGTTTTGGGAAGTAAGATGTACTCCGTTCTACACGACTTGCTGGCCTCGGAATTTTCAGAGTTAGTTGGCATTTTGGTCCGCCATTTTGAGCCAAGACCAATAGTAATCACTGAACGGTTCCGTTTTCACAAACGAGACCAGAAGCCGGGGGAGTCTATCGCAGTATTTTTGTCCTAAGAAGACTAGCGGCCTTTTGCTCATTCGGCACCTTCTTGGAAGAGGCATTGAAGGATAGGTTAGTCTGTGAGGTGCTAAACGAGTCAATAGAAAGAAAGCTACTAATGGAAGTGGATTTGACAATTTTGTTATTTCCTACAGTGTTTGTCAAGCGACAACTGCTCTTTTGAGGACGTACACTGGTGAGCCTATAGCAGTTAAGGGTACCTTACCTGTTAAGGTAGAGTATGGCTCTCAGTTTTACAGCCTGAAGGTGTATGTTGTACATGGGAAGGGGCCAGTCTCCTTGGAAGGGATTGGTTAAAACACATCAGACTGGACTGGAGAGAAATACAAATGGTACATCCAAAGGCATCAGAGGAGCTAGTAGGGATGTTAAAGGATTATGAATCTGTCTTTTCAACTAAGCTGTGCTTAAATGGGACGTTACACCTAAGTTTTGTAGGGCTCGTAGTGTGCCTTTTGCCTTGAAGTCTGCTGTTGAAACTGAGCTAGATCGTCTTAGAGAAGTTGAGAATTGTCAAAAGGGTATCTCATTCAGATTGGGCTACACCCATAGTAACTGTTGTCAAGGGGGATGGTAAGGTTAGGATTTGTGGGGACTACAAGGTCACAGTAAATCCTTGTCTAGATGTGGATCAGCACCCCTTGCCCAAGCCTGAAGAGTTGTTTGCGATCTTATCAGGATGTCAAAAGTTCTCCAAAATGGATTTAAGTCAGGTGTACTTACAACTGGAGCTTGATAAGGAGTCAAAGAATTTGGTTACGCTAAACATGCACAAAGGGTTGTATAGGTTTACTCGCCTGCCATTTGGAGTTGCATCTGCCCCTACAATTTTTCAGAAGCTAATGGAGTCTGTGCTTTTTGGCATACCTACATGTAGGGTAGTGTAATGCATTGACGACATCCTTATAAAAGGTGCTAACACTGCTGAGCATTTGCAAAACATAGAAAGAGTATTGAAACAATTGGCTGCTTTTGGTATTAAGGCCAAGAAAGACAAATGTGCACTCCTACAAGACTCCCTTGAGTTTTTAAGGTCATGTTGTTAAGGAGGGCCTGAACACATCATCTACAAAGGTTGAGGCTATTGAACGGGCACCCATTCCCCAAAATAGAAAGGAACAGAGATCTTTTTTGGGTTTGGTTCATTACGATGGATAATTTGTTCCCAATTTGCCTACCTTGCTCAACCCACTAAATGATCTGCTAAAGGGGGACCAGCCTTGGGTGTGGTGCAAGTGGTGTGACCAAGCAGTTAAGACTGTGAAGGAGGTATTAGCTAGAGCTCCAGTGATGATGCACTATAACCCTCACTTACCTATCAAGCTAGCTGGGGATGCTTCTGCATCCGGGATAGGGGCAGTGATTTCGCACATTCTTCCTGATGGAAGTGAGCATCCGATAGCATATGCCTCTCGCACTTTGTCCGAGGCAGAGCGTAACTATGCCCAGTTGGAAAAGGAGGCCTTGTCCCCTGATTTTGGTATTTAAAAATTTCATATTTACCTATATGGCCGGTCTTTCACCCTAGTCACAGATCACAAACAATTGTTGTGCATTTTGGGGCCCAAACAAGGAATACCGGAACTTGCGGCTGCCAGATTGCAGAGATGGGCCCTCATTTTAGCAGCTTACAATTACAAGATTGAGTTTCGCCCTACACAAGAACATGGAAAGGTGGATGGTTGCCCCTCCCAGAAGTGACACACTCTGATCCAGATATCAATATGTTGAATGTGTCAGATTGAAGCCTTACCAGGGTTGACGGATCAAGTGCAAAGTGACACGTTGAGGGATCCATTGCGAAGTAGGCAATCCAGTATGTGTGAGAGAGGTGGCCCTCACTGGTACCAGATGAGTTGAAACCTTATTGGATTAGGAGAAATGAGCTGTCAATCGAATGTAACTGTTTATTCTGGGCAATTCATGTGGTTATACTTCCAGAGATTCAGTATCAGGTGAAGGGCAGAGCTACATAGAGACCATCATGCAGTAGTGCGAATGAAAATGCTGGCTCGAGCTCATGTTTGGTGGCCAGGGTTGGACCAAGAGTTGGAGGAGCTTGTAAACGGATGCCTCAGTTGTCAGTCACATAAACATACACAAAGTGTTGCGCCCCTACATCCTTGGGTTTGGCCGACAGGTCCTTCCATAGTACTGAAAGCTGTTTTCTCGCGAGACTCTTCTGCAAGTTCCACTTGCCAGTATCCGCTAGCTACTGTAGGTCCAGGGTAGAAAACATCTGTGACTGTGATAGACTCCACGAATTCGAAGTGATGGCGTTTGGGCTGTGCAACGTCCCCGCGACATTTCAATAACTTATGGACCTTGTTCTCAGCAGTCTACAATGGTGGTTGAACTGCCTGGTCTACATTGATGACATTATTGTCATAGGAAAAACCTTTCAGGAGCACTTACAAAACATGGAACAGGATTTTGCTCACATTTGGGAAGCAGGTCTGAAAGTCAAACCAGACAAATGTTTCTTCTTAATGTGAGCAAGACAGATATTTGGGCCACATAGTATCCAAGAATGGCATTGAAACAGACCCTGAGAAGACAACATGGTTACTTCGGAGGAACGTCAAAGAAGTCCAACAGTTCCTGGGATTTGCGACGGAGATTGATTAATAGCTTTGCCAAAACTGCCAAGCCAATGAATCAGGACTATAGTTTTCTAGGTTATGGATATATAAGCTGTATAAAGCGAGTGCGATATCATATTAGTGGGTAATAGAATCCAGCTGGCAATTCTGTTACAACCTTATTCAGGATGTAGTTGAAACTCTGTCACCACAAAAAACAACACCTAATGTTTCAACAAGTGAAGAGCAAGTGTCATTTCACTTCTAGAGATCACCCAATTCCACTCTACTAGAGCTGAAGCAGCAGATGTGGCACCCCATTTTAAATCAACATGATGCAAAATTTAAAAAATCTTATATGATTGATTACGTTATCTGCTCCATATGTATAGGCTACGATTACTGTAATCAGTAATCCTGATGACATTAATTTATAAACGTGTTGAATTTGTTTTTGTACAGACGAATGTTGTGCAGATGCTGGTCATTCCAGCTTCAGATCCTACAAAGTATGCCAGGAGGTTGACGCAAGCCGTTTTAACATATGAGGTGTATAAAACCTTGTTAAAAAAACTGCAGACGAGGGGGGGGGGGGGGCAAGAAAAACTGTACAGACCCAACGTCCAATATCATAGAGTTTAAAGAGGGGAGTAGGAATCTGCTTTCAAAATAAAAATCGGACTTAAAAGAAAACAGATATAATGGTTTTTTAAAAGCGGCGTAGGGGGTGGTACCCCCTGCTAAAATTACATTTTAAGAAAAGTTCTCGTGTTTTTTTATCTTTTTTCTTTCGCTTCGAATTTACATGGGTGTTGCACGATTCTATTTCTCTCACCGAAAGGACTTCACTGAGATTCCACATACAATCGCCAGATACTTGTGAAACAGGCAGCGAACGATTTAACATTTAACCCTCTCGTGGTAGTTACTAATTTAGTTTAACTATGGATTGTGATAGGTGTGGCAAGCACTTAAAAAGCAACCATATTGTTAACGTACAACGGCATCATGAATCCGATTCATGCAAACGGAAGACCGCAGAGATGGACCTGCAGAAAATGCAGCAATTGCAGCCACCTGCAGAAAAGAGGCAGCGGCTCCTGTGCACGAGCGCTGCAAATGCTGAGGAACCCGTTGCTTGCAATAAATCGGTTGCTGTTGCTTGCAAGGAATCTGTAGCGGAGCCGAACCAGAGGTTGCCTAAGCCGTTCTGTCGGGGGTATTTGCCAGATGTGCCTTCACCCTTCGTCCAAAACTGGGCATTTGCAGCACACGGATTGCAGCAGCAGCTTCCTTTCACTTTTGAGCAATCTGGGCTGAGGGCTCTGGACTGTGAACGCTTTGCACCATATGGATATGCCTCTTGTGGTCCTTGCACCCGTCTTAAATATAATATCAAGGTACTTGCTATGGATAGTCGTGCAAGGGAGACCGGCCTATCTGCTACCCACACAAGCAATGCGTACCTGACGTTTGCACAGCTGCAGAAGCGACATGAGAGTAGCCGCAATAATCGTGAGGACTGCCGCCTCTCCATTTTCACCCTTTACAAAAAGGTATATATGTTGCCGGATAACTGGAGTCCCCAGACTTAAAATTTTTTCTCCAGCTTATGACCTCTGAGCTCAAGATGGACAGCTATGATCGCATGGTATTAGCAATGGCAGAGCTTGATGTACCAAGAATTAGGGAGCTGGTTTCAGTATCCTTGAGACAGGGTCGCAGTATCAACCACATCACAGCACAAATGTATAGGTACGTTCACTATATTGTGTAATGTATAGATCTTAAAATATTCATTCTGTATTTAGGGCTACCTTGGGCCTGTACCATGCGAAGGGTTACACAGAAAAGGACCACAATCTAGCTTAAATCATTGTCAAGGTTGGAGGACCAATGCTATTAACAGCAGTCCACAAAGCCGGCTATCTATCTAGCGTAAACTGTGTTCATGCACATCTAAAGGGAGAGCTTCCCACTCTGCAGCCATTTTTTGGCCTTGACTTGGAGGAGATTGTAGATCACAATTTGGAAGCTGTGCTGCTCCGGTCATCACACCCAGATACTAGGTGAGTAGAAAAAGAATATGGTATAAAATGCTGACTTGCTGTTTACCAATTCCAGATTCTTTCATCTCCTCATGGATGATCTGGCGATTGAACAACGATTGTCATGGGACCCTGCATCAAACATGATATCAGGTATCTGCTACATGTATGAGCATCATCAGAATGCAGTGGGCTGCCTCAAGCTGGACAGTATGGATGCCATCAGAGCTGTGCACGCAAAGGTTGCTGCAGATGAGTGTCATATGGCCAGTGAAGCTCTTATAGTCATGGCCCAGCCATGTGACAATGTCAACTACCTACCCATTCCATTGGTAGTTATTTCATCATGCAAGAGTATGCCAGCAACAACACAGATAAGGTTCTTGCAGCAGATTCTTGGAGTGTGGGATCACTTTGCAGATCAAGGCCGACTTGGGGAGCTGCAGAATGCTGACTCAGATGGACAGCCTCAGCGCAGACAGGCATTTCACCACATCTTCTCGTGCATTGATATTCACTATGCTGCCCCAGGAACTTCTGGGTCCAAAACATGGGCAGTAGTTAGTCTCATGTGCCTGATGGATTCTTGCTGTGGTGTACACAACCGTACAGGTGGCTTTGACCTAAAGCACATTTGAAAGAGATTTCGTACCTCTATATCAGTACAAAGAGGAATGTTTTTGTAAGTAACCCATCCAACTTGCATGAGTGTTTGTCCATTACCCATTTCCTCTGTAGGACTTGGGAGACGTTCCGACCTCCAAGAACTGGTAGCTGCAGCTGGTCACGACAGCATCTCCATCAATTCCATGTTCTTTCAAAGGACAAGCAAAATGTGCCAGTGACTGTCAGGCTTCTTAAGGCTCTGGCAGGGTTGGTGGATCCCTACATGAATAATGCTGTGCAACCCACTATGCTGCCACAGCTTATCAGGGCTAGGCTTATTGGCCATGCCATCCAAGGGCTGCTAGTTCCACTCATTAACTTGGACTCCAGTATCAGTGAGCTACTGGCGTTGATCAGCATGGCAGCTCATATTCTGTTTGTTTTGTTCCGAGCGCCTGGTGGTGGTACCAAGTTAATGCAGTCAGTTCTGTACTATGACTACCTCGCTTTTGTACAGACAGTCTACTGGAATGTTATTAAAATCCAGCTTAGTGGTAAGGAGCAAGACTACCATATCCATCAGCTGGGCACTGATGCAGGAGAAACAATGTTTGGTCACATGCGCACCCTCATCCACAATAGAAATTTCAACCTAGCTGAGGCAAATATGTCAACCTCTCCACTGCACACCAGATAAGCCATATCCTTGAGGAACACCCAGAGTGGAGCAGGGGCGATCGGTGGCTCAAGGCCACAGAGGACAAGGTCAATCCTTTAAGCTGGCGAGGAAATATGAAGGTAACTAGACATCTGGATATCCCAGCCTTGTAAAACCAGGGAATGCAGCAAGCAAAGGTAGCCATCCTTGCAAGTGGCCTATTAGTTGAAAACAGCCCTGACCTTGACTTTTACAACCTAGCAACCAAAGGCTTCTCCTTACAATGCCTACATGGTGAATGGGTTGGTGTCACACTCATGGATGATGAAGAAGACAGTGATTGTGATGAAGAGATGGAGAATGGTTATGAGGCATTAGTGGTTGGCCAACATGCTCATGAAGAGGCAGAGCTAGAAGCACAGGCTTTTGATGATGCAGCAGTCACCATGGAAGATGTTTGCACTGAAGCAGCAGCGTTTGTAAAACACCCTAACACCATCACTATTGAAGGCAAACAGGTGCACAAGTCCACTGCCCTTCGACTTGGAGTATCACCAGATCCCAAATCTATGGACCGCCTTAGGCAAGTTGCAGGAGCAAGCAGATTCACTGGAGGGGATGTGGATCTGGAAGACTGTCATCTTAAAGCAATCTTCCTAGTGCAAGACCCATATGCAGTGTTAGTGTCATGTGGAGGTGTGCATGCACTAACTGTGTTCAGAGCTGACCTACTGCAGGTCCCAACAGCAAGAGGTGGTTTACTTACAGTCTCTAACATGACTCCTGATCAGCTAGTAATGGAGGCGGCCCAGGTGACTGGCTCATTGATGAATCTCGTGCATGTAGCAGGCAGTGATTCAGAAAGAGATTCATCTTTCACCTGGAATGGAGCAGTTGGTGCTGAACTTAAGGTTCCAGCAAACAGAATTTCCACCTTTGCAGCACATGCATCAGTAAGAAGCAGTTCTATAGTTGCCACCTGCAAAACATCAACCCTTGATGCCATATTTGGGTCAATGCTACAGCTTGGGAGTTCAGTGGTCAGACATCACAGCTTGTCAACCCTAGTTAGAAGATGACAGAATCATTTCCATATCGAGGTGATGTGGCCAAACCCTGGCCCTTATGCAGTCGAACGCCACAGGAGCAGACTGCTCTAGAGCTAAGACCAACCTCATATAGAGATATTCTAGTCAAGTGCGAAGTGCATAAGGGCCAGGACAAGGACATCAAGCTGTCTGCTGCGATTGCATGTTGGACCACATATTCTGAGAGGCCACTGTGCTCCAGCTAATGGCATGACATCACTGAATGCTGAAGCATGTGGTTTCTGTGGCATTGTGTGTTTTGACAGGAATTGTGGTAACTGCAAAGTGGAACTACTGTAGTAAATGGTGCAAAAAAAACCACTCTGCTGATGGAGTCCAACTGTCCATTTGCCTATAAGATGTCATATAGAGCTGTGGAAAAAGGTTCAGTTGCCAATCCATGCACCAACAGACCTGTTCCATGTCAAATATGCCTGAGCACAGCAGGGACTGTACACCACTATGTGTGGAGCTACCACTACCTAGACCACATGCATTCAGTGCACCCAGGTCAAAAATTGACAGAGGAGGAGGTTGCAAAGTATGTCATCCACAAAGAGGAGTACCTAGGAGTACTGGGCAAAGAGTATGCAGCAAAGGAGCAGGAGAAGAGGCTAAATATAAACCCGGGCAAATCCAACCACAGTGACTGGTCGGACTTATACCCTCACTAAAAAGGAGATGGAAGATGCTATCCATGCCTTAGCAGCTATGGACACATAGATGTTTACAAACATATGTACTTTGCCCATTGTTGTCTTAGTGTGGGTTATCCTATCACAACTTTGTCATTAACACCTTGTAACACAAAAGGATATCAAAATGGATGCTATACTTAAAACAGGTTTCCCAGCACAATGCATATGAATCCCAGTAAAATATAAAGCACAGTAGTTTAGTGATGCCAAGAGGTACTCATGTTAAAAAATTGGTGCATTTGGGAGCATGTTATTTTTTGCTACTATAATTATCATAACATATTCATAGGCTACTTTAACCCCTTATGCAAACATTAAAAATGTGCATTGCTTGTTGTTGCATGGGCTAGCACGTATGATACAGAGCAAAATTGTGTGACCACTTGTAGAGGCCTCATAGAAGTATTCCTTCAAAGTGCTAAAGGTCACCAGAAAAAATAATTATTCATATAGTTGTATTTTATAAACCAAATAACTTGGGATATACAATTATACAGCAATTGAGTCTAGTTTGAAAGGGAGAAGATATATGGAAAGTTGTGCAATGATATGAGATGGTGATGGTGTAAAGGTGGTCCAGTTTACTGTGAAATGACCCACATGTACATGTACATGTACACTGTATACATGTCATACATAAGGTCTTATACTGTATAATTAAATGTAGGATGTGTGAACAATTACATAACACGTAAAATTCGTATAGTCAATGAGGTACTGAGGTACGAATGCAAATATTAATATTTCTGTCTGAAAATAAATCCATGAGTTCAAAATACAGTGAGTTCAATTGAATGTTTCCATTATATGATTGATAAACATATATTTGATCCAATGTCTGGTCCTCGGCAGTGTTAATAGTGATGTACAACCTCTGCCCATTTGTGAGATACTACACCATACTGTAAAAGAATTTGTGCAATATCGATCATATACATAGTTTATGTTTTCTTACCCTCATCACTAGATCATTATTACACTATACAATCATGCATGTTCCAAAAAAAGGGTATGTAGGATGCTATCCAACACACACTGGGCACATTAATGTACATTGTTCAAATATAGGGAACATAGATTGTTGAGGTTGAGAAGTAATCTACATGTATACCTTAAGTGTCATTTTTTAAGGAATGTCTAAATTCCTGAACAATTCCTTAACTGAGCTGTTAGAATGTTTTGAAGTGGTCAGTTGGGGCATTTCTCCACATACATGTATAATCATCAGTAAAGAAGGTACCGCAAAACTATGCAGGCTTCCCACACCCCATGCTGCTGCTCCCACCACCCACTCCCAAGCCGCCGCTATCAGATAGACGGCCCTCATTAGGGCCGTCTGATAGCGGCGGCTGTACCTTCATGCGCATCGAACTGTATGGTACATTTAACAACTCTCTAGCTCCCCTTGCCTCCCCTCCCCCCTCCTCATGTTGGGTTTACCGTATTCTCTAAGGTTAGGCTACATCCAGGGGCATAGTAAAACAAAGAGGCAGCAGTTCATGGTACATGCCCTATTCCTTAATAGTGAAATTTACGTGCAGCGCCCTTCCTTAATTACAAAAATCCTTGCACATTAACCGACAGATTCCTTAATTATGACATACCTTAAATTATGACGCTTACAGTAATACAGGTTTAATGCAGCAGGTTAATATAAATCTCATCCCAAGTACAATGTTATTTTGTTAATCATTATACAGAGGGTCAGCAAGGGAGGATACAGTCTACCCTCGATACCCTCGATAATGTCCGCTATTTTTCTTTTGCCCACTAATCCTTCATAAGCTAGACTTCGCATCGCTACTATCCGTTTGTCTTACAGTCCGCTATTTTGAGGGTTCCCGTAGCCCACACTATATCGAGGGTAGACTGTAACTGAATTAGTATAAACCATATATTTCAGTACAAGTGTTATCATATTTTTGCTACACCTGAAATTTTATCAGATAACAACTTCAATGCAACAATCGATTCATGATCAAATATACAATGTAATCAATTCTTCGCCCCCATCACACACACACCAGCATAACCATACCTGGATATCTGTCAGCTCCCTGTATAGCTTCATAGACACTTCAGCCCCACTATCCATGGTGGGAATGTTGACATGCTAAATGAAAGCCACGGCAAAAAATTAACACTTGTACATTCTGTGATTACATACATGTACATGGTAAATGAGAATGGTGAAATCAACACAGTGGACACCTTCTACCCCTCCATCTACCCTAGCCTGGTCCCACCCACTACCTACATGTAACTATCCTTGGCCCCAACCCACTACCTACAATGTAACTCCCCTACCCCCAGCCCACTACGTACTGTAACTACCCTCGGCCCCACCCACTACATGTACATGCAACTACCTCTGGCCCCATCCACTACCTAACTACCTACTGGCATGGTTACCCTACTAGCCACATCCCATCTCTTATGCTCAACCTCTCCTAAAGGAGATATATGTACATGTACATGTACACTTATATACTTTGAATGTGATAACATGGTTAGGGTACAGTTAAAGACAGATGCGCAATGTAAATACATGTACTGGGCAATGCTTGTCAAATCAATGCGTGATCGCGATGCGCGTAGGGGGGTGAGGGGTGGGGTGGGGGGGTAAAAAAGATATTTTTTACTATCCCTAAATCACATGATTTACAACTAGTTAGCTGGAGTGACCTTTATGTGTGTCGCAACTTATTCACAATTAGAGTGCATGTTATCTCAATCAACTACATGTACAACATAGCGAGCATTGCAAAGGGTATGTCCATGTAAGTATGGGCCAAACAAATTTTTATTGAATGATGATACCTTTTTGTCACACTACATAAAAACCTTTAGCTGTGACCAGGTACAAATATACCCTCTCCCCACCCCCCAGTGACAACGGACAGAACAATAGTACATATTTGCAGTAGTGGAAACTAATCATAAAAATGATACAAGTAAAGAAAAACATTCTCTAAAAAGAAAGGTGGTGGGATATAGGAATTGGAGGCAAAGGTGGTGTAAAACGGAAGGGAACAAGGCTTTGGGAAAAGAAAAAATCGTATATTTAGCACATGTAAATGTAACAGAACCAAAAGAAGTGCTAAATGTCGGATTTTTGTCTCATTTTTCTTTTCCCAAAACCTTGTTCCCTTCCTTTTACACCACCTTTGCCTCCAATTCCTATATCGCACCAACTTTCTCGTGAGAGAATGTTTTGTTTTTAATTTTATTGTCAATGATATCTGCAAATACTGGCAAGTACTGACAAGTTATAGTTATGACTTAGCCTAGTTAATTGAAGATTGGGCACTTATGCAGTTTCCCCCCCCCCCTCCCCACTTCAATTACTGTCACAAGCAGACGCCCGCTTTTGTTGCAGATCAGCATTATACTGAACGCAGGAGGACTCTAACTCGTCGAGCGTCTCAATTTTTGAGGTATTCCTCTCGTCGTTTAGCCCTCCTCTTTCGTTGATGTGAAGGTATTTTGACAAAAACAACTTCGCTAGCCAATAGTGTGGTCAAATGAGATCAATGAAATTCCCACCTGCACAATTCTAATTATACGTGAACGTTGCCATGGGAACGCTTCAATTGAACACTCCGCATTACATAATGATTACGTATGTCAGTTTCATGCTTTATTCATATATCTGATACCTGAAGCGTCCTTCCAGAAGATTTTAAAGCGATTGGTATAATTTGAGCTCTTTTAAACCTTTTCTATCCGGAGTTATATTCACTGATATTCATGACCAGGGTCAATTCCTATATAGGAACTACTATCGTAGTTCCTGATACATGCATCTTTACATCATTTCAAATGAGCTACATACATGTACATGGAGTAGATCTGTGCTATTTAAAACTCATCCCTTCCTTAATCATGATGCATATGGAATGTTACATGTACATGTACATATGGGAGGAGGGGTGGACTAGGCCCTTCCGTATAGGGATTCAACACAACATGTAGACAAGTACGTCCAAACAACCTCACTGCAGCTGCACTTGTATAAAAACATAAAACCTGCTCTCACACTACATCTCCTCACTCACTTGACCACACCCACAGAAGACCCTGTTAGCTATAAAGTACATTAACCCCACAGCTTCTCACTCACTGACCAACCCATGAAGAACACTCTTACATTATGTAATTCTGCGTGTTGTTTTAAACAGTAGACGGAGGGGCATGCAATCAATGCACGTGCGCATAAGATCAAGATAGCCCGAATGAAACATAAACAACTTTGAAAGGTACAGGTATGTAGTTTATTAGTAATATCGGCTACTACAATGAATATTATCTCTGGTAATAGATTGGGCGTACAGAAATCCAAGTACCATGCGCGTGGATTACACGACTAACAAAAATAAGAACTAAAAAGAAACCCCGAATTGTATGCCTGGAAGCGAAAACAGTACCTGAAAAAAAAGTACGTTACTGTCCTATTTGGAAGCGTACTCCGGACACAAACCGTAATCGGACTACAGTTTACATTCCAAATCCAGTACGGAAAGTTTTCTTGTCAAGTACTGTATATGCATTACGATTTTCATATTCAGCTATCATTTCTGTACAACAATGATTACATTCTAATCAGTGAGAGATAGAATATAGAAATAGGGAGATCTAAACACATTATTGCTATACAATGTAACGTAGTGTACATATACATGTAGCTTGAGAAATTCTAAAACATCAAAATTTAATGATGATACGATGCCAAAAAATTATTAATCAATACCCCATGGGCTTAGGATCTGTAATCACTGATACATACATGTAGGACTGCATACATCACACTAAATTGCATACATGTAGATCTGAACTGTTTCTCCCTTAAGCTAAAAAACTTGCTACATGCATAGCAATCCTCAGTAACTATAAAAACTTCAGCCCTTTACAATAATCTGTACAGAAGCTGTATTACAATAGTGTATTTAACTGTCCATTGCTTATTACCATGACAGTGCAAACATTTAATAATTAATCCTGTTGTACAGAGAAAAAATGCCTAGATATGAAGATAAATTCCTGTACATGTACATGTACCTCAATTCCCAATATGCATCATACATGTCCTTATTAATGCCTCACATCATCACAGTGCAGAATCCTCGAGATGGGACAGATCACACATGCTGTCCCAGATCCAAACATCTCCTTCATCTAAAGTCAACAAAGACAGCCGTGTAGTAAGCAACGTTTCTATGCTAGCAGGGTAAACAACAGCTCACCCTATTCTCCTTTACAGCCCTCCTCACATCTGACATTGAGATCTCCCTCTCTGTGACCTTGTGTGTACCCTTTGAGTGCAAGTACGATGAAGAGTCAATACATGTACATGTACATCCCCATAAGCAAACTGGCATGCTGATATTTACAGTATGTACAACATTCTTTCCATGCACCAACATGCACAATGAATAGACTGCTCACAACTCAACCAATCACGAGAGGGAAGTGATGCTGATAGCAATGGGGGTGTGCAACATGAATGAGGATGACATGAATCACATGTTCACAGCATACCCAAGTCCTTGCTAGTTCGAGGGCAGACTTCCTCACAACGCCATCAAGAATGGTGCCAAGAAGAGGTGGTGTCGCAATCTCTGGCTCTATAAGAGTGACAGTCTATTTGAAACAATAATTCAACCACAATCACATGCTTTTTGGGGTTACCACTTGGGTGGTGGTATTAATTGGAACAGAATATTTAATTTCCCGTGCATGTACAGTAGTTTGGTACACTAAGAAAAAAATTACTACAAATGCATGCAATACTTCTACACACTGAACAAAAAGGTCTGTCCATCATGGAGTCACAATGGCATGGATTTTCAATTGTGCATACATTTGCACGAATCAGTATTGATACTCCTAAATATCACGCTCAGTCAAATTTGAAAGCAACAACCCCATATACAATTTTGTATTCTATTAATAAACACATGCTGCACATGTACAAACACCATAACACTGAGATCAAATGATGTACATGTACGTGAATTACAGTACATGAAGAATTTCCAAATGCCCACTATAGTGCCCTGAGCTAAGCAAAGGGTACTACTGTAGGTCCCAAATTTTTCAGTGTCTAACTAATTTAGGTCACAGCAACACATACATGTACACGTACATACTTATCTCAGGTATTGCACATGTGTTAGTGCCCAAAGGAGGGATTCTAAGTGTCCCAGACTTAAAATCCTTCATCTGCCACACTTTTATCTCCTTTGAACACAACAACTAACCAATCAGATTGCCTGAATTCAACTACATGTACATGTATTGTCTGAATAAAAACATACAGGCATAGCGAGTGACACACACATGTGTACCTCCATCTTCATTGATCCAGTGAACAAAACAGTTCATTGTTCCAGCTTCAGTGATCTACATGTACACAGAAAACAAAAAGTGGCTATCAGCAAAAAAAAAAAAATACAGCTGATATGCATTACATGGAATGCATGTGAATTATGTGAATTGCATAAGGTTGAAAACATGCAGGTTAGAACAATCTGCATGCTGAACATCACGTTGCACAAGTACATTTATGTAATATGCCTCCATCATACCTGTTCATCTTTTCCCAGCAGCCACAGTACTTGGTTGCAGCCCTTGGACTCTGCTATCTTCTGGACACGTATGGTGGGGCCATAGTTCCTGCAATTGAAACGTAACCCTTAAAATTTCTGAATTTAGTCACTTCACCCTCCCCAATACAAAATGCCATGTATAACATTCATATCAATACCAGTAGTACTTAATACATGTACATGTACATTCCATGTAGGTACATGTACATGGAAGCATGCATGGAAAAGTGCAATGTATATAGCCAAAATAACCAAGAACCACCCAACATGTACATTAGTGAATAGCGCGGTACATGTACATGTATGTGAGCATATGAAGTTGCACTTACGATCCCAGCTTGCGGTCTCCAACACCTCCTGGCCAGGCTCTGACGTACTGGGAGGTAGCAAAGAGGGTCACAGGACTGAAGACAGAGGCGGAGTCATCCTTAGACTTTTTGAAGTAGGGTCCAACAGGCGACATGATGCAATAGAGAAGGGCACTATGACTGGGAGCCACTCCAATTGCAGGCTGGGGAGAGGTAAAGCATCGTTGCTTTATACAGTATCTGTGAGTGATTGTCCAAGATCAGTGTGAACAACTTCAAAGCAAACAAAATATTTACCTGTTTACACTAGTTACCAGTTTATCTTCATAATTAATTAATGCAAGTGGGGTTGCCCATTTTAAATAATCACCACCCTCTACATTTATCACTAGGCCTAGCCCTACTTTAACCAGTCCCCCACTACCTAAATCTAGTCCCACAACAGATGTAGTTATTAATACACTATACACATGTATATATGAATATGATTCAATGGTTAGTGTACAGGGGCCTATTCAAGCAGGCTACTCTATGCAGATTGTGGCCATCGACATCCTAGGACCCCCACCCAAGACCGGATGGCAATGCGTATGTCCTCGTGGTCACTGATTTATT
Source organism: Eunapius fragilis (assembly GCA_963681505.1). Lineage (NCBI taxonomy): Eukaryota > Metazoa > Porifera > Demospongiae > Spongillida > Spongillidae > Eunapius > Eunapius fragilis. Next base: position 6,782,330 of record OY811975.1, on the reverse strand, counting down.
TACCAGGTGAGTAGATGCATACCCCATCCCTAACCAGGAGGCTGTCACAGTCGCCCAGAAACTGGTGGATGAGATGTTTTCCACTCCAGCTCTTTTCAGACCAAGATCGCCAGTCTGAGTTGGACCTGATAGCTGAGGTGTGCAGAATCCTAAAAGTCCTGGCCCACCCACTACCTAACTCCTAACTACACCCACCCATGGCCCACTCACTACGTAACTACCCCATCCTTGGCCCCACCCCACTGCGTACAATACATGTACATGTGGCTACCACTGTCCCCAAACACTACAGAATTCTCTGGCCCAACTGCTCTACCTAACTGGACCACTAACCCTGGCCACACCCACTAGGTGGACTCCCTATAGCACGTTCCCCCTACAAGCCACGCCTCACCAAAATTCATCCCTATAGATTGGAACTTACTAACCATGAACAGGTAAAGTTATATACTCTGAATGTGATTACATGGTTAGGGTACAGGTACAGGTGGGGAACATGTAGGGTTGCACTAATTAGCCAATCAACACCATCTGGTTCTCATTTGTCTACTGTTGAGTACAGAAAATAAATGTATACACATGTTACCAGTATAACGGTTACATTACATTTGGTTACATTGGATGATGCATGCTTTGAACAGTTTGGCCTGAATTTTCCAAGCTCTAATTCTTTTTCTCTGATCCTACATAGTAAGTTAGAGCGCCAAAGCGAAGCTTCAATCGAGAACGATTAACATCTGTAAATCTCTGACGACTAGTTTTATGGTGTTGTATCAGTCAAGAGAATATGTCAAAGAGCTACATATCAATAATGACATAATGATAATGACCCACCCACCCACATCCTGTTATGTGCCTGGCAGGAGCAGAAACATAACACTGGCCTAACGAAATGCAATGTGGTGGAGCAAAAACACACCTGTTTAAAAAATGAATCATCATACCATAAAGCTTCACTGTCATCCATGGCATGGCAATGACCACCCCCCCTAACACCACCCTCCCCAACACCCACTGACCACCCTCCCCTCATCCACCTCCTTAAAATGCTCACACCAAGGTTCTCTCCCGGAACATACATGTGTACCGATGAGGGTTGGACGTATGTACAAGGAGCAGTCCTTTGCATCTGGTGCCCAGTCCCTATCTGTGTGGACAAGGTGCTTGATACACTTGAGCAGCTCCACTTCATCGAATCCCTGCAAACGACGTTAGGAAACGTGCAGTAAGCGCAACCAGAGAGCAGGACGTGACAAATACATGTAGCCCGAGTGCTTATACTGTAGGAGTACATGTTCTGGTTCCCGTATGCCACAACCCATCTTCAACTAACGTGGTGCTCAATCCCTGCGAGCCATGGTTCCCTTCACCCATTACTATCCGCCTCCAAGCCACCACCCCCCCCCCACCACCCACCCCCACATCCCACATCAAATGCCACGTACTGGTAAGCACACTGCAGCGGCAGACATGTTCAGTCTCTTGATGTTCTCCATAGGCCTGAAAAGTCTTACCACACCGTCCACCCCACGATAAGCCTTCATTCCTTCAATACACTGCACACAGAGACGAGGGTGAAGCCCATCATCTCCACATATAATGCAACAGGGATTTACCATTTCCACCCCCTCCTGCCCACCCACCCTGGTTTGCCCTGCCATTCGATAAACCCACCTCCTACTATGGAAAACAGGAGAATGTGCACCGTGCTTTGTACACAACCACTGCCAACCCCAAGAATGAACACTACTATACGAGGCACCCATCTCCCTTTTTGGCCAGTAAATACGGCATCAGCCCATCAGAGGTGATAAGGACTTAACTATATTAACAGGTCTGCATCCGTATACGTGTAGAATTTTTTAACAGCAATAGCTGGTCGTGACAAAGTCCTTCTGCAATATATTTCCTGATGTACATGTGCTAATCCTTTTTCCACAATGCATGCACCTGTATTTTATCATGCCAAATGTACGCAATGTATTCCTGCAGCAACAAAATGTGCAATTGTCGTCCAATGAGTGGGTGGAGCCTCACCTCTGTGGCGTAGTGGAGAGTGCTCGCGGCAGGAGACAGAGACAGGTTACCAAAGGGAACTATTTTGGGTGCATCCCATCCTTCGGACACATCCCAGCGTATCGTCAGCATGTGGTCAGTAAATTCCTTCCCAAACACAAGGGCAGCTGGATTAGGCTTTGGCCTGGGCTGGCCACTCCTAGCAACAGTGATTCTCTCATGCTAGTGAATGGAGTCAAGTTAACCCATCTCAACACACAAGATAAATGATACACTCACAAGCACAAGTATCTTTATGTTAGACCTAATTAATGAATACACATGTATGATACTTACCACCAGCGATGAGATGGTGCGTCTTAAGAGGAGTGACCGAGCTCGGTAGTGCAACTTAACATGTTTGTGTACATGTGTGTTAGAATGTGTGTGTTTGTGTGATTGGGAAGATGGTGATAACCATTACTACAGCAGCTATTGCAATACACAACTTCATGTACGCATTGAAGACGTTCAGCTGACACAACACGCTGCCACTAACCCAGCCGCTCATGCCCTCGTCCATACCGTTAAAAGCTTCATTAGTCTCTCAATTCTTAGGATCTTTAAAAGGTGAAGCGGAATCGTATTATATACATGCCACAAGCGAATGATGCAATACAATGCCGTGATTGCAGAATGCATGCATGATGAAACCATTGTGACATCATGCACATCCGCCCGCCATTAAAAGGCAACAACACGGCACGACCCGTAGTACCAAGTCATAGTCTACACATAGAAGAATGGATCGAGCTAGACTTCGCTAAGAAGGCGCTTCGGGTTTATGAGACTGCAACGGTTTGTTTGTTTGTTTGTTTGTTTGTTTTGTGCGTGTGTTGTTTCCCCCACCATACATACATGTATACACGAATATTACAATGTTACTAATGTATTCGCATACCGTCGCCGTCATATGTAGAAGGCACTTTGGCGTTTCAGCTTCCTCGACGTGCAGTAAGAACAGCTTTTCCTACGGTTGTGATGATTGGCATCATTTCTATCAAGGGAATTATCAAGATAGTGAATTCCTCGTCCTGTAATTGCCGATATGCACCTACACGTAGCACGTACTATAAAGTAGGGTTAAACCGTAGATTTCAGGATAATATTTACTGTGTGTCAACATTTATAACATACGAAACTCAAGGTACCTGTTTTCCCAAGATAAAGCGCACCTTATTTTAATTGTATTTCGCATGCGCGAACTGTAGAATTATTAAAGCTAATCTGGCTAGCTGTTTTTTTTCTATAGTGTTGGTCCGTCCACAAATTTTTTTTTCCTTACAAAACAGGGGATGTACAATGACATTGACCTCTCTGGGGCGAGGGGGGGGGGGGGGGGGGGGGCAATATATTACATTCATACCCAGAGTGATACATACCAGAGATACTATACTATCTCACCAAGATGTTCAACAACCTCTTTAATGTAACTTGGGTTATCTTCCAAAGATGGCCTGCCATAAGCTTTTTTTGGTTTAGTTTTCTATTTATTTAGCTTGCATTGGTGATACTGGGGGGGAGGACGTGTGACACATTGACATGGATATGAACCATCAGAGCTCTTGATCATGTCACTGTTCACATAGGTGATGTGCCCCTCCGCTGGTTGGTGAGACTGGGCACCCTCTTCTTTGTGACAGGGTACCCCTCTCTTTGCGACTCAGCACCCCACTTTTAGACTGAGCACCCCTCTCTTTAATACCCTCCTTGAGACTGGGCACCCCCTCTTGGCATTGTGATCGAGAGGAGGCCTTTGGAGATTCTGTCCCTTCTCCCCAGACCAAACAGGGTAGCAAGCACCAGTGGACATGCATGCATTGATCTTGGACAATGAAGCACTATTGCTGTGGGATGGTGTAAGTGTGTCACAATGAAGCACTATCTGCTGTGGGATGGTGTAAGTGTGTCATGCATGTATTATATATGTGCAAGGGAATATATGGGTACCTTTGAAGGTTAACCATAAAGATGGAGATGACAGAACAAAGTAGGTCCATAAGTTATTGACTTGCTCACTTTTAATTAACTGTCCTAGCCAGGGGAGGATGTACGAAAGGGGCGTGGCAGTTAAAGAGGGGGGGGGGTTAATAATTTATTCACAACTATCAATGCAGATTGTCTAATTTCCTGCTATGAATAATATTATTGAGAGGGGTTTAAACCCACACACACACACACACCACACACACACCCTAGATCCGCTACTGCTAGCTATCTATGCTGCAGGCTCCGTTGGGGACTAGGAGGCCCTAGATGGCATGAGGTGTGGTTCATTGTAGGCACTGCAGGCTGCAACCGTGGCAACAATCAGAAGGCTCAGCAGCATGGTCACTTGGACACACACACACACACTCATACACAAACGGCAGGACTGTCTGCTGGCAGGTTCCCCTCACCCTGGTCTGCACACAGCTTACAAGGGGGAGGAGAGGGGTGATGTGGGCAGATCTTACATTTGGTAGCTGTTAGAACTATATACCCGCCATGCATTGAGTATTTTTGTATCCCAAGGATAAAACAAGTCTAATATGTGACTGCATTAATTCCATCCCTGTGAATGAATGCATGCATGGGTGGGAGATAACATCCTTCCTGATGACACAAGGTGTTCATTTATTGTGGATTCTAACCAAGATCAGAGATCTCTGCAGCCAAGATATTAAGGATCACAAGCGTTTTAGCAAGGTCTGTATTATTAATAGTCTGATAATAGATGTGTGTATGTTCTGATTTTAAGGGTATAAACATGCATCGCCAAAGCTGGTGTAGTTACTACACGCCGATCGATCGACGGGCGAATTGTGGTTATGCTGTTGAATAGTATTTTTTTTATTTCGATCTGCCTAGTTTTGCTGTGCATGCACAACTCAGATTCGTTGACAAGTGTAGCTTGGTGATAATAAGAATGGGCTGTTGGCGATCGTTGCATGCGCGTACAACCCCTGATCCTGAAATCGTCAAAAGCGCTATTGGTCAGACTTATAACACTTTTAAAGATTTCAGGTATTCAGTGGGTTGCCCTCTCTCTGCCTACCAACATAAGGTGGCACAAACGGTCTTGTATGCGAGCATAGATAATAGGTGATGATCTATGATGTGAGGAATGTATGATGATTACAATTAATTACGTAATGTGTTGTATTTGCGCACATAATGGATACAGGGCCCGGAACGACTAACGTTTTGGTTATTGACAATGGCTCATGGATGATCAGAGCTGGCTTTGCAGGTGCAGATTCCGCACGAGCTAACTTCCCGTCCGTTGTCGGAAGACCGCGCATCAAGCCGGGCTCAACAGAGAAGAGTGTTACTACAGGCAACAAAGACGTGTTCTGTGGCGATGAGGCCCAGAGCAAGAGAAACATCCTTTCCGTCAGGCGTCCCATCGAAAGCGGCATTGTCACAAACTGGGACGACATGGAGAAGGTTTGTTGTTATGGAGCTATACAACCTCAACGAGAGGGGGTGTGGCATTGGTATGCAACAGTACCCTGCCCGGCCTGGCATTTATTAGCAAGTGTGGCGAAGGGATAATATTATATTGTCATGTCCCAGCCCACCGCAAATTAATCGATTGTCCCGCTTTTTTGCAAATACATATTTACCAGTTAACTGAATGCTCGATTAACTATTGCTATAAATTAGGCATCACATTTTGGGGGAAGGGCATATTCAATTTTTACCAGATTGTGAATATCTTCCTTCCCCACCCCAATTCCCTTCCTCTACAAAGAAAACTTTCTGCTGGAGGAATGTGTCACATTGGGACCCTTAGATTCTATAATGCTGAAGAGTCTTGAGAATAATAGAAATAGCACTGGAAGGTCCACCCTTACTTACTGTCCAATGTGGTAATAATGGGGTACATTGCTGCTACTTTGGCATTGGCTATCTATATAGATCCAGATGTGGTTATGAGTGCAGTCTATGTTTTGCCGAAGGTATAAAAATGTCTAAAATTAATTTTTTTTTGTTGTAGTATTAATATTATTGGTCTTCAACTCTGGTCCCTGAATGACAAACATTTTAAAAAATCCTTTTTCAATTTCAGCTCTGGCATCATACTTTCTACAACGAACTAAGGGTGGCTCCAGAAGAACACCCCATTCTCCTGACTGAACCTCCTCTCAACCCAAAGGCCAACCGCCAGAAAATGACCCAGATCATGTTTGAGACCTTCTGCACCCCTGCCATGTATACAACCAGCCCAGCTGTGCTGTCCTTATTAGCATCAGCACGCACTACAGGCATGGTCATTGACTGCGGCTATGGCGCCTCACATGCAGTGCCTATTTATGAAGGTTACGCCCTTCCTCGTGCCATCACCCGCCTGGACATTGGTGGCAACGACCTTGATCAAAACCTGCTCAGAATTTGGCCAGGTGTGAGTGACATTTCAGACTACAGGACTCAGCTTGAAATTGTCCAATACGCGAAGGAAAAGTTGTGCTACGTAGCCCTTGATGTAATGAAGGAGATGCAGACTGCTGCGCAGGGTTCTAGCTTAGATAAGAACTATGAGCTCCCTGATGGTAAAGTGATGACCATCGGGAAAGAGAGGTTCATATGCCCCGAGGCCTTTTTTGAACCTTCATATGTGGGCTTTTCATGTACGGGACTTCATGACAATGCATACTACTCGATCACGAAGTGCAATGCAGACATCAGGAATGACCTTTATGCCAACATTGTCCTTTCTGGAGGCAGTACCATGTTTCCTGGATTTGCTGATAGGATGCAGAAAGAGATCCTTGCAATGGCCCCACCTGCTACAACTGTCAAGGTCATAGCTCCTCCTGAACGCAAATGCACTGCCTGGATTGGTGGTTCCCTGCTAGCTACGATGTCAACGTTTGAGGATATGTGCATCTCCAAACAGGATTATGATGAGTTTGGTCCATCTATTGTCAGCAAGATGTGCTTTTAAGGGTGTATATAATATTACAGATCTGTTTTACACGTATATTTACATCCATGACATTATATGTGTACCTATGGTGGGTGGATGACAGCTACATGTATATTAGGTGTCCAGGGAGTAAAATGCGTAGTCCAGTTTATTCTAATGAGACAGATTTAAATTCATTAATCAGATCAAGCTTTTTTATGCCCTGGATGCTCTCTCAACCACGTACCTCAGCCACGCTCACCACAAAATCATCTTGCTGAGACCTGAGCTGGTTGCCAAGCCAACCTCATGCACTGATGATATATATTAATGTTATTTAGCAGTATAGGTGTATCCTATGAGTTGCTGCATGTACAAAAAGTGTATTTACAATCTTCAATAATCTACAATTGGAAATGCCCACATTTTAAACAAATTAAAATGTGGGATCAAAGCAGTGAAAAGGGATCTAGCGCTTTTTTTTTATCTTCAAGTTTTCAAATTATTTCATTGTTCAACAAAAACCTATGTCCTCTACAAATTCTTTCTTATGCTCCAGGAATTAGTCTGTTCATCATAGAGTTACAGAGTTACAGTGGCCTGAATTTTTAATTACGCGTACATTTTAATTCCATGCGTCAACTTTGAATCCTGGAAAATTTTATAATATGCACTAGGTCCCTTTTCACCCATATAATGATAAAAGGTCAAAATACCAAATTAAGCATAATTTCTAAGTGTTAAATGTGACAGAACTAATAACTTAGGTTTTGACATGTCTGTAGTACCTTTACAATTTGGCTCAGTATGAAAAGGATTAGAGGTATGTACTCATGCAATATTTTGCAAGACCGAAATAATCAATAACTTATTGCACCATTCCTCTATCACCTTCACCTATCCATTTTCCCAATGTCCTTCCCTCTATACACAAATGCACCCCTAGCATCCCTTGAATAGGCTCAGAGACAGTTGGTCCTCTGTACATGCATCATTTCGCCCTGCACACACTCACATGTGCGTACATGGTAATGTGGCTGGGCTTTATCTGTAGAGGTCCTATGCATGCCATTAACAAGCACTTACGGCATTAAAATTATTGAAATAGTCCATTTCCAAGTATGTAAGGGCTTCGTGAGTCAATGCTCTACCTCCTCCCAAGGCAATGAGTTCAGAACCCACTACCGTAATGGTTAAATATCCCTAGTTTCCTCAAGGAGGATCTCATGGACCCCCTTGTATCACAAAATGTGAATTGCATAGCATCTATATATGTCAAAGCCATTGGTGCATTTGCTAATCTTGCCATTATATGTAAACAAAATTGAGAAATTCATGTGTTGTGAATGTGTGTTAGCTTTTGTGTTGTGTGACAAAGTTGTGTTTTCATTCCTTTGATGCCTATGAATATTTCTGCCATATCTGTCTACTGCTTATAATGCTAATATCAGTATTCCAATAATCTGTGCCTTTATTTGTATATGCATGCATGCATTCATGCTCTCCTCTTTCGGCACACCGTTTTTCTTTGCTCAGTGAGCACTTGTTTCAACTGTGGTAACTTCATAATGCACTATTCTCATATCTAGAGTAGAGACTGAACAAGAAATAAAACTTACAAAATAAACTTCCCGTACATGTACCTTCCATCATTTGGAAGCATTCTGGTGGTAAAAATAGTGGAATGGAATTTGGGAACTTTCTTTTACGGCACACCGTATGTGATAATGTGTGAGTACCTATTCATATTGTAGTTTTTAATTTGTACAGCATCACTCACACGTCTGTTTACACGTCTGTTTACTGTCACGCTAATATCAGGATGCAGTACTTCGGCAGATCAACTAGATCACTCTGGACACTGATGCATCCCGAACAGTAGACCCCCACCAATATATAACCACCAAAAAATTTCAGTGCCCTAAACATTAGGCACAGATTTTAACAATTGAAAGTGCGTTGTAACAGCAAAGTCAGATTAAAAGCTTCCGATTGCGCTGATGGAAAAAAAGGTCACATTTGAGTGTCACTGATGTCCAGATAGGCCTCATATGAGTCTCGAACACAGCTGCCTTCCAAGTTGAAGCTATATTTGTACAGAGATCCATCCATACAAACAGCTAGGAGAATAGAGTACAGTGTACATTCAGATGAGGAGGAACTACATGTACATGTACATGTATACAGGTGGACAGCACTCCCACCATATCGTCATGGTAATGACAAGATGAGGACTGAAATCCATTATGGTTTAAATAATAATACATGCAGATGTGTTTCACAACATAACTAAATGGACACTGCGCATGAACATGTAGTACAAGGCCAAAAAAAAATCTCAAGATTTAAATCTTGGGCTGAAAGGATAATTAACAAGAAAATTGCCTGTCTAGTAATAATAGGTACACATGTACCTATTAGTAAAGATCAACATACCAGTTATTCAAGTATATCACATGTACTATGTACAGTAAAGTTAATTCAACCACGGCACATTACTCACAATTGTAACACCATGACAGCAGCGGACAAAATGTCCACTCTGGATGATGGCCTCACCTACAACAGTTTTCTTGTCTCCCAAGAATGCACACACACAAGGTGACTCATTGGGTACACTGAACAGAGCAAGTCCCCACTGCGAGTCCACATAACTGCCCAATGCACGACCAAGCAGTCCAACCTGAGCAAAACTACAATGCACACATAAGATGAAAGTATAAATGTATTGGCTATAACATGAATGTGAAATTTGCAGACTGACATGTATGTGCTTGTGCATGTGCGATGAATGTACATGTACATGTACAAGCACACATGGCCTCAAATTTACAATGTATGTGTCAATCAAATATAAATTGCCTAAGAAAGGTGATGGCCTGAACAATGTATGCTTGTTTGCTAAGGTTGTTGTGAGGGTTACTATCCGAAAGAATAAAGCAGTTGGGTATGACCCGGCAGCACTTTGGCAAGCACTGAGAAGCACCCACCATAGCAGGTCCAGGCTTGCATGATAGGGCTGTGCGGTTGATGGAAGTCAGAACCACGGTTGCAAAATTAATAAAAACTCTTCACATCTCTGCATCTGACTGGCTATTATACAGGTTAAGTACAGCACACTGTACAATGATCACATACTGTACATGATGTACAAGTAACTAAAAACATTCTCTATGAGAAATTTGGTGAGATATAGGATTTGAAGGCAATGGTGGTTTAAAAAGCAAGGAAACAAGGGTCTGTAATAGTAAGGAAAATGTCCCAGCCCTACATTTAGCCCATTTGTAGCAAACACTATGTTCGTGTGCTAAATACATGTACTATGACATTTTCCTTTACAATTACAGACCCTTGTTTCCTTGCTTTTTACATCACCATTGCCTTCAAATCCTATATCTCACCAACTCTCTCATAGAGAAGGTTTTTAGTTACTTGTTTCATAGATTTTTTTTCCTCATAACTAATTATATATCAATACAGATGTAAATTATTGCTACTGCTCCTGTAGTTTTCTGGTTTGGTTATCGACAATTCTAAACTTGCAAAGATTCTGCCTTGTAATGATACGAGTAGCGTTTAGTACGGCCCAAATATAACAATACAATTACCAAAATATATAATCGACTATTTGATCACAGTAGGCACTCCTCCAGCCAATTCTGAAGCTATTGGTGAAATTTCCATTCCTTAAAATGTGTTTCTATCCCAAGTTATGCATGGTCAAGAAGAAGAGAGAAGGATAAGGAGGAGGATTATTCCGGGACAGGGTACGAGGACGGCAGTACCCTCTTGTTCTCTACAACTGCGCGGTTTTGTGACATGAAACAAACAACAAACTTACCTACTTTCGTCTTCTCGTTCGATTAAAACAACTAGATGAATGATCCGATCGTCAGGAGACTCGTTATACATGTATATGGGTTCCAATAGACACAATTGCACAATATGGTGGGTGTACGTTGCACACACTCATGCTCACAAGGCATACTATTACAGCTCTAGGCACATCCGATGGATCCCAGTACATACCTGGACTTCTTATTCAATGACTGGTCTTTCACCGCATAGACATGAACAGTACCCTTGTCACTACAACAGCACAAGAAGTTTGAGTCCAGGCTGAAGTTGAGGCAGTAAATGTTGGCCATGTCCACACCCCTGCGTAGCTCTACCAGCAGCTGCCTGGTCTGGGTGCTATGGATACGTATCAGCGTACCCTGTGTGGCAGATCACACGTACAGTGTATTGCTTGCATGCAGAAGGTACAACAAGGCAACACTTTACGCCCAGCAAATTAATAATTGTGGCACATGTACAAATTCAGTATGTATACTGTAAGTAATTTAATACAGGCATCCCAGGTGAAAAGTACATGTAAGCATTGAGCAGTGTTTTTAACATGCTACAATGTGCAGTTGCCATGGCAACAACGTATTATTAAAACACAGCTCAATGCTTACTTTTTCAACTGGGAATATTGCCTCTGCGTACATACATGTACATGTACATGTATAGACAATACAATATATCATGGTAGTAATTAGTCAATACACGTACATGTACAATACAATGTCACATGTGTAAATATTAAAGCTGAATCTCAGACATGTGCGGTTAGATATAGACCAGGGCAGTAGTAAGTGGTCCGGTTATCATTAAACCTGGTACGTTGGGAGAGAGGGGGGGGGGGGGGGGTTAATTCATTGCATCGTAACTGATCTGAAGTGGTCCAGTTAAAACCATATACCGGACCTGAGGTTACGATCTTGTAGATGTGTGCGAAAAATAACTACAGCTACTGTATGAAATCATATTTTGTATGTACAGAAAGCACTTGATGATGCTGTTTACAAAATTCGATTCTACCATCCAACCTTAATAGACTAAGACCCAAGCTCCTGCATGTGCATGCATTAATTAATACATGCTAGCATTAAGAAGTTTTTTACAAACACCAGCACTGCTACATCGTGCATACAGCACTGCTACATCGTGCATACAGCACTGCTACATCGTGCATACAGCACACTGCATCAGTCCACTTAATGCACAGAACTAACCTTGACAGATGTGGAGGCCAACAAAGCGCCTTGCTGGTCAATGGCCAGGCATGAGAGCTCATGTTGGTGGACTGAACAGATCGTTTCTGTAAAGGCTTTGTCTGGAGCTTCGGTGGAGAGAAGATCCTGCGATGGAGACAGAAATGGATTGTAAGGGAAGATGGACGTAAGGGATGGAAGAGAGGGAGAAGAGGAGGGAGGAATGTGAGGAAAGAAGGGAGCAGGAAAATTAAGTACATGTACATGTATATACAGTGGGAAGAACAGAGAATAGGAGGAGATGTAGGAGAGGGATATGGGAGGGAGGGAAGAGAGAAAAGGGAGGGAGAAAGGGGAGGGAGAGAGGATGGAAGGAAGAGGAGGGGAGCGAAGGGAGCTCTAGAGAGGAGGGGTGGGAGAGAAGGGGAGCGAGAGAGGAGGGTGGTATGTACATGTATGTACAATGAGAAGGTGTGTATGAAAAACAGGAATAGAGAGCAAAGGAGAAACAAAAGGAAAAGGTATACAGGCAAATAGAATTCAAGGGGTAGTATTTATTCTACACACTGTTTTGGATGTAAAAGGTACACCCAAACACATTGTGTGCTTGAGACTTACCACCATTCTCACTGTACCCTTCTGAGGACCAGGAAAAGCCATCAGTTGGCAGTCTGAACTGGAACATACCTCACAAAGCCCTAAATGTATCATTAAAAAACAAGGAGAAAAATTTCATCATCTCATCTAATAACTCAATACACAGGTGTGGTGTTTGTGTGAATGTATATGTCTGTGTGTGGGTACATGTGTGTATATGTATGTGTGTGGGTGCATGTGGGTGTATGTGTGTGTGTATGTATGTGTATGGATCTACATGTTGACATGTACATGTACATGCACATTACTCGGACGAAGCAGCTGGCAATTGAAGCATTTTGTGCAATATGAAATATTTATCACTCTACAGCAGTATTTGTAATTGTACTCTTCTAAGCAAGAGCTCAACATCTCTAGCGACCAATTGCTCATCTACATGCCGAGTGCCATAATAAATGAACACACGCACACTCAGTCACACGAACAGTTGTTCAATTACCAACGTACATAAGACAGAACAGGCATTGGACAGCTGTAGCTCCTCCCATTGATTTCCAACCACACATACACACACACACACACACACACACACACACACACACACACTGCCATATGCGAACCTTTAGGATTTGGAGAGGTCTCAATGGTTTTAAGCAGCTTTGATGAATGAGGAAAAGAAAAAATGTGAATCCCATCACAAAGAACCACGACAAGCCTGCTCAAAACAAAGAAGTAGTGAACTTGTGTGTAACAATACATAACACGTGCAAGGTGTGATGGTGTGATGATGTATTGTGAGGGATGGTATGACAATGTGGTGCATTGTGAGGATGTGGTGGTGTGTGGCATTGTGAGGGTGTGTGGTGAGTGTGGTACTATGTGGGTGTAGTGTATTGTGAGGGTGTGATTTAGTTATGGTAGTACTCATAGCCCCAAACAAAGTAAACGGTGCAAGTTGTATTGTGCATCCCTTTATGCACACTGGTAAATGTAAATGTAGCTATGACCACATTCTATTACCCAACCTCACCAAGCGACTTACTTGTCTCTCCTCATTCTTACAGAGAGAACACTACTGGGGAAGCCATATTCATAAACAAACCTCCTGCTCAAATCATCCCAAATCAGAACTGAAATAGAAATGTGTGCAATTAAAGGGATGAGGTTCTGAGCAGATCACATAATATTTTGCTGATATAAGTACATCGTTGTAGCAATAACACACACATCATCAATGACTGTTCAGGGTGACCAGCCAGATGACTTCTAAACCTACAACTACTAAAGAACAAGATGGAAGGAAAGCAGAGAGCACAGGGTACATTTAACATGCAGGCATACGTGGAGGAGGCATGCAAAGTCGGGGTCCCACCTAAGTAATACATGTACAAAGTACACTTCTAGCATGGCTAATGAGCACTCAATGACACCAGACTGCATACCACTATTGCAAGGCCACACCCCCTCTATTGCAGGGCCCCGCACCCCTCTATTGCAGGGCCATAACTCACCATTCCTGTCAGGGTACTTGGGGGATTGGCCTCCGCCCACCACAGCCACCAGGTTGGTCCTGTCCAACATCTCAATATGGCCAACCCCACCACAAATGCCATAGTCTAGGGCATAGTTGGAGGTTAGTAGCAGCAAGGGGAGTGAGAACATTATCTGATTATTTCAGAGGAATAGTTTGAAGTTAAGCATGCACACACCTCACACTTAAGCCCCACATACATTAGATAGCAAGTTGTGCACAACACCATACCGTTTTGCAAAATCCAAGTAAGGTATCAGTATTCTAATATTTTGATTATTATTGCCTTTTGTATGGTGGCCTTGAAAAGGAACTGGTAAGTGGGAATCTATGAATTCCCATGGATACAGCAATAGCTTGATGAATCTAGAGTCTTTTCCGCGCTGGGTAAGCCTTGAATTCCTGGGGTGTTTGTTTGAAACGACGCTTGTCAAACCCAGCCTGGACGTTTGTAACTTTTTTTTTTTAATCCTGACACCCACTACATAGCTACTGTCCATAGCTACTGTCCATCAATCCGTGGCTAATGGCTAAAATGTGTACTGTACCTATGTGTGTCTTCTCTGCCAGCGGTTCCACGTTGAAAACTTGGGCACCTCCCTCCTTGGCTACAGCAAAGCAACCTGTGGTCACAAAGAGACGACCACAATAAAGCGGGTATAAAGTGGTACCTGACACACAGCAATTCAAATGCTGGACCAGGTTTGATTACGTTGCCTTTCTGTAAAAGGCACAGAAGTATAACATACTCTAGAATGGTGTGCCGTATCACCTATATCGTTGGCAAGCCACGTGACTTCGCCGCACAACGCTACGCAGTTTCGCCATTTCAAACTTTCTTAGTATTTGAACCCGTACGTACAGCGTTAATGTTTACCATATAATGGCATGATGATTCTTTACCTTGGTCTTGGTTGAATCGAATCTTCAGTACTCCTCTAGAGGGAGGCATATTCTAGCTCATTACGTCACGTACAACAAATAATACGCATAAATAGATCCTCTATTCAACTGATACCTGATACCTGATACCTCTGGTGTAACATTATAACCTTCCAATGTTCCTCTATTATGGAGTATGTACATGTATGCATGTATAAATATAGTGGGTTGCATCACGTAATAAATTAGTTATGCTAGAATGTAGGTTTGCAATTGGGTTTAAAATTTCCTGTTTACATGATTCTTGTTGCTCATAAAAATTATGGATCCAATATAATGCAAAGACAATATATTCACTTTCCCCGAGTGCTATGGATTGACTGGAAAAATATATATATATGACCTCGTATGCCAACTCCAGTGCAATGCTCACAGGATTAGCTAGATTGTGCAGACAAAAATGTACTGGTAGCTAAAAATACAGCATTATAGAGATAGAGAAACACATTTATGCTATTTTCTTCAACGAGGGATCCTTCACAACTTTCCATCGGGTCAGACTGGCATAGCGGGTCAAGAGCAGCTTCCAGTAACACGTGATGTCATCCATCTTTAAATGCTTCATTATGAAGTTGTAACCTCTGCAGATGAAAATTCCACCATCTTAATGTGTGTACACATGGTGGCAGGAACCTTAAGCTTTGCATTAGCAACTAAACAACTGACGTTGTGATACATACTAGGCCCTTGCTGTGGGCAGTATGGGCGTGCCCCTCAAAAAAAAAAAAGTAAACAAAACTTGTTTACAGCTATGACATACATGTAGGATGTGAATGTGTGCTGCAAGTGACACACACACAAACACAGTCACTGACACAGAAACACACACATACACACACGAACGCACACACACACACACACCCTACCTAGTTGCAATATCCTCCATCAGGTGATCGTTAGCGCTGATAAACTCCAGAAGGTCTCTTTACCAAGTCAAATGAAAAACCGCGTCACATTATTATAATTTCAAAAGCCACACACACCCAATATGCTTCATGTCCTGCTCCACAGGGACATAGTGTACCCATGGCCGCAGCAGTGGGTAGAAGAATTCCACCCACTCGTTCCCCACATGGAGGACGAGGGACTTGCAGAGGAACAGATGCCTCAGACGGAAGCTGGCAGCCACACCCCTGAAGTTAAACAGGTACCTGCAGTGGCATGTGAAAAGATTTTGTACGATGGTGATGGTGGGAGTCATGATGCGTTGGAAATGGTAGGTAGGTGTGGTCAAGCTACGTAGCCCCACCCATTACCACTTGCTTCATTTGCAAGTCTGCAAGTATGCTTTTATTTTGCAGCAAAGGCCAACAGACAAGTGCACCTGCTGAGCTAACTATGAAGGTTGTGTGAACAATGATGAGATGATGGTGAGAGTGGAGGTGTGATGAGGTAGGTGTGACAATGACCAGCATTGTGAGGGAGCAGCTACTAGTGTAACAGAGAGATGTGGTTTAGGGTGTGTGGCATACCTGTACTTGCAGTGTTCCTCCAGACTGACCTCCTTAGCTGCCGGCTCCCCAAGTGTGTCCTGTGGGAAGGAGGGGAGGAGGGAGAGGAGAGTGGAAGAGGGTGAGGAAGGGAAAGTAGGGAGGAGGGAGAGGAGAGAAGGAAATGATCAAAGGAGGTGACAGGGAGGAAACATGGGAAGGAGGGAAGGGGGGAAGGAGAGTGGAAGGGGGGTGGAGGTTTGCTAACCTGGTCAGACTTCCATGCCTGGTTCTTTGTGTATGCAGCGTCCACCAGGTGTGGGTGTGTGCGAGAGAAAATGACCAAAGGGTCTCTTTCATCACTGGTCCTGATGAAAGGATGGGGAAGAGGGACGAGTCATGTTGCATGAATTTGAGGAGGATCACATTAGGGTCATCATGGCTGTTAGTAATGACGGAATGAAAAATGCCAATATCACGGGTACAAATTAATCTCCTCCCCTCTACACCTATGTATTTAACATGGCATACTATAAGCCTCAATTATATGATTATGGTGTGGTCAATACGCGACCTTTCATAGGCAAAGTTGACCCCTCCACTTAGGAGGCAAAGGTCACCCACCCATCAAGGTGACCATGTTCCATCATAACCCATACAGAGACATGACCACACAGGTGTGCAGTAGCTAGGTCACCTTGATCCTCTGAAGAAGGCCACAGCAGTCTTCTTATCCCAAGGCCATCCAGCAGCCGCCCTATATAGGGGATGATGACCAGATCAGCCACACCTCCAGAATATGCATGTACATGGAGACAAAATAGGTGACCACCACGTATCTCATACTGCAACACACTCACACACACACACACACACACACACACACACACACACACACACACACACACACACACACACACACACCTGCTGATGGTATCTCTCTTGAGGTCCCACCTCCCCAGTCCCACCGGCTCTATGGAGATGGCTGGCCCTCCAGCCCAAAATGACCAAGCTGGGTACATGATGTCACCATAACTGGAGGTCTGGACCAAGATAGAAGGAATGCATGCACATTGTCACTGCAATCTAACACGCCACCTCATAGCTTGGATACCATGGTGGCCATTTTTGGGTCATACCTTACTGAAGGAGAAGATGGGAAGTAGCTGTGACCCTGAAAGCCTGGGGACCTGGCAATAGATGTGAGGGAACATGGGCAATAATGATACTCCTTTTTTAATATAGACGAACCATTGGGTAGTCAAATGTGTTTACCAAGAACTCAACATCTGGTAAGTCCTTGACGACTTGAAGGAGAAAGTATTCAATCCCCTTACACCTAAATGTAAGGTGGGTGTGTCATGCATGAGGTGCACATATAACACCAGTGATTATTTTAGTTAGGTTAATTAAGATAGCTGTGTCTTTAGTCAACATATTGCCTGGGTACCGTGGAGTGGGAGGGGCATATGCACTACTGGACCAGAACAAGCAAGAAAAAATTTTGCAACTATAATCATCGGGTCATCATGATCCTCCATGTGATTTGAATCCCGCCCCTCTTATAATTTTTTTAAATACTAGTACCTACCTTTTCGTATCGGGTCTGTAACCCCCCCCCCCCCCCCCCCCCCCTTTTTATATAAAATCCTGTAAGCGCCGTTGTGTGGGTGTATATTTCTTTGCCCCCCTCCCCCCCCCCCCCTCCCCGCTTTAAATACCGTACCTTCCTACGCGCCTGTACCTGAACTCAAACACGCAGTTCTCCTGCCGATAAAGCTTATGCCCAATGACCTGGTAGTGTACGGCCCTTGGAGCGTACTCCCGGGCAGCTTTGAAGACCGTCCACGTGATTCCTTCTTCCCGCCATGGTCGGAGGTCGTCGTCAAGGGCGCCTTCATAACAGCCACACCCCTCGGCTTCGCACTCATCGTAAGTGGTCAACGAGGAGTTGATCAGATTCGAGTAACGTTCCCAGCTGTATCCTAGCCATTTCCAAATAGATGGGGGAGAGATATCCTTACAGCTAACGACAGACAGTAACGTGCATGCAAGAAGCTCATGCACATACTGGAAGCAATCCTGGCGCTTGATTTCTCGCGCAAGCATGCCTCGCTTCTGTCTGCTAAACACGCGCCCTGGTCATCGCTTAACGACAGGACACCGGCAGCGCTTAGTAGTAATATGCAAAGTAAACAAAGTCGCCCCCAGCTGCAACAGAACATTTGCATCGTGCCCAGACTGATATTAATCGTGCATGTGCGTTTATGTCTCTTGCCCATGTAGCCCCACTATTGAGGTCAGACATTTTGGTGCATCCTCATCTAATGCGCGCAGATACTTACACCATAGATATTCTTTCTATAGGTATTTGATGGAACCAGGATGACAAGACTTCTATTTTTAATTTGGCATTATTATCGCGCAGTTGCTATGGTTGAAAAGTTCTAAGACATTCTTGCTTGAACGAATCCATTCATTGGAATTTGGTCATTTTGGTTACAAAAATACTTTCACAGGTGTTTTATTATGTGTTGGAATAATTTAAACGGATGTATCATTCAGTGGTGTGGGTGCACATCATTGGTCAACTATTTTGTCTCCATGTACATACAGTACATACATATATATTCTTGGAGCTTGGCGGATGTGGTTCACTCTGGCCACCATCTCCTAAGGGCAGCTGCTGTATGGCCTTGGGATTAGGAGATTGCTATGCATGCCTTCATCAGAGGATCAAGGTGACCTAGCTACTGCACACCTGTGTGGTTATGTCTCTGTATGTGTTGGCGGTAGTGGAAGATGGTGGTGACCTTTGCCTAAGAGGAGGGGTCCCCTATGTCTATAAAAGGTCATATATTGACCAGATCATATAATAGTGTTCGAGTTTAAATACATAAGTGGCCTGGAGAGGGGTACAAGAAAGGAGTATATTTCCACCATCTAACACTTAATCCCTCTCCCTCCTTCCCATGCTAACTGAAAAACTGGACATGAATAAGTAGTTCACCTTTTGTGTAAATGCGTTTATGCATTAATACAGTTGGTATATTAATAACTTGTCAGTTGATTTGGATGAACTTTAACTATGTAGGAAGATTGGGGAGGGAGGGAGGGACTGTATCGAAGTAGGAAAGCTGGGGGGGGGGGGGGGGGGGGGGGGCTAAAATAAAGTACACCCCAATTATTATTGCATGATGCATTAATAGATATGTCGACATGGTGACTGTACATGCATGTGTGGGATATGTTTGAGTCTGTGGTGTGCATATGAGATGGAATATGTATTATTATACATGAGTACATGTAATGCATACCATTTCTATTTAATATTTCCCATTACCAAGCACATAGAAACAAAAACAGTAGGGAAAAACACATAATATGCATAAAGCTGATAGAAGTATCAACGTGACTTCCTGAATAATTGTATGTTCATTCACTACCGCTGATTATGAAAGCATTACTCTCATCTCCTTACAAGTTACCACCCCCTTATCAAGCCCAGAAGTTCAATCACCAGTTTCTAGTCTGCAATTTGCCTCTTCACCTTCAGGTCTGCCATCATCACCTCTGTGTCATCAGTCACCTGCTCAGACACCAATCTCTTATACAAGAATCTGCAACCATACTATATCAATGTAAGTTGTGTTTATGACCGGTGGGTTATATACAGGCTGTATATTACCCACCGGTCATAAACACAACAGTAGCCGTTGACCTCCTATACAGCACTGCCTCTCTATATCATAACTGAGGTTTGTGTTAATATTTTTTGACCATTCGAACCACCACAGGGAATTTAAAGAATTAAGACATCACTACCTACTATGAGGATTGCATGGCTGAATAACACAGTTGGGACGAGGAAATCATGCGAGCAAAGCTGAGATGCAGACATTGACTGGCGAACCTTCAAGTCTAGTGGCGTCTTTATCGTTATCTCATTTTATCTTTCTTAATAATAGACATGGTACGTTGGTGAGATATTTTGTCCTACTTGACTGCATGCAGCTTAATTATTTTGATTGATCAGCTTAAGCATGACTGATGACAACTTAGGTATAAGGCTCCTTGCCACATGTAAGTAGGAGAATGAGACATCAGGATGCTAAATGAAAAAAAAAAACACTCTAATGAAGAAGAAACAGTCATGTTCTTCAAGATCGCTGATGGTAGTTAATGCACAATGGCATATCCACTTTTTATACTCAAGTTCTATAATTCATTTTCAACCCTCGTTTTCTACTTTCCGCGAAGTTCTTTGTACCCCTGAAACAGTTGTGGTACTACATTTAACACTGGAAATGATAGAACAGCGGTATTTGCAAGTGGCGCTTTATATCTATCTAGCTATTAACTAGGTTTTTTTAATTATACAGGTTCATAGTTTATATTCATATCTTCAAAGAAGTGTGGTCGAGCACTACATAAAGCTGTGTGTCACCTGCAGTCTCAGAATGCCTCAAAAAAGAAAGCCAAATCTTTGGCCCATAATTGCAAATGGGTTGTTTTGTCGAGCACAGGTATGTTATGTGATAATGTTGCATGGTGGTAGCATGGAAGATGATGGCACCAAAGAGGAGGACCATGAAGATGGTGGCAGCAGGAAGGAGCAAGACCACAAAGATGGAGATAGCAAGCTTAAGGAAGAAGGCCATAAACAAGGTAGCAGCATGGAAAATGATAGCAGTATGGAGAACAATAACAATGCTGATGGTAAAAAGAGCCTGCAAGAAGGAGTATAAAGATGGTGGCAGCATGATAGATGATGACAATACTGATAATAACACTTCAGTCAGCAAGGAAGAGGCCAATGAAAATGGTGGCAGGAATGTGAAGGAGCACACTGATATGAAGAGAAATCACAACAAAATCAACTCATGCCCTGGAACTCCACTAGCAACAGTTGAGAAATATCTGAACGTTTGTGAAAAGGCAAATGATGCATACTTATCAACTACAAAATGAGTGACAAGAAATATTCTAAGCAGCATAATGTTAAAGAGTTTCTTGTTGGAGATAATGCAAGTCTGCGCATTCCTCGCATAGATAGAACATGTTCTGACATGTTGCGCTTACGCTGTGTCATCATTCAGATAACTGGTGAACACCACTCTCTTTATCGCCTTCGACGCAGTTCAGGTGTACTTCAGAGGTGTTACAGGGCAGATGATTTAGAGCCTTTTAAAGATGACTACTCAATCCCTGTAGATGGATGGGAGGTCCAGCCCATGGTAACATTGAAAGAAGCTGCAAGCAAGCAGTCACCTTGGAACTCATTCACTGCCAATAAATGGAACTGCAAATCTGGTACCTGTGAGAGCTGCAGATGCAGATGCAAAAAAATGGAATTGAGTGTAGCAGCCATTGCCACAAAGGGGACCACTGCATGCAAGAACAAGGAACAGGATACCAAGATCCCTACCCAAGGTTAGTGCATTTTCTTTTTAAATTTTTTAAATGGATTTGATTACATAGGTGCATGCAATTAAATTCAATGTGCAGTGGTGGAGGGGGGTGGGGGTTTCAACCAACCCTCCCTTTTTGAACCCACCCTTTTTATTATAATTCCTGGATCCGCCCTTTATGCGATGCATAGATAATTTAACATTAACGTACATACCTTTAACCATGCAAGCTACACTGAATATGCATATTTTTATGCCAGTAAATTGCATCTTATTATCACCTCTTCAGATAGTAAATGTAGAAATAGATGTCATAGCAAGAGAACATGTAAATGCAAAACAGCTGGTTTCTCCTGCACATCACTTGCCATCCTGGGCATACCTGCACTAACAACGAGAAAGCAACACCACATGAGGTTGACAGACTGCGACCAAATTGATGCTGGTTCTACATCCTCTTCACAGTGCAATGTTTGGCTCAACTGCTGTGGGATTGTACTCACAAAATGGCATAAAGACATCTTGCTGTCTTGTAATAGCTGGATAGATGATGACATTATCAATGCATCACAGTACTTGATAAAGAAGGGGAACCCTACTTGAAGAGATTTTCAATCTTCTCAACTTGCAGTTAGATTTCAGATGGAAATACAAAAAGGAGGTTTTTTTCAAGTACTGAGCATTAATAAGTCACACTGGATAGCTGTATCTTCTATGAACTGCCAACAATCTACCATAAAGGTTTATGATAGCTTAAGACACAAAGAAACTAATTGCTGATATCATGCAATCTACATGCCCCGAAATTGAAGTGCAGTACATTGATGTGCAAAAGCAGAAAGGACAAAGTGATTGTGGGTTGTTTGCTATTGCATTTGCCACCTCGTTTGCCCATCTTCAAGACCCTGCAAGCATAACGTACGACCAGGCTAAAATAAGAACACATTTAATCCACTGCTTTGAAACACTGAGTATGACACATTTTTTTGTTGGTCTCGTAGACCCAGTGATCCAAACATTGAAGCGTACTCAATCTATTGTGTCTGCCGAATGGTTAATGATGGCTCTCCCATGATCCAGTGTTTCTCATGCAGAGTGGTTCCAATGGCTTGTTGTGCTGTGCCTTCATGGTTCATGACGAATAAAAGACTACAATGGAAATGTCATGCAGTCTTGTGCACAGTAACAGAACTATTGTCATGCATGCATGTACATGTATATGGAGCTGATTCCTATTGCATCTGGTCATCCTTCCCTATTTTATTGTGCGATACTATACAAGCATGTAGAATAATGGTCATGTGGTATTGTAGAAGATGTATAAACACTACAATCTTACTTCCCAATTGGTCGACATAACCAAAAATAAACTTCCTAAATGCACAAACACATGCATGCATGCGTAATATGAAGGTAAGATCATTCGATTGGGATTTATCTCATGTATCGAGTTGCGGTGCACCTTGCATGGATAAAGCTCTACTTCAATTGGATATTATATTGTTATTCAACCGGACGGCCACGGGCCCGCGGTTTATCAACAGGACAATTTTGCATTATGCATCGATCCGGTTAGCCGGTTGATCATCGGGATAACCGGTTGGTCAACTGGATAAATTAACCATCCGTGCCGAACATCTATATGTATTTGCATGTATCTTCTATGTATATTGCGTATGTTTGAACTTTGAAGTATTCCGAACTTGCCTGCTCTTTAAATTATGTCATTCATACGTAAACATGCCATTGACAGAGCTACGAGTTTCAGGATGACAATGAAGAAGAAAGAAGGCCTCCTTCACCAGAAGAATGCACCCGTAACTTCATCAGTTATGTGGCCAGTGGTCCGGAAGGAGGAACACGCGGAAGTGATGAAGACTTTGATCCTCCCAAATGGAATAGCTAAACTGTTGTTATTTTTCCAGTTCATTTTATTGCAGCTGAAATATGTATGCATGTAATTCTATGAAAGTTTGCCGCTAATTAATAACGTACCTGGCGTGCGCATACGTATACGTAACCCAGGTAACCCCTACCCAGCCTAACTCCAAGTATATAGAACAGTAAATGGATTATAAACAACTCGAATACATGCATGACGTGCACAGAGTCTGTGTTCACGTTAAATAAAGTACTACGCGGTACAAACAATTATCATGATCAGTACATCACTGAACTGCATGATAGTTCAGAAAATTCGGTCAGACAGCAGTGGCGGTGTCATGAATCAACCTCGCTCCGGTAAATGTCGGGTTTATGTCTTCTTCTTGTCCATTCAAACCATGATCGTTATCCAGTCGCCAGCTAAACATACCTCTAAGCCCATTTTGCAAAGCGTACTTCGTCCATTGTTGCGTATCTTGAGGTGAGGTTTGTACACCTGAATTTTCGGTACAGATTCCCCCCATCAAAATGCTTGCTTTAACGCCAGCAGACACCCACACATGTGCATCGGCTGACGTAGGACCAGACGAGTAGTCCTGAAGCTCCAGGGCATCCACGTAGGTATTGAAAACCTGCACCGCAGTACTGCCGTAAAGGGTCTCCGGACCTTGACCAGGCCAAGGGACGGACACGGCAATACCTAAACCTGCCACCTTGAAGCTTCCGCTGAGTTGAGTTACAAGCTGAGGCACGGACTTCATACCAACACCTTCCGCATCAATGGAAATTCCACCATAGCCGTTAGTCCGAAGCCAGTTGACAATGTTGACGGTCGAGCGGTTGTTGTACGTCGCGTTGTCGTGGACAGTTTCGTTAATTCCGGAATCATTCAGTCCGGCATAAATTACCGCTCCTGGGGCCTGCATCGTAATCTGTTCCTTGACTTGGGCAGCATACTGACCCTCCATTACAATGCTGTATCCCGCACCAGACTGCACCACCGCCAGGTGCCCAAAGGCGAGATTGTAACGAGTGGCCAAGTTGAGAGGAACTTTTTTGCTGACAAGGTTATTTAACCCCTGGAGGTTCCAGGTGTCGTACCAGGTGGCAATCTCAAAGTTTCCTGCCTCATAACTCAGGACACCGTTTATATTACTGATCCTTTCGTCCAAATTGATGGAGCTAACTGCAAAGACTCCATTAATTTTTCTGCACATGGCGTGAAGCGTTGCTCCAATTAGAGAAAGCTCAACGGCAGAGGCGGCAAAGTTTCCTCCATTGGTCCAACACAAAACTCCGTCTTGATTAGATATGTACTTGTTGAGGTCGATGGAGGAGTGCTGGGGGTTGCCTTGTTTGTCTTTGCAATCAGCAGATAAGACGCTTCCATTGAGGGTGAGATTGGTAGAAGTCTTCGAGAAAGCCATGTTGCTGAAGTCAGTGGTATGAACCGATCGATGATACACTGTGACTGAAATGAAGACACTTATATACTCATCACATGTCGCTTCATTCCAAGATAGCTGATATCATGCATGCGACCGTGCGTGGGTTGCATTAATCAGCAATCCTTGCACGTGATGATTGCAAATGCAGAGACCTACGCAATGCAAATTAACTGCCCTGCAATCGTTTCCGCATATAGCAAACCATTTCCGTGTGATGAAAGCTTAATAGTTACCACGCGCTGGTATGAGTTTGCGGGTTTGCAGTATTATAGAAATTCTGTAAGAACATAAAGCTGGATTGGGCTCAACTAAACATGCATTGTTCACGCTGAATTAAGCGAAGACTCGACGAAGTCCTGCATGAAACAACACGAGGAAGTCACAATTTTTCCGTCCTCGCACAGTTCCGCTAGCGTGAAAAGCGAGTGGAAAAGGAACCGGACAGGCTATTGAGCACGGGCGTATCGAGCCAGTGAAATCTTCCGACCGGGCAGCCCCGATCGTTCCATTAATCAAACCTGACGGTTATTCATTTCGCATTTGCAGCGATTAGAAATTGACCGTAAACAAAGTAGCAAAACTGGAAGCGTATATCGTACCCACATCCACATGTGGAAGATCTCTTCGCTTCGCTCGCTGGAGGAGCAAGTTTACGAAGCTAGACCTCGATCATGCAGCAGCTGGATTTAGATGAAGATTCGAAGGAGTTTTGTCACAGTAAATACGCACAAAGGCCTTTTTGGCTATAACCACTATAATCGCTCCAGCGCGATATTTCAGCGTTCAATGCACTCACTGTTACAAGGAATCAAGCATGTCTACACATACATAGACAACATCTTGATGACAGGCGAGACATGCAGAGAGTGAAGCCCCTAAGAATTTGGACGAGACTTAGAGAGGTTGGAATGACACTGAAAGGACAGAAATGTTTGCAGCATGAGGTTATAAGTATCTTGGTTACAAAATTTCTAAAGCTGGGCTAAGTCCTACTGTTGAGAAGGTGAGGGCTATTATGAAAGCTCCTGCACCAGAGAACCTGCAGCACTGTCTCAACAACATCCAGAAATTTCTGAGCCAGTCCGGATTATGAAAATTGTTTAGATCCTAAACAACAGGTTTAGGTCATAAACCATGCCATGGTTTGTGTCCTATCCTTATGACCTATACCATTTGTGCCCATATATGGGCAATGTGGTGTTAACTGTCATCCGTATAATTATTAATGTGTGCGTTATATAGAACTGGTTATATGTATTTCGGAGAGCGATATGTAAGAGCCCAATCACATAGCTACATACAGAAGCAGCAGGTGAGGAAAAGCCTAAGATGTAGTAAGGAACAACACGCTTTCAGTGAATGTCCACCTAGAAAGGCTGCATGCTATCGATGTCACCGAATGGGTCACTTTAGTAAATGCTGTTCATCTAAAGTAGTTGAAGATTTTTCATCCCAGCATGGTGATCTGAACTCAGTGTTTCTGGATAACCTGTCACTGACAAATAGAACCTCATGGACAATCAATGTGACAGTTAAAGGGAAAAAAAGTGAACTTCAAAGTGGACTTTGGTGCGGAAGTCACTGCAATATTTGAAAGAAGCTACAAGGAGTTAAAGAATAAGCCACAGTTGGAAAAAAGCTGGAAGAAAACTGTATGGACCGGGGCGACACCCATGAGAGTCTTAGGGCAGTTCAATACCCAAGTATCCTACAATGGAAAAGAAAGCATTGCAACAGTTTTTGTTGTGTCATGACTTCGGACGAACCTGTTGGGTCATCCAGCCATCATTGCACTGAAATCTTGTACCTATATTGGAAGATGTTAGTGCATCATCCATAATGGACAAGTTCCCAGCACTCTTTCAAGGACTGGGTAATCTTGGAGAACCCTTTGATATCCATCTCCAGCCAAGTGCTAAACCATGCATATGCACTTTTCACCCCAAGGAATATCCCAATTCCATTGCGTCAAAAAATTAGAAAAGAGCTTGATAGAATGCGATCATTAGGAGTTATCTCAAAAGTGGACATTCCTACATCATGGTGGCCTGCATGGCCGTGGCTCCCAAAAAGAATGGGGATATCCGAATATGTGCATGTGGATTTCAGACCTCTTCATTGCAGTGTCTTGAAAAAAGTACATCCACTACCAAAAGTTGATGAAACCCTGGCACTGCTGACTGCATGGTGCAAGAATATTCAGTAAACTGGATGCTAACAGCGGATTGTGACAGATCCCGCTGTCAGAAAAGTCGAAGCTGCTTACGACGTTTATTACACCGTATGAATGATATTGCATCAATGAAATGCCCTTTGGGATAAGCAGTGCACCAGAACACTTCCAAAAGTGCATGAGCCGCATCCTGGAGGGTCTAGAAGGAGTTGTATGTTAGATAGATGACATTTTAGTATTTGGCAAGGATCAAGACCAGCATGATTCACTGTTGATGACAGTCCTGGGACGAATTCAGTCTGCAGGAGTTACACTTAACATGCAAGGAAAAGTGTAAGTTTTCAATGTCCCAAGTCTCATTCTTGGGTCACATCATTGATCAAACAGGCATCCGAGCAGACCCTGAAAAACTGCAGCTATACAAAACATTGAACCACCTCAAACTATCCTGGAATTGAGACACTTTCTCGGAATGCTAAGCCAATTGGGCACATTTCTCCCAATCTGGCCCAAATCACATGCACGGCCATTACACGAATTGCTAAAGAAAACTCATTTGGCAGTGGACTGAAGCACAACAACAGGCATTTCCTGAGATTAAGAAGGAGCTCAGCCAACTGACTTTGCTCTGCATTTATTACCCTAATGCGGAAACAAAAAAATCAGCAGATGCCTCAACACATGGATTGGGAGCTGTACTCCTATATGTACAAAAGCATGAGTCTGTGTGAAAATCGGCTGCATATGCTTCTTGTTCTTTGTCAGACACGGAAGCTAAGTATGCCCAAATAGAGAAAGAGGCATTGGCAAGTGTTTGGGCCTGCGTGAAAAGTTCTCCACATATGCCCTTGGTATGCAGTTCATGATTGAAACTGATTATAAGCCTCTTGTTGCCTTATTTGGGTCAAAACATATATGTGCAAACTACCACCTTGGATCTTTCGGTTTATACTGAGGATAGCAAGGCCCCTTAAGTCAATGCTTATTTATCGATCAACCCCCTTACCATGGTGTAAACTTTCACCTGTAGAATTGCTAATGGAAAACCTTCCCTCTTCCAGGAACAATTGGAGCTGAAATGGACGTACCTGAAGGAGTTCCAAACACAAGATGACAGAGTGAAGTACAATGACAAGATGAATTTTGATAGGCGTCACCAGGCTCATTCTCTTCCCCCAATCCCAGATGATACAGTCGTGTAGATGTTTACAGCTTATTGTAAGACATTTGTAAAATTTACAGTAATTTACTCTTCCTCATGCGTGAACATGGCCTCTGTTTGCTCTTTCAGTATTGCAGGACTTTTGAAACATTATATTTTATGCGGAAGAATAATGTTTCAAAGGTCTTGCAATACTGACAGAACAAACAGAAGCCATGTTCTCGCATGAGGAAGAGTAAATTACTGTAAACAAATGTCTTACAATAAGCAGTAAACATCTAAACGACTATACGAAAATTATAATGTGTACATGCAAAAAGACCTGGTCAATACGCTAGGGTATTGGTTAACGAAAGTACATTACTGTAGGTTCGTATCCCACCCACCTGAGTCATGGGATCAAACCAGATTTTGGTTTAACAAATCAAACAACTTTTATGCAGTGATACATATATAATGAAGCAAATTAAATCTTTATAGAGATAATTATGAATCAGCTAGGCACTGCCATGTACTTCTGAAAGTAGACTAGTTTGTGTTAGCCTTGTTTAGCAATTTTTGAGTATGGGATGGAGAGATGGGTGTAATTGGAGCGTGGATTTGGAATCAGGACGAAACGGGTACCAGACATCAGATGTATAATCAAACCCCATAACCCCAATAATCCATTGTATGCATCGCCCATTCGTCGCTATATTTAGAGTTACTCCCGCGCAATAGGCTCTGGGTCGAAAACAGGACAAGTAGAAGGGCGTAGTTGCAAGTGCAGCTTTATTTCCCCTCGAGCATGGGTAGGAAGTGATCAAGTGTAGAGCAGCTAGCCGCAGCTATTTTCTTTTCCCTTTCTCGCAGTTCTCGACGTCCCATTTACGGATCGAAAACTTTAATGCCTGCCATTTGTAGTATACGTTCAACTGAATGGATACAAAAACTAAAAACATCGGCGAAACACACTAATACTAACTTCTATTGGGGCGTGCAGATATTTAGAAGTCAGGGTGTACACGCGATATTTAGCTGAGATGAGGATACTTAGCGTGTTATCTAAAGGACCGGTGCCATTTGTTGTCAGATAGAGTGAGACGCTGGCCCATGGCCATAGTGGGTGCTGCAGCTCCCCCCCCCCCTAGCAAAAAAAACTATAGGATCTTATCAAGAATTAGTAAGAATCTTATAAGAGCTTCATTTCTTATAAGAAAAAGGGTAAGAAACAATAAGCGTCGTAAGATCCTAAAGCCCTATAAGATTCCTACAAGATTCCAACAAGAAACGTATAGGAATGTGTAAGAATTACCTAAGAACAAAACAGGATCTTAGAAGAATAGACGTTGCAGGATTCTTGTAAGAGTCTTGTAATATTTCTTATAAGAACAGAACAGGAATCTTATAAGAATAGACGCTGCAGGATTCTTGTAAGAGTCTTGTAAATATTTCTTATAGGAACAGAACAGGAATCTTATAAGAATAGACGCTGCACGATTCTTGTAAGAGTCTTGTAATATTTCTTATAAGAACAAAACAGGAATCCTATAAGAATAGACGCTGCAGGATTCTTGTAAGAGTCTTGTATATTTCTTATAAGAACAAAACAGGAATCTTATAAGAATAGACTCTGCAGGATTCTTGTAAGAGTCTTGTAATATTTCTTATAAGAACAAAACAGGAATCTTATAAGAATAGACGCTGCAGGATTCTTGTAAGAGTCTTGTAATATTTCTTATAAGAACAAAACAGGAATCTTATAAGAATAGACGCTGCAGGATTCTTGTAAGAGTCTTGCAATATTTCTTATAAGATCAAAACTAGAATCTTATAAGAATTGACGCGGCAGGATTCCTGTAAGAGTCTTGCAATATTTCTTCTAAAAACAAAACAGGAATATTATATAAGAATTGAAGCTGCACGATTCTTGTAAGAGTCTTGTAATATTTCTTATAAAAACAAAACAGGACTCTTATAAGAATAAACGCTGCAGGATCCTTGAAGAGTCTTGTAATATTTCTTATAAGAACAAAACAGGAATCTTATAAGAATAGACGCTGCAGGATTCTTGAAGAGTCTTGTAATATTTCTTATAAGAACAAAACAGGAATCTTATAAGAATAGACTCTGCAGGATTCTTGTAAGAATCTTGTAATATTTCTTATAAGAACAAAACAGGAATCTTATAAGAATAGACGCTGCAGGATTCTTGTAAGAGTCTTGTAATATTTCTTATAAGAACAAAACAGGAATCTTATAAGAATAGATGCTGCAGGATTCTTGTAAGAGTCTTGCAATATTACTTATAAGATCAAAACTAGAATCTTATAAGAATTGACGCTGCAGGATTCCTGTAAGAGTCTTGCAATATTTCTCATAAAAACAAAACAGAGTCTTGTAATATTTCTTATAAGAACAAAACAGGAATCTTATAAGAATAGACACAGCAGGATTCTTGTAAGAGTCTTGTAATATTTCTTATAAGAACAAAACAGGATTCTTATAAGAATAAACGCTGCAGGATTCTTGAAGAGTCTTGTAATATTTCTTATAAGAACAAAACAGGAACCTTACAAGAATTGACGCTGCAGGATTCTTGTAAGAGTCTTGTAATATTTCTTATAAGAACAAAACAGGAATCTTATAAGAATAGACGCTGCAGGATTCTTGTAAGAGTCTTGCAATATTTCTTAATAGATCAAAACTGGAATCTTATAAGAATTGACGCTGCAGGATTCCTGTAAGAGTCTTGCAATATTTCTTCTAAAAACAAAACAGGAATATTATATAAGAATTGAAGCTGCAGGATTCTTGTAAGAGTCTTGTAGTATTTCTTATAAAAACAAAATAGGATTCTTATAAGAATTAACGCTGCAGGATTCTTGAAGAGTCTTGTAATATTTCTTATAAGAACAAAACAGGAATCTTATAAGAATAGACTCTGCAGGATTCTTGTAAGAGTCTTGTAATACATCTTATAAGAACCAAACAGCGATCTTATAAGAATAGACGCTGCAGGATTCTTGTAAGAGTCTTCCAAGATTTCTTATAAGATCAAAACAGGAATCTTATAAGAATAGACGCTGCAGGATTCTTGTAAGAGTCTTGTAATATTTCTTATAAGAACCAAACAGGAATCTTATAAGAATGGACTCTGCAGGATTCTTGTAAGAGTATTGTAATATTTCTTATAAGAACAAAACAGGAATCTTATAAGAATAGATGCTGCAGGATTCTTGTAAGAGTCTTGCAAGATTTCTTATAACATCAAAACAGGAATCTTATAAGAATAGATGCTACAGGATTCTTGTAAGAGTCTTGTAATATTTCTTATAAGAACAAAACAGGAATCCGCTTATAAGAATAAACGCTGCAGGATTCTTGAAGAGTCTTGTAATATTTCTTATAAGAACAAAACAGCAATCTTATAAGAATGGACCCTGCAGGATTCTTGTAAGAGTCTTGCAAGATTTCTTATAAGATCAAAACAGGGATCTTATAAGAATAGACGCTGCAGGATTCTTGTAAGAGTCTTGCAAGATTTCTTATAAGATCAAAACAGGAATCTTATAAGAATAGACGCTGCAGGATTATTGTAAGAGTCTTGTAATATTTCTTATAAGAACAAAACAAGAATCCTATAAGAATAGACGCTGCAGGATTCTTGTAAGAGTATTTCTTATAAGAACAAAACAGGAATCTTATAAGAATAGACGCTGCAGGATTCTAGTAAGAGTCTTGTAATATTTCTTATATCATGCGGCATGCCGCGGCCGGCTCCCATGCACGTCACACAGGCACACTTCCGTTCAATCACTAATTTTCTCAAGGAGATGAGTCTACGGGCCAAGAAAATTCCGTTGAAGCACTTAGACAACGCGGAGAACCCAATTCCTTCTCCAATAAGTGAGCTTTGTGTTTGTGAGTTGTTTATGTTAAATTTTTGCCAAATTTATAGTAGTCAGATTAGTATGTACTATGTGCAAGCATATGCATACTTGGGAGAAAAAAATACGTGCATGAAATTGCTATATGGGTTGGCTGACTATTGTTTGTACCAGACTCAGTTGTGCAAGTATTCAAATTACGTTTAGTAGGTCAAGCTTTGCGTTTAACAAATCAAAACGCTCAGGATCGTTTGTAATCACGTACATTTATTACAGTGTGGTTTATACTTGAGCCAGTTTTGCAAGTAATGTATATACATCTAACTGTATTCCCTGGCATTGCGTGTCAATTCCACGAAGCTACCTTCTCAGGGTCATATGTATTGAGGAGCAGCTGCGCTTAATTATATGAATACTATTATTGGTTACTTGTGTACTTCCTTTGACTATCAAGAGCAGCTGATACAGTACTCTCATGCTGCCGTATATATCATTCATAGCTTACATTTAGCGCGACAGTAGTCTGTGTCAGCGGGCAAAGGGAAATTATAGCTTATCCTGGTCCAGATCATAGAATAAGATGTTAAATGTTGTGCTTATACAATACATACTGTAAATAATATTGTTTTGTACAGAATGGTGTACTGTGAAGAGTTTAAGAACAAAAAAGCTGTTTGTTGTAAAATCATCACAACTTGAAGATGAGGACGGAAGTTCCATCAGCTCCACTGATTTGCTTGCAGAATTAAAAGTGGTATGGAATTCGGATAAAGGAGAGCGACAAGATGTTGCTATTGTAAATATACACGGTAAATGATTAATCTAATAATGGTAAATGGGAATGTTAATGTATACTTACGTATAGATGAAAAGCCTAGGAAGCCAGCCCCTCTGAAGCGGCAAAGGGAGGAAGAGGACAGCAGTGATAGCACATCAGATGAAGTAGATAATTACAAGTTCTAACTATTAATGATTTGTTTACTTAATTGTATAATATTTTGCAGTAAAAAAATTCCAAAAAGTACACTATACCTTTGTTTCTATGCTCTTTGTAATAAAATAACTACAATCTTACTTATAGCATTGTTTGTTAATTTCCTGCAGAGAAAAAACCACCTGTCATGGGGATCACAGGACCAGGCACAACCACACACAAAACAAAGTGTGGATGAAGCTCAAACGTATATGGTAACATAATTATAAAACAATTATATACATAGTTGTAATGATATATATGTATCAAATGTCATCAATACATGATTCAGAATGCAGAAACTCAGTTTACCACAACAATCATCTACTTTTGTTTGACCGAACGAAGATCAGTCTCAAACAGTTAGCAATGATGTGTGTAATGATACTATTAACATTGCACCTTTCCTTTAGAGTGAAACAAATCAGAACCCAATCACCATTGATGAAGATAAAGAAAATACACCAGAACAAGGTAAATATTGCAACCAAACAGCAATTTAATTATTTAATTTAATATCAATCTTGTTTCAAGTGACAACAATAACCAAAACGGTAAGTGACACTGTAAAAAATATAATTTAACAAAAAAAAAAAAATTAATACAAGGTTCTTCTCCTCATTCTGCTTCCTCTCTCCTCTTCTCCCCAAAAATGAAATAATAAGGGTACATGTTCTCTTGAGCCGGCCGGAGATTGTTTGTTCTACTTGGTAAATTTATGCACAAGATTAGAGGATGTGTTTGAAACAGTCATTTTCAGAAATCCATCAATACCACTCTTCTGGAGCTGTGGCTATCAGCTAGTGATACAAAGGTAATGGAAATAAAAATAATTAATTAGTGGTTACATTTTCTACTTTGTATGTGTAGTCTACCATCCCTGCACATGCTCCTCGATGCTGAGGATGTCAAGCATTTCACAACAGTAAGTGTACATAAGTTATACACATGGGTTGATTTATTTTTAACACCTTACAGAAGAACGGTGTGAATCTGCTGGCCATTCCAGCTACTGAGCCTAACAAATATGCTAGGCGACTTATGCAATCATTGTTTACGGATGAGGTGATGTCAAAATCATTGTATTAAAAAAAATCAGATCAATGTGAAAAGCTAAAACTTTCTCCTAAACGAGTAGCTCTTATTGAAGGTAAGTAAGTAACAGTGCACTACAATTTAAGGGATACATTGGGACAGTAAAAGGATTTAAGATACGATGGGAAATGAAGGATAGCTTGAGGGATAAGCACAAGAAGGGGGTAATAAAAAGAATGTATATATAATTAAAAATATATTTTGTGCATCATCTTTGTGGTGTAATAAAGCTTTGTAATTTTATCATTTTTAGAGTGCATAGAAGTCAAATTTGGAAAAGGGACTATGATTTGCAAAGGAAATGACATAATAACTAGCTGCAACCAAAAATGCCTGGACATTTTAAAGAAAGTGAGAGGAAACTCAAAGTGAACTATATGTAACATTGAAAGGAATGTATTTTTGTATTTGTTATTTTGGTTAGTACATTTATATATATGAATCTCATACAAGAAAGCTTTAATATATCTTTTAAGAATATGTTCAAATGAATCTTATAGATCATAAGGGATTCCTTTACGTATCCTGGCCCCCAATTTTCTTGCATTCCAGGAAATGAAATATGACTAGGAACTTATTTCATGGATGAGCCTATAAGAATTGTTCAAGGACCGTGTTAGATTCTTTACATAAGTTCCTGTCGGATCCTACAGGATTCCTAATGAGATCTTGATCCCAATTTCTTGCATCTTGTAAGATTCCTATAGTATTTAGTAATAGGATCTTGTAAGAATCCTGTAAGAATTATACAAGTTCCTTTAAGATACCTTCAAGATTCTTGTAAGACACTTATAAGATTCTTATCAGATCCTACAGGATTCCTAATAAGATCTTGGTCCCAATTTCTTGAATCTTATAAGAATCCTGTAGGAATAAGTAATAGGATCTTGTAAGAATCCTGTATAAGAATCATACAAGTTCCTTTAAGATATCTTCAAGATTCTTGTAGGAAACGTATAAGATTCTTATCAGATCCTACAGGATTCCTAATAAGATCTTGGTCCCAATTTCTTGAATCTTATAAGAATCCCGTAGGAATAAGTAATAGGATCTTGTAAGAATCCTGTATAAGAATCATACAAGTTCCTTTAAGATATCTTCAAGATTCTTGTAGGAAACGTATAAGATTCTTATCAGATTCTACAGGATTCCTAATAAGATCTTGGTCCCAATTTCTTGAATCTTATAAGAATCCTGTAGGAATTAGTAATAGGATCTTGTAAGAATCCTGTAAGAATTTTACAAGTTCCTTTAAGATACTTTGAAGGTTCTTGTAGGAAACTTATAAGATTCTTATCAGATCTTATGGGATTCCTAATAAGATCTTGGTCCCAATTTCTTGAATCTTATAAGAATCCTGTAGGAATAAGTAATAGGATCTTGTAAGAATCCTGTAAGAATTTTACAAGTTCCTTTAAGATACTTTGAAGGTTCTTGTAGGAAACTTATAAGATTCTTATCAGATCTTATGGGATTCCTAATAAGATCTTGGTCCCAATTTCTTGCATATTCTTAACTCATTATAATTCTTATAAATTCTTACAGGATTTTTTGCTAGGGCCACCTCTAACCCACTCTGGCTATAAGGTCCGCTTCATCGTCAAATGAATGCATGGCATGTAAATAAGTACCTTCATGACATGGGCGCCACAGCCCTTTGCGGCTGGACAAAAGGGGCCATAATTAGACAATACCGTAAACCAAAAAAATCCATTGCGGCTAATAGATGCGCCATGGCCTCATTAAAATGGCGTTTTTTGATAGAGCTGTATCTTGTTAATTTTACCATCAAATACCTGTTGATCCCTCCCATTTAACTGGTGTATCGTCGTAGTAGAGACTATACCATATGCGCACTCTTCATATCGCAATCCTTAATAACGCGCAGCTAATTTATATATGGATACCGTAAGGGAGAGGGGGTACTTCACGCTGATAATACCAAGCACAGACAAATTCTCAGGAACGTCGGCATGCCGCATTGTCAACTATACACATTTAGGTATACAGAAACACCATTTAGGTCCAGCCATACTTTTTTTTCACCACACAAATAAAGGGTTTTGCTTTTCTATGAATAATGCGGTATTAGTAGCTTTATTCGGTCACATAGCCTAGATGGAACACCACATATACCAGCTCCAGAAACTTTGCAGAACTTGTGGAAAACATTTGGTGGCTAGAGAGATCAAAAGGAGAGCATTCATGAGAGGGGGTTTATAATGGGTACATGAGGGCAGGGGGTCCAGCTGCTTACTGTGGGAACATGGGGCAGGAGTCCAGCTGCTTATAGTAGGTACTTTGGGGCATATGCAGGGGGTCCAGCTACTTAGTGAGTACATAGGGGCAGAGAGTACAGTGAGTACAAAGGGGCAGGGGTCTAGCCGCTTACAGTGGGTACATGGGGGCGGGGGGTCCAGCTGCTTACAGTGGGTACATGGGGGGCAGGGGTCCAGCTGCTTACAGTGGGTACAAGGGGGCAGGGGGGCCAGTTGCTTACAGTGGGTACATGGGGGCAGGGGGGCCAGTTGCTTACAGTGGGTACATGGGGGCAGGGGGGCCAGTTGCTTACAGTAGGTACATGGGGGCAAGGGGCCAGTTGCTTACAGTGGGTACATGGGGGCAAGGAGGCGTGGGTACATGGGGGAGGGGGTCCAACTGCTTACAGTGGGTACATGGGGGTAAGGGGTCGTGGGTAGATGGGGGAGGGGTCCAGCTGCTTAAAGTGGGTACATGTGGGCAGGGGGTCCAGCTGCTTACAGTGGACTCAGAGGGTAGGGGTTCGAGTTGCTTACAGTGGGTACATGACGGCAGGGGGTCCAGCTGCATACATGTACATGGGGCAGGGGTACAGCTATTTACAGTGGGCACATGGGAGGAGGGGGTCCAGCTGCTTATAGAGGGTACATGTGGGCAGGGGATCCAGCTGCTCACAGTGGGTACATGAGAGCAGGAGGTAGCGGTGGGTGTATGGGGGCAGGGAGTCCAGCTGCTTACATGAAGGCCGGGGGTTCAGCTGTTTACAGTAGACATGTGGGGGAGGAGGTCCAGCAGCTAACAGTGGGTATATGCATGGGGCAGGAGGTCCAGCTGTTTGTAGTGGGCACATGGGGACAGGGGATTACAGTGTGGGTACATGGGGGCAGGGGCAGTCAGGGGGTCCAGCTGCTTGCAGTGGGTACATGAAGGCAGGGGGTCCAATACATGCACATGGGGCAGGGGGTGCAGCTACTTACAGTGGGTAGGTGGGCTGGGTGTCCAGCTGACAGTGGGTACATAAGGGCAGGGGGGTCCAGCTGATTTTCACGTCAACACGTATATGTACTGGGCTAGTTTACACGGCTCAAACCACAGTACACTTCACATGCGTATACCATTGCGAAGAAAAAGTATGGCTACAGTTCCATACTATATGTTGTAAGTTCCTTCTGTCTCCTTTTGTTATGCGCTTCCAACTGGGGTGCAGAATTTGTCTACGTGGTCCAAAAAGTACGTTGAAGTCGATGCGTTCGTCGAAAAATGGCCGCTTGTAGGAAGCGGTGGAGAGAAAACTAGGCCATGTGACTTTGGCTACAAATAGAACAAAGATACTTCATTCATTGTATGGCTTTAAAATGGTGACAAGTTCAAACATGTTAACATGTAGTGCAAGGTTTCTAAGGTTGTCGGTTGTCAAGGGTGGTTGCTAGGGCATTACGCCACTTTTTCAATATTTCAAGAGGTATGCCTTTTGTCCACAAATTGTATGGCCGCATAGGGCTGTGGGGCATGGCTGTGACATCATTAATGGCCTGTCTAGTTCTGACGTTTTAGGGCCTGGGGCCGAGAAATGGGACATTTATGTCGTTTGAACGAAGTGAATTATATGCTCTCTCCAATTGCAATTGGTTACATATGACGTAATTGTGAGGCATGTGAGCCTGGCCACGTGGTTGGGGCCCTTGGGGGGCATAATTACATAATTGCGTTTCCACATCCAAGTACAGTCTACCCTCGATACAGTCCGGTCTATGGGAGCCCCCAAAACAGCGGACTGTAGGACAAACGGATAGTAGTGATGCAAAGTTTAGCTTACGAAGAGTTGGTTGGCAGGAGAAAAATAGCGGACATTATCGCGGATGGACTATATCGAAGCGGACACTATCGAGGGTAGACTGTACGTCACAGCTGCGGACGGATTACATCACTGCTACGCTTGAACCAAGGACACCTAATTATTACATGGACTGGAGACCACAATAAATTCGTGTCGCCATCCTTGTTGCTCGCATGAATTATTAATGAACTGGTATAGTATGGCTGAACGAAACACGAGTTCTGATGTAGATTAATCGGATGATGCGAGCTATGAGAACGATACACAGGAAGAAGATGAAGAGTCTTGACTGAAGTTGCATCCTCCTCGGAAGGGCCCAATGGGACGTTACCAAGTGTGTTGGAAATGGTTCAGATGAAATGAACACCTAGAATTGATAATCATCATTTGTAATGTATACAGGTTCAATCATCATGTAACTGAATATAATATGGAGTTAGAGAAACTATCCTGGTATACTGTGAAACGTTAAATAAGGCTATAACTACTACCAAATTTGCTAAGGCCTGACAGCAGAACATGCGCATCGTTCGATTAAAATTGTTTGCCCTTTAAAGAAACATCCTTTCCAATACAAACTAACATGTGAGTTGTATCATATCATTAAGCGCTGGAAACATGCACCTTTCAAAACAAATGTCTGCTCATTGGTGTGTCCAGGAGCCTAGGCGTGACTACCCGCTGAATTTAAGCATATCAATAAGCGGAGGAAAAGAAACCAACAGGGATTCCCCCACCAAAGTAGCGTAGCAAGGCAAACATGCACATATAAGCTAAGACCCGTACGTTAACGTAATCTTTAAGACTTATAACGGGTTTGCCTCAACAAAAGAACAGCTTTCTGTAACTGATCTGAGAGTCACTCCAAACCTAAGACAACTTCACAAAGCCTTTGTTTGTCCGAAAAGGTTGGGAACGACAATTTATAGTATAACGTTACTTGGTGGTTTCCAGTCCATGTACTGCTTTAAAAGTGTCCTTGGTGGTGGCCCCATGACCTGATTATATCAGTCTGGGCACGAGCCAAATGTTAAGCTGCAGTTGGCCATGGGAGCGACTTTGTTTGCTTTGCATATTACTACTACTAAGCACGGCCGCTGTTCTTTCATTAAGTGATGAGCAGGGTACGTGTTTATCAGGCAGAAGCTAGGCCTGCTTGCGCAAATCAAGCGCCAGCATTGCTTCCAGTACGTGTGCACACAAGTCACTATCCTTAACTGTTTAAAGGACATCTCTCCCTCGTCATTTGGAAATGGCTAGGACACAGCTGGGAACGTTACTCGAATCTGATCATCTCCTCGTTGCATGGCCGCTTACCAGGAGTACGAGTTCGAAGCCGAGGGGTGTGGCTGTTATGAAGGCGTCCTTGACGACGACCTCCGACCATGGCGGGAAGAAGGAATCACATGGACGGACTTCAAAGCTGCCCGGAAGTACGCTCCAAGGGCCGTACACTACCAGGTCATTGGGCATAAGCTTTATCGGCAGGAGATCTAGAACTGAGTCAGGTAATTTTACCAAGTGTATCAAGTACAAGTAGAAAAAAAAAATTTCTCTAATTTGAGAAATATAGAGTGGGATGTAGGATTGGCATTGGTGGTGTAAAAAGCAAGGAAACAAGACACATTATGGATTGGTACCGGAATACAAGTTGGTCCTACATTAAACCAAGAACCATGCACTTTGAATTTCAATTTGCTATATGTAGGACTGTCTTATTGTATTCTGGTACCAATCCATAATGTGTCTTGTTTCCTTGCTTTTTACACCACCTACACCTCACTCTATTTCTCAAAGAGAAATTTTTTATCCTTGCTTTTTTTTTCTATCATGCAGAGGCTTCTGTGCAGATTAACACTTGTGTGTTCGCAAAACTTGTTGTCTTGAAGGGCAGCTAACCTCATCTCCAGACCCAGTTATGTTATATAATTGGGTTTGGGACAAGTCTAGCTCTCAATTATGTTAGCATTATCACTAATTAATGATTTTGTAGCATTTGCATGCGATGTTACGTAATGGTGGTTGGGGAACAAGCATTTACTACAAATAGGGGTGGAGTTAACCGATGAAGTCCTGTAGCCGCAAATTCGCGTCAAATAGTTGTTCACAGCTACCAAGGTATTTTGGGGGACACGACCACAAACCACAGAAAGATTATACCAATTTGAAATCCTTCATGAACACGGCTTCAGCGGGTATCGTTGGATAACCCCTTCCTGCCACAAAACATTTTTAGTGACCACATTTAAGATCAAATAACCTCTACATAACAAACCATATTTAGACCTTAATCAGTTAATGCAGCCGAGTTGCTGTGTTCCAAAGTTTGGACAGGCTCCGTATTCCACTGTCACTGGTGCTGCTGTACTAGGCCTGATTGCTCATGCGAGGTTTGTTCGTGGCACCGCGCCTTTTTCATGTTTGTCAAGTTTAATTTAAAAGCACATCTAAGAATAATAAAAATTATATGTACATAATATATAACCCGCCTCGCCTTCCATGCTCCCTCCTGTAGGGGCGATAGCGTGCCCCAACTGGAGGAGCAGGAGGAGGAACAGGGACTGTAGAGGTGAGTGGAGGAGGGAAGGGGACAGCTGCGGAGAGTGGAGGAGGGACTGGGACACCTGCGGTGAGTGGAGAGAATGGCTCCGGGATGGGAGCCACAGGTTCGTCCTCGCCACTGCTGTACATGCCACTATGTCCTCGAATTCTATGTCTATAATATCCGTATCAAAAAGAAAGTACATCAAATCATATTCACAAGTCCATATTATGGTCATTGTACAACTGAGCAATTATTTGGAGATTACATATACTGCTGCACCCTTATGGCAGGAAAGTAAAAGTAGTTTTATTGGTCGAACTAAAAACTTATCAAACCTGGGGTCATGGATTCAGATAACTATGGCTGCATTGCAATGGTGATAAAGTCCTGCCTCTTGTCATACTACAAAGGAAGGTGTAAGCCGGTATTACTAAGCATCACACATATAGCCTTTCGCACATATATAACCTTCCCTTTTAATAGACCTCGAAAACATTTGTATTTGAAGTTACGGTGCTATACCATTATATTCCACTACCTAGCAGCATGTCACCTACATTGTCAGATAAGCCAGCTGGAGCTAAAGCATTGTTGTCCATAGCTACAGGTGTTGATGTAACATCTGGAGCAAGCATCAGCATGCAAAGGCAATCACAAGCTTGCATGACATGTGTGACACACGTAGCAGGACTCAAATCAGTTTAATACTGGTATTCCACATCCCCCTATATAAAAACCCATTCACCCTTCGTCATGAGTTCCTCGTGTTATACTGTGATTGCAGTGCTAAGCCAAGCAATTTATTTGCACTTATTTTGCACCCTGCTGCATGCCCTGATCTAGTGCATACTTTGTCTGTCAAACATTCATGCACTTCTTAAATTCTTCAGCTATTTAGTGCCTTTTCAAGCAACATGCACTGCACCTGCCTTGTATCATATCTTGGTTCAAAGAGACAAAACCAAAATCTGAGTAAAATATTACATTAGTACTTTATTTCACCTAACCTTTTACACACACATCCGAATGCTCAGTAATATACTCACTCACCACAGTACTTGCTACACTCACCGTTTAATCTTTGACTTCTTATTGTCCAGCATTTGGGAGGCAGTGTTTAGATCAAACCATGCTGAATATATCGTCCTTTTAACAGCGCTTTTTGCCTCAGCATAAACAAGGTAGCGTTTGCACTCACCTACGGGCTTGGATTTAGGGTCTTTTTGGTACCTTGCTTTTTCAGCATCTCACTTCGATTAAGTGTCTATGTCGTGTTTTGCCCTTTTCTTTGCTCGCTTCATTTCAGCCAGGGTCTTTTGCATTCAGCGTCTCGTTTCGATTCAGGCTCATCGTTGTATTTTGTCCTTTTTTGCTTGCTTCATTTCAGAGTCTTTTTCGTACTGTGCCTGTTCAGCGTCTCACTTTGTTTCAGGGTCTTTTTTGAACGCGTTCGTTCAGCGTCTTGCTTCCATCCAGGATCATCATCATAGCTATGATAGTTGGGAGATATGAATTAGTATACGAGGATGGAGTCTGTACCTTGCCCTTTTCCTGGCCCGATTCACTTCAGGATATCTTCTATACCATTGTCGTTTGTTGGCTCGCTTCTGCTCAGAGTTCACCTGGTAACTTTTGCTTTGTTTGCCACCGGACGTTCATGCAAAATGTTCTCTTTGTTCTCATAGTACCGGTCTCTTTGAGCTTTGCTTTGCTTTTGTTGCTGCAACGGCATGTTTCAACTACCATAGAGCATACACAAAAATGAACACTTGCAAAACCACGTGCGAAGTAATGTCTATTTGCATCCGTGTGTACCTGTACACATTGGGTAATATGTGTACAGGGGAGCTCAAATTACTTACCCTACCTGATCTTTGTAAGTAATCACACTTGTCATTCAAAAATCAATATCTGAGTATACAACTGATAATTAATCGATGGTCAATAATAATTCAAATTATTTGATTGTTATCTGACAAATAAACCACATTAGAAAAACTAGGAAAGCTTTGCACATGTGACTGGTTATTATGGAGAGAAGAGGAGGTGTACGTGTATGCAGAGCAAGAGGATGTGTAGACAGTGGAGACACGAGCACGAAAAGCTCGAATAATGGAGGTTCAAATGGTGGAGACACGAATACTGGAGGCACGAATAGTGGAGGCGCGAGTAGAGGAGGCATTGTGTAAAATGCGCACTGCTGGTATGAGATATAATGCAGCAAAATGAAAGGAGTAATTTGTGTAACTGTACATGCAGACAGTATATGTGATTCAAATAATTATTGGTCTGAGCACTACATCAATAGCATTTTGTGGTCCAAGCATCTAGTTACAATTACAATCCTTATCCAACTGTCCATCTGCAAGTATACTTTATTTTTTATTAATCGGTAAAAGTACACCCACGCACATTCTTTTAAAATTTATATCAAAACTGATATATACAATATTCACAAAGTCGCATTTAGCACTATATTTTGGTGCAAAGGTCAAATTTGTCCGCTTTTCCCAACTTGAGTTATGTTTGACGAAAGGAAGGAGGAGAAAAAAATGGCGGATTGAAGGGATCGACTATGCCGTCTGGAGAAAACGGTCACGCTGCTACAACATGTGTTGTACTATAAATGCAGCGTGTTTTGGGCAGATTTTGTAACGACTGACAAGTGGCTATGAAGCGTATATTTTGTTTTACAATGCTCGGTTGAAAAACATGCCTATGGAGTCAATCCTACATAGGACCTACTACCATAGATCC
Organism: Eunapius fragilis; assembly: GCA_963681505.1. Taxonomy (NCBI): domain Eukaryota; kingdom Metazoa; phylum Porifera; class Demospongiae; order Spongillida; family Spongillidae; genus Eunapius; species Eunapius fragilis. Next base: position 6,738,432 of record OY811975.1, on the reverse strand, counting down.
TGATGAGAGGAGGCATGGTTCAAATCATTATGATGCTCCCCTTTTCACCCTGATAATTATAGTTGCAAAATGCTTTCTTGCATTCTACACATTTAATCCACAATGTTTTGAATTGAAAAGGGCTATTCCTGTATTTTGGGAACAGCCCAAAAATGATTCACTCAGTTCATTCAACCCTTTTAGGGGCAACACTGGTTGTGTTTTGGCTCCCATGACCTTCATTACTTGGTCTCCAAAGAGTGAGTCTTTGGCCAAATTCACTGCAGTGTAGGAGCCCTGCACTCTGTCTGTAGTTTCTCGTATTTACTTAGGGTGGAGGTGACAAAGGCCAATGTCTCTGTGATTGCTTGATGGAAGTAGGTTTTCCAGTTTTTTATAGGTGCAGGGGCACCTGAAAATTGAGTGCATAGGAACGATGTTGACTACTTGGCTACCTTAGATGATGGTTTGGATGCATGTTGAGTTACAGGTGTGAGTGGAGGGATGAAGGCGCTAGATGGAATGATGGGTGAATGAATATTGGATGCATGTTGAGTAACAGACATGAATGGAGAGATGGAGGCACTGAGAGGAATAATGGGTGCATTAGTAGTGGATGCTTGAGATAGATGTAAGGGGATGGAAGTATTGGGATTTGAAGAAGTGGGTGCATAGTCATATGAAGAGGTAGTACAGAGTATATGATTTATATTAATGTGGAAGAAAAAAGAGTAAGCCAACATAAATTGCACGTACGCTTTGGGCAAACGGAGAAGGGTTTAGAAATAGGTCAATGAAGCTGTCAAATTTTGCCGCAAGATTGAATAGTTTTTCATCAATAGCTGGTACATCTAATTGAATTTGTGATCTGGTGTAAAAGATAAGTAAGGCCAGTAACTGAGTACATAGAGATGTAAGTCCACCATATACTTGCCCAGTTTGTACAGCGGCATCCTTTTCTACACACATATTGAGTTAAGATCAGATTAGGTGTGAGATTTACTCTTCTATGTAATACTCACTTGCTAACTCTTCACAATTTGTCTGTACATAGACATCTACTTTAGACACTGTTGATGTTTTCCCAGTTATAACTTCATTGGGAATGGTGCAAACTGTGCTGAAAGAATCAAACATTTTTTCATATATAGCGTTATATTATTGATGCATTAAATTTACGATCTAAACCTTAAAGATTGCCTGTAATTTTGCGAATTGTTCTTTGAGAAATAGAAAATACATCATGAATTCTATGCAATAATTTGGCTCATTCAGCTCTTATTTTGGATTTCTTTGCTCTTCCTAGAAAGAAATAGAATTCCAATTAAATAATGCAAATATTTTTTTGAAATTACCTTGTTTATTCTCATTCGTTCCTCGGATTTTTTTGTTTCTTTGCAGGATTGACTGGTATAAAACCAAAATTAAATGTAACCTTTTTTTCGCATGCATCATAAATGGCATACCCAAATTGTGCTGTGTGCTACATTCGGACGAACGAGAAGGGTGTGAAAGGGTTGTGGCGTCTCCTGCATATGAAGTAGCAGCAAATTATATGAAACACAGATACATACTTACTTTCATGTATTATATGTGTAGAAAAGAATTGCTAATAACCTGCAGTGAAATCTGGAATCCATAATTCATTGATGAAGAGATGATCAGGGAAAGACATACAATGAAGAATGTCTACGATGATCGAATATGATGATGCTACTTACCGATTGCAGCAATTACGCTTCACATTGCAATAAGCACCAAGGCAAGGAGTCCCTTCTACCGTGGTCGTTGAAGAAGGCACTGAAGTTACTGAATTTTCAGCAACCCAGTAGAGCAAATCTCAGTAGTATTAGTGAATATAAAACTCGTTTTATTCATATACCTTTTTCTTTTCAAGCCAAGTCCAGGTGGAACCTCAAGGACGCTCTGGGTCGATCCTTGTTGGCAAGCTCACATGATTACACACACTGAAATACCCCGTTGAAGTTAGCCGCACATTCAGCCTCACATTCTTCGGCCACACATTCCAAGCAATTATCACTTACAATAAGGCCATACGGCTAATGATAATCGTTTTGAGTATTCATTGATTGTGTATCCATGGCATATCATATAGGTTTGTATTTGCAGTTATTATTGCAATATAGGACATGCGAAATAGCTGCATTTCGGGTTGTATTAAATTTCGTCGTTATGAGAGCGGTGATAATCTGAAAAGGGAATCACTGAATGAGTACTAGTACTGAAGAATGTAGTTTACTTCAGGCCAAACGATGAATTGATTTGTTTGGGATTCTGAAACTGACGTGGTAGCATTTAAATCGCTTTCTACTTCTATTATGAAAAGGGAGATTTCTGATACCTATTTATTAAATTATTGTAAGACCATCATTCTGGTATACACATACCATATCCAGGCACTTCTGTAATGGCCAGTCCCTATTGAGTAGTTGTATAGCTCGTGCATGATGTTTTGTGCGATATTGAGATTGAGTTTGTCCCATCAGTAAGCTGCTTGCAGCTCTTCTGCTGAAAGAATATGCTCATCAGCTGGACTGGCAGCTTTGAAGGCTGGTTCCTAGACACCACAACTGCCCACCAATATCAAAATGCACAAAAGCTTAGATCATTTTTATTTGCGAGTCAGAAGGACGAGATATGCCTCGAAGTGTTGGTGATGCTAACTCTGTAAGCTGTGCTGAGGATAGAGCTGGTGATAATGAATATGATATTGGTGATAGTGGTGGTCCAAGAGTGATGGTGGTGGAATGTATGATGGCAGAAATGGTTATGGTGATTCACAACTATCATGGTTACATGGTTTGTGATGGTGATGATCATGCAGCACTATATGGTGGTGGTGGTCTCTTGAATATGCTGATGATGATGATGATGATGATGATGATGATGATGATGATGATGATGATGATGAGGATGATGATGATGATGATGATGATGATGATGATGATGATGATGATGATGATGGTGGTGGTGGTGGTGGTGGTGGTGGTAATGATGGTGATGATTTATTTGATGATGATGATAATGATGAGGATAATGGGGAGGAGGAGGGGGATGATGATAATAACAACAATCTTGTTAACAACCATGATGATTACGACTTTTGTAAACCACTCTATCCTGGAACAAGGAAATCATTTCTTAATTACCATGTCAATGTTTACCAATTTGCACTTTACGCACGATCGATGAATTTGCGCGATCCATCGATTGCGCTGCGTTATCGATGGAATCTTAGGGTGTGTAACCGGTTTTCAGGTTTTGTAGGTTAACCGGTTATTCGCGATTACCTATTCGGTCGACTATGCACTTAGTAGAGTAGCAGGTTACCGATTTCAGACTTTCCTGTAATCGAAAAAACCGATTCTGTTTTTCTTAGTCGCAATTAGTCGATATTCGTTTCCTTCATATGCAGAAAATCGGTAGGAAATCGATTACCTTTTTATGCTGGCACCCTTCGCTTTTCCCAGATATGCGGCAATAGTTTACTAACTGTAACGGCCAGTCTGTTGACGTAATCAATCAACATTGCACTCCTTTCACAATACTGTCCGGGCCCTGTGCATGTTTTCATGCACATGCATGGGTGCACGCGCACGGCACAATAGAATATAGCTCGATCAGAACTTTTTATATACCCGCACGCTCGCGCTAGACCATTCCATTCTCTGCAGTGTGCATTTAAGTTCACAAGTTAACAAAGTGTTGATACAAGCAAATAAACACTATACTGTTCATTAGCAATTTCCTACATCTTAAAACCTTCATACATTGAAGGGGCATAGTTGTAGGATGCAAATAAGGCAAAGCTTAACGTTTCCTCCTTCATGGCTTTAGCTAAATCACCATGTTCGAGGCTTGCCTTGCTAAACAGACGTTCCACCCCAGCTGAAGTTGCAGGAACTGCAAGATACTGCCTTGCCATCAGTTGCAGCTTAGGCCAAGTGCTTTTTGTTTTCCACCACATCAAGATATCAGTTTCCTTTGCCTCATCAGGACACACCAGGTACGCTTCCAGTTCATCTTCCGCCATGTATTTTTCAGTATCAGTGCTGTCAGTACAGCTTCATCTTCAGAAAAAAAGGCACTCAAAAAATCCACCGGCACTTTGGAAGTCACAATAATGGGAGGAATAGCCACACTGCCAACTCCTTTCCATATACGCCACTCCGCACGTAGAAGCCTCAAAGCACAAACCCTTCCTCCGTGTAAAGGGAATTCAAAGGACTTAAATCGTGGATCAAGGAGAGTAGAAATCACTAATAAGCGCCTTACATCTGGGCTCAAGTTATCCACCCATCTGTCTCAGAGATCCGCAATAAATGCTGCCCAAGCAAATTGCACATTTGGTGTGAAGTCATCGAATGTATCTCTTTTGTCCCAGGGCTTGCTCAGATAGGGCTTTGCAGCATGGTGAATGACATGGGTGATCATGGGGAGAACAAGTGGCAAGGTGGGGTACTTGTTACCTTCTATGAGGTTTGTCATTTTTGCAGATGGGTCTAGGACAGCTACTGTTTGTTGTATTGCTTGCCAGTCATCATAGTCTAGCTTGTGCTCATTGTATCCTTCACCCCCCCAGTTTGTCACGTCAAACATCTGCACTGTCTGCTGGTGCATCCTATACCAGTTGAGAGCATCATGAGTGAAATGCCAGTGGGTTGCATTCCCTGTACTAGGTGGTTTGTGTGTACTAGTGCCTGGATTACTGTTGGTCACTTGGATCTTCAGCATCTCTGCCATGGCTAATGGAGAGCGAGGGAAGAAACTAGTGATAGCCTTTGTCCTGCCAATGGTTTTCTTCACACCAGATGATTCAGTATACACCAGGACAGGACGCTCCAAGGTATGTGCTGAGCAGAAAAGGCCCTCTAGGACTTCCAGAGCCTTTTTCATATTGGAACCATTGTCACACACTGTAGCAAAAACGCTATCCAATGTGGTGTCTAGGGATTTCATCAATGCCTCTGTTTCTTTGCGTATGTTCTCACCAGTGTGGCGCATACCATGAAACGGTACACATCCTGCCATTTCTTCATGCATAACCCACTCTTTGTCGATCCAATACAGGAAAACACCGAGCAGGGCACAATCAGTTCCATCAGACCACAAGTCTGCAGCAAGTGCCAACTGGAGACCATCATGCACCAAATCACTTATCTGTTGCTTTAAATATTTTGTACCAACAGCAACCATCTGCAGCAAGAGCTTCTGGATCTCATGGTGATTGCAACCATCAAAGCGTCCACCACTAAGTTCGAGGAAGACATCTTGCAGTTCTGTGTCACGCTCTACTAAGGTTAAAGGGCGGTTTCGCTCAATAAGCCAGTATGCAATCTTCCGACACAGTACGTGTCGCCTCTCTGGTGTCCATTTTGCCATGTTCCCCATAAGAAGTGTATTTTTGTCAGTGTCTACTTTCAATGCGTTTGTCTGGCTTTTCATATCATGCTCTAGGACATATTTGCTGTGCCTTATTCGGAGATGGGTTGCCATATTAGTTGTACCTCCACAATAAACCAATACAGTGTCACATTTTGCACCATTGTCCAAAGATAGCAGACATTTTTACCGAGGTTTGTCAGCCTTCTGTTTATCATCGCAAGGAGGGAGATAGGCAAAAGCTTGCCAGACCCATGAAGTTTTACGTTTAATAATCTCAGGTTCTCCAGGCTCAGAACGAGATCCCTCAGGTACATCATTATCAGCAGGTTGAGATGATTGCTGCTCTGCACATTCACGTCTCTTAGCTCGTTTTGCTGCATGTTCTTCCTCAGATCGCTTGGCTGTCGCATTACGCTCCTCAACGAAACGCGCTATGTACTCCTCCCCAGCGGAAACATCTTGGCCAAGATCTTGCGTCGTAATCTTGGGATCTTGGGCCAGCAATCTTGGCCAAGAGGCTCCAAGATCTTGGGATCTTGGGGGCACTGTCTTGGCCAAGATCCTGGGGTCTTGGGGGGGTTAACCTTGGCCAAGAGGCCCAAGATCCTGCCCAGATCTTTGCCGGAAAATCCTTGTCTCTTGGCCAAGATTCTTGGCTTCAATCCTGGTTTCATCTTGCAGTGCATTCTTGCCTTCAAGTACATGCATATAACGTTTACATTTATATAGCTACAATCAAAATGATATACATGTACAGTGTATGAGCTGGATAAACATGGGTAACACTTGATGACCTGGTAAACAGTTGATGAGCTGGCTAAACAGTTGATGAGCTGGCTAAACAGTTGATGAGCTGCAGGGTAAACAGTTGATGAGCTGGCTAAACAGTTGATGAGCTGGCTAAACAGTTGATGAGCTGCTGGGTAAACAGTTTGATGAGCTGCAGAGTAAACAGAGTTGCTGGGTAGCAAGTTAGGACATGGTTTGTGAGGAAGTACCACTACCTCCCTTCGTCAACAAATGCCTTTTGCTTTCTTTTTCTTTTTCTTTTTTTTTATCTCGGCACTTTTGGTTGCACCTCTGTCTTATGGCATTAAGGTTCTCTTCAACTGCATTCTTTCCATACCTCCTATACAGACATTCTGTACATATATAAATCAATTGCATCATCATATCACCACTTGTATTTAAAAGGTGTACAGCAATGAAATTAGCACAACAGAAACGGTGGTAGTAAAAAAAAAACATTTAATTTACCTTCAAGGAGTTTCACTTTTGAAGGTTCTAACGGGGGTTTGTCACTTGCTGTTCCCCTCTCTGACTGAAAAAAGCATGAAGTTGACATATCTTCTTCTGTGAAGAGAGCATCCATTAGGACTAGTGCATATTTGAATATGTCATGAGCCTTGATGTTTCTTATATCAACACCATTTTCCTAAAATTGAAATAAACATTTATTAAGTTATGTCTCAAAAATTATAGAAACAGATAATACCATTATAAATTTCTCTTCACTTTCAGGTGGTGGTGATGTTATCTGGGGCCTTTTCACATCTGCAATAGCAACTTTGCCTGCTTCTTCTGTATTTGGGACGCCACCGTCACTGACTTTTTCCATCAATTGATGATGGTCACGGTCTGTCCTTCCCATAATAGTGATCAATGTGAGCACGGAACTATTCAATGCCACTACAGTTGTATTGAGTACATCAATACTTTGCTGTGGAAAAACATTTATGAATGAAATTAAATTAAGCAAAATACTCACCTTCAGACAGCTGGTTATGTTTTCCCATTGTTTGCTCTAACCGCCAGTCATTGTCAATGTCATGATTCACATGTGGATTACCAAAAATGTGATTTAATTTATCTTACATCACATTTAGTAGCTGCTAAGGTGCTCTGATCTTGATCAACTGATCTCTGAACACAGATTTTAAAAATATCAGATTAAAAATACTACATGTGTCTCCTTACCTGCTGACTATGAATTTCTGCTTGTGGCTGTGATGTCTACAAGAAAAAGAAAATAAACATCACCACATTATGAAAAATAAATTTAATTGCATAATGAGTACCTTTTCCTTAGCATGTTCCTCTGCTGAATCAGAATCTTCACTAAACAAATGCTTATTAGCAGGCTTAGGCTTCCCTTTTGGATAAGAAGGCATTATACCATGCAAACATATATTGTATATATATATGTGAACCATTTATTAGGGAACATGTATTCAAAATATCCAATTTCAAAATGATTCATAATTTCATATATAGGTATGATATCGCAGCATTGATCCACATAAAAAGGTCCCAAAAATCTTTACAATCACAGCCACCAAATTTTTTTGTAATCAACCTGGACAAATCTAGGACAACTTAATGCATGCAGTAATTGCAAAAATTGATTTTGTGTTACCGATAAAAATTACAATAAGGCTTTTTTTTTCATGCTTGAAAATTCTTTTAAACGGTTACCTGTACAGGTCAGTGCAAGAAATTAGTCCATATGCTTACCATCCACCTCCTGTAGAACTACTGTATACAGTTTCCCTTTGTTTTTCCACACCATCTCTGCTCCTGGTATCAGATCGTCTTCTTCAACAACCCCTTTATCTTCAATAGATAGCGTACTCGACAGGCATCTGTACGTTCGATTATCTTCAATGCACAACACATTGCACCACTCTGAAAAGGTAGTTCAGCGTACGTAAATAACGCCTACCACTGTTTATAAGTCTTCAGAGGACGCACTCTCACCCACAGGTAAGAGTTTCTAGTCTATCATCCTTCCCAAACACCGGCCCCCCGCGACAATGGCAAATGCTAGCGCTGTGTCGAAAATAGACAAGTGTATACAAAACTGGCCATAGAACTAAATCGTATATATATATATATATATATGGCTTTTACGCTATTCCCGCGCTACACATGCATGCATGAATCCCATGCAGGCAGTTTTTTTTTTAATTTTTGGTTAAACTACAAAAACCATGCCTCATATATGCATCACATTGCCACATTTTTGTAAGCTGCCGGAACTCACTCTTTGTGGCTTCTTCCACATGGGTGCTAACAAGGTCGTCGTACCTTTTCGGTAATCGCGCTGGTCTCTTAGGAGGCATAGCCAGTGCGCAAAGTTCTCCTGCAATAGCACGTGCACGCTAGAAAGCACGTAAATTGAAGAGTGCGCCCGCCCCGTCTGAAAACAAAGTGGCCCGCCGTTGAACAAAAGAGACCAACTCATTTAGCACGTGACGCTACAGTAATTAAATTAAGGTGTGTGCTCTAAATATATTATTTTACGGCCCATCAAAAGTAACAGCGCCTGAGGATTCCACTGCATTCTGATCGGCATACCTACTTGTTCATGGATCCGGCTGCAGCAGATGAAAGTGAAGGTGATGTGTTATCGTACGTAACAGGCCGTGGCAGCCGGTCAGGCATTCGGGCTATAGCCTGACCACTTTTTGCCCAAGCTAAGCTTAATATAAGGTCCACCACGACAGAAACGGCTGAAAACGATATACAATTGTGTGTATACTATACCCGGTCACGGTATGGATAATTATATAATAATTATATTCACAGGTTACCAGCTAAACAGTTTTCATGGTTGTTTAGTTCTAGATCTGGCCATTGAATAGCTACATGTATATGAAATTGCAATCCGCTGCTATTTTTTGTTTCTAATTTTAAAAACCAGTCACATTTATATCGTTATAGATTTTAGTATTCAGTATTGTAGTCAATGTGAGCGCCTCATGGATGACTGTTCAATCGACGCTATAACTTTCAATCGTCATCTGAGATTCTTTTAGATGTTGGAGAAAACCCTAATCACCTCATTAAGTACAACTTCCCTAAATGAGCGTTTGGTGTATTATTTAGTAAGCATCAATATATATATATAGAGGTAGAGTGTTGTTCGGGTCTTTGATTCATTACATCATGCAGGGGAAGATTTCATTGCTACATAGCAATTTTGCTGCCAAAACTGCCTCTCAGATTCGCGGAAATGCGTTAGCTTCTGAGGTTCCGCCCCAGACCTCGCTGGGGGTGCTTACAGCACTCCCCCAGCCCCCCTAGCTGCTATTTCTTTCAGTCCTATTACCAACCTAACCACTTTTCTAATGCTGCCTATGGGCCTGCGTAATTTAGCACCTGGACAATCAGTGCGAACAAATTAAATGTGTTAAGTTGTCACTTCCCCTATATAATTAATCATATAATATTCTTGGCTTCCAGTTCATTTTTGGTCTTTTCTCTTCACACATAAGTACAATATTTCATAGCAATTAAACTTAAAGTTTATACAGTTAATAATGTTTTCATTGATCTTGGGAACCTTTTTATGTTGTGTATACCTTTGCATTGCAACTCAACTTACTTACATATAGATGGTGTGCCTGTTCGAAAGAGGTATCGAGAATACCTTTGGAATCCCAGCATTCCTATTCCGATGTATATCCAAGAGCATGAGGGTACGTTATCAATCAAATGATACTTTTTCTATTTTCTCCCATGCATATTTAACTGCATGTGTATCAATGTGCATGGTATGAGCATACCCATTCATGTGCTGCACTGTAGCAAGCAAAGGTGTTCGGAGGAAGTATTGCCATGACCCAAAAGTCCCTGTTCCAGGACGAACACTTCGTTGGTGGAATGCTAAGACTAGTATGCTTGTTTTAGTATGTAATCTAACATTGATTATGAACTGATATCTATTTTTCAGAGCTGCATGCAAATGTGGATGCAAGTAGTTTATCAACCGTAAGAGGAGCAGCATGTAAGTATGCCCACCAAATATAGTTATGTTGTGCACGCTTTGTGTGCTCCCATATTGCATCTACAAATGTTGTTGATGATATCTCTACATGGAGCTGGGAGGAATGCATTTTCACCTTCCTCTGTGCCATGGCTTTTATTTAAATTGTTACTTATAGTCATTTTTTATGTGTTCATTAGCTTTCATTCATTCCAGATTTGGAAGGTCATGATGAATCTTTAATGGAAAGTACGGCTTCTTCAAGTATTGCAGGCTGCATTGAAAATAGCAGACTTGGATATGGGGACAAACAGGAAGGTGAATACTATAACGATAATGGAGATGGTCAAGGGGGCAGCAATGATAGTGAACATTTCACCAGTAAAGATAAAGGTAATAGTGATGATGTCAGTGAACAGAGCAATAATAGTTATTATGTCAGTGACAATGAACAGAGTAAGTGCATAGAGGATGATGGTGATGATGAGGGTGTTGAGGGTGATAGTAATGATGTTGGTCACAATGAACAGAACGAAGACAGCACAGAGGATGATGATGATGTCAGTGATAATGAACAGAGCAAGGGTGTAGAAGGAGATAGTAATGATGTAAGTGAGGGTAGCATAGAAGATGATGATGTCAGTGATAATGAACAGAGAAATGGTATAGAGGGTGACAGTGATGATGTAGGTGAACAGAGGAAGGGCATAGAGGATGATAGTGATGACAGTGACAATGAACAGTTTGAGATTATGGAAGATGATGTCTGCAGAAGTAGTATAAGTGGAAGTGCCCTATATTTAGGTGCACCACTTAGTAAGGAAGCTAGCTGGCTAGCATGCAACTATTTTTCAGTTACAAACCACTTAAGCAAATGTGCTACCAGTAAATTGTTAGAATTGGTATCAATCCACTGTTCAGATATCAATCAATGTGCAAAAACACCTTACCAGCTATGGAAGCAATTCATGTGTGAATATGATTATACCATCCAGAAGTATTGTTCACTATGTATGCAAAATTTGGAAGGTTTAAATAAGTGTTCAGAGCAGCATTGTAGGGTTAACAAAGCACAGACATGTTACTTTGCAGTTCTTCCGTTTGAAAGGCATTTGAGAATAATTTATTCAGGTAAGCAAGCATGTAAGTTTTAAAATACTTGGCAGTGTGTTTAATTTCATGCAGAAAAGTGGAATGAAATATCTCAGTACTTCTATAAAACTCACAATACTAATGAAGGCATCATTGGTGACATTTCGGATGGAAGTATTGCAGCAGCACTTCGGAAAGAAGGGCAGTTTCTTTCAGTGCCAGAGCATACAGGACTCATTATGTGTTGCGATGGAGTTCCTGTTTTCAAGTCATCAGGTTAGTGTTCATTTGTACAAGGGTAAGTAGATATGTTGAAATAATATAAACTTGGCACAATTTAATTTTTCTACAAAGGTTCCTCATTCTATACATCTACACACACACATTAAGATTTAATTTATGATCACAAATCAGTATGAAGGGTTTGCTGTTCATCATAATAATTAATGCATTGTCTTTCACCAATACTTTCGTCAGGTATGACCCTTTGGCCTTTGCTTCTCATCACAACATCACTTCCACCATTAACTCGAATGAATGCAGAAAATACTATGGTAGGTGCTTTATGGCTTGGACCATGCAAACCACCGATGGATATCCTTCTTCCACCAACACTTTCAAAAATACAACAGCTTGAAACTAAGGGTATAGAAATATCAACCCCTGATGGCACAAAGGTTGTAAAAGCTAAACTTATAGCAGGAGTTTTTGATTTTCCAGCTAAAGTGACAGCATTAAATATAACACAATACAACGGTTATTATGGATGTCCTTATTGTACAGACAGGGGTATACATAAGTGTCACCGACACCTCTACCTTCCAATTGAACCACACAAAATTCGCACACCTTTTGAAATAGCTGTGTGGGCGCAAAAAGCAATTATGTTGGGAAGGCCTGTGTTTGGAGTAAAAGGAATATCTCTATTGGCACCTTTCATTTCAATATACCATATACCTATTGACTATATGCATGCTATTCTAGAAGGTGTGGTGAAAGCATTTTTATGTTGTTGGATCAATCCAAAGTATGCTGAACTTAGATTCTATCTTGGAAAAGTAGTCAACATCATAAACAAGTATCTGCTTAGAATTAAACCACCACACGAGTTTAGGCGATCCCCGAGAGAAACTGGAACAGCTCAAGCCTATTGGAAGGCATCAGAGTATAAAGTTTGGTTGTTGTATTATAGCCTTCCAATTCTTACCAAAATTTTGCCTCCTGACTATGTTCACCACTTTGCTCTATTAGTTACGGCTATGCACATTTTACTTGGAACACGTATAACTTCTGAAGACATCAGAGCTGCTGATGAAATGTTGGTACTATTTTACAATCTTGTGCCACAACTGTATCCTGAAGAGATGCTGTCACCAAACTTGCACAGTGTTGTTCATCTTTCCAGATTTGTGCAAATGTTAGGACCTCTGTGGGCATACTCCTGCTTTGGTTTTGAAAATATGAATGGGTACATAAAGCAACATAGGCATGGGTGTAGGAATTTTATACCCAGCTTGATTCGTGGCATCACAATGAACTACTCAATGACAGCTCACATAAATGCATTACCTGTGGAAAGTGCACGTACTGTTGCATTTTTTAATCAAAGTGTAAATATCAATAATGGACCCCTGGGAAAGTGCAGAAACACACAGCTTTTAACCAGATGAAGCAAATATTTTATCCAATTCAGATTACAGGGTTTCTGACAAGGTTCTACCTACTTATTTATCATATATGATAAATGGAACTGCATATCAAGCTAAAAAGACCAAATTGGCACGTGACAGTTCGGTTTGTGAATTCATGTATCATGACACATTGATGTTGGGTTCAATAAGAAAATTTTGTGTATTGAAGAATGCAGATCATATAGCAATAATTGATGTTTACGAACGGGTATCTCAAGGAATCCTGGACAATGTGTCACCAACAATACATGACCTCAAGTCCTTCAGAAATATGCAACTGAATTTGTATTTTGTTGTAGTTAAGAAAATATCACTCACAAATAATGTTCTGGCTGTTCCAGTTATTTCAATTTTAAGAAAATGTGTTCATGTACCTATCAAATACTCACCTACTGATGTAATTATATTTCAGCCCAATACATATGAACATCATTAATATCTTACACATGTATTGTGTGCAAAATGTCATTTTCAGTTGTAATATATATGTGCTGATGAACATTAATATTGTCTATCATTAGCATATACCTAACAATAATTTATGCACATCTTGCTATGAAAATCATATTTACATATGCTGTTTATTAAAATGGATACAATACTGAGCTATCTTATTATATATTTATCATCTTGACATCATAGATTGCATCTTGACATCTTGGCTACTTGATTATATCTTGCCATCTTGGCCTACTCATCTTGGTTTGTATCTTGCCATCTTGGGTTGCGGCTTGGCATCTTGGCTATCCTGAGTTACACCTTGGTATCTTGGGTTGCATCTTGGATAAATCTTGCAATCTTGGCCAGGATCCTGGCCAAGATACGTAAGAATTTTTCACTGGGCTCTGCACCAGCTAAGTGTTCTATTGGTTCCTAGGTGTCATCTTCAGGCCCGAATCCTTCCCAGCGCACCAAATACTTAGGCACACCTTTTTTCTGTCTTTCGGCGATGATATCCTGAACATTGTACAAGTCCTGGTTGGCAGCTTTGTCGTAAGCGTGAAGCGGCGTTCGCTGCCCAGCGAAAAAATCTTGTGCACGATCTTGACCAAGATCATGCCCAAGATCAAGATGGCAAGATTATTGCGGCCAAATTCTTGGTATCTTGACTCAAGATCTTACCTCATGATCTTGCCTCCTTGCCCCAAGATCTTGGCCACAATCTTGCCTTCTTGCGTCTAAATCTTGGCCACGATCTTGCCTTCTGAGTCTAAATCTTGGCCACGATCTTGCCTCCTTGCCCCGAGATCTTGGTCACGATCTTGCCTTCTTGCGTCTAAATCTTGGCCACGATCTTGCCTCCTTGCGTCTAAATCTTGGCCACGATCTTGCCTCCTTGTCCCAAGATCTTGGTCACGATCTTGCCTTCTTGCATCTAGATCTTGGCCACTATCTTGCCTCCTTGCCCCAAGATCTTGGTCACGATCTTGCCTTCTTGCGTCTAAATCTTGGTCACGATCTTGCCTTCTTGCATCTAAATCTTGGCCACGATCTTGCCTCCTTGTCCCAAGATCTTGGTCACGATCTTGACTTCTTACCTCTAAATCTTGGTCATGATCTGGCCTTCTTTTGCCCAAATCTTGGCCATGAATCTTGGCCTCGATCTTGTCACTTTGCCCCAGATGTATACGCATTATCTTACCCCAAGATCAAACCCACAATCCTGTCTCCTTGACACAAGATACTGGCAAGGTTATATTACATTAAATACAAAAGCACACGCATCACATCATTCATATCATTTACTGTTTTTACAACTTGTTTTCTTTATCTTTTAGTTTTCCTTTGTCTCTACACTTTTGATTGCATGAGGTCCTGATGCTGGTTGCTTTGTCTTTCAGCAAACTTTTTTCTTAAGCAATCTGTGAAATGATATGCTGGCAACACAAATGGGTTAAATTGGTTTAATGCATCCATGCAAAAAGTAAAATTAACCCTCAAGTAGCTGCATTCTTTTGGGTGATAATGGTGGCTTCACACTGGTGGAAGATTTTCCCACTGGGACAAACGAGGATGTCTTCAGTTCATCCTCAGTGTACAGTGCATCCATCAAATTCAGAGCATATTTGTTGATGTCTGCTCCTCTCAAATTTAATAAATTTACACCACTTTCCTATGTAAATACTCGTGTTAATTTGTATACGATAATTTGTACTACTGCAACTTACAGTCAAAAAGTACTCCGGGGAGTGATTTGCGCCAGATGGAGCTGCTGGTTGCACTGCTGGAAGTATCTGCTTTGGAACAGGGGGAGCAGGGCTACCTTGATGTGGTAGATGTGGTGCACTATAGGCCAAAATGGGTCCTCCTATACCTATAAAAATGAAGCGTAAAGCACTTACTATTATGCATATCACCTATTCAGCTATTCATACCTTTATTTGTTTGGCTGTTTGTGATAAGGTGCTCTAAAATTCCTTCAACTGCAATTCTTATACGCTTCAGCTCATCATAATTACATTCCTACCAATGAAATAAAATTAACATGGTAACTGAAGTCATCATATATACATTACTTCATAATAAGACCATAAAATAGTGCAATACGTGGATGCAATTACAGCTTTCCAGTGTTTAATACGGGTGGTTTATTATTGCTCTATGCATGCATTCCTGCAGATATGTTTTTGTACAAAAATACCATTTCATCAGACAGTGGCGTCAATTGCAAAGATAACTAACTACTTATAAGTATTTTTTTAAATGTCCCAGTGAAAGAAGCAATTAATGAAGCAGCTTGATGGCAATAGACCCGTGTACAGATATCACAACGCCTTAACATATAAAGTCACTTCCATAAGGATAGTTTGTAAAAAGCCAAGGTTAGTGGTGAATGGGGGTGGACTCAATTGGATGCAGGTATGTAGAAACAACAGTGACCACAACTGGTCATTATAATTACACACACACACACACACACACACACACACACACATACACGCACGCAGACACACACACACATACATGCATGCACACACACACACACACACACACACACACACAGGCAAGGCACAGGATTTTTACTACAGATTAATTTAAACCCCCTCCCCAATAAACGATAGCCTTCTATGTTTCAAATCTGGACCTCAACGGATAGTATCAGCCCATCCTCCCAGCCCCTTTGACTACGTGTATCTACATGTCTGATATGTTTATCTCACACTTTATGTACAGTTAACAATATAAACTTACGTTTGAATTCTCCCCCTTATCATTTTCTGATTGAGTCATGAAGGATTGATCACTCTGAATTAAAGAACAAATACCATCTTCACCAAAATTGAAAATTGATTCATATCAATGTTAATTTCTGCACCATACACAAATACAAAGTAATGAAACATGTTTTACTATACGTACCTACATATTTGTATCTCATGGTTTGTACATGTTGAGTTAGGAATCTAAACTTACCTTTGAATTCTTCCCCTTATCCTTTTCTATGGATTGATTACTCTGAATTAACAATACAAACACAATGGAATTGATCACTCAGAATTAACAATACAAACACATAATTTACAATGGGATTGATCACTTTGAATTAACAATAGAAACACATAATTTACAATGAAAATTGACACATATCATGATTACAAAAATTTAAAATTCAGCACCATCTAAAATTATTTGCACAATGCAATATTAGGTAAGTAATTGTTGATTTTATATTAATATCCTACCTGTTGAGAGGGCAATTGCGTTTCCATATTCTGCAAAACACACACACATGCGCATTAACATGTCTGTCTAGCACCACACAATTTGTGTAACCTCAAACTCATCCACAGTTTGTTTGCTCCATGGCTGTGCTTGTTGTGAAAATCCATTTAGGCGACGGACAGATCTAGGTGTCTGCATAAAAGTGAGGGCATGTATACCTGA
This sequence comes from Eunapius fragilis, assembly GCA_963681505.1. Lineage (NCBI taxonomy): Eukaryota > Metazoa > Porifera > Demospongiae > Spongillida > Spongillidae > Eunapius > Eunapius fragilis. The sequence goes on along the minus strand of OY811975.1, from coordinate 6,721,611 downwards.
TAACAATGGTATGTGTATGTACATCTGCACATGCACGCACACACACACACACACACACACACACACACACACACACACACACACACACAAACGTTTACACTTGCCTCTTGGTCACTTTTTGCCTCTACATTTCCACTCTTAGCATCATCATCATCATCGGTGCCACTTGCACTGTCTTCTGCAAAAATCTCCTTTCTTGGTGCTTCTCCTTAACAAATCAATGCCAGTATTGCATATAAATATGAATGCTGCAATGCCAGATAACCTCCGTAACGTTGCTGCTTGTGTCTGTATGTGTTGATGCATGCATTGCAAAAGGTCTATCCAACTACTTCATATGTTTTATAGCAACCACATCATAAATAAAGCTAAGGCACATTCATTTGCTGTAATGATGAAAATATTTGAGATCTAATCAAAACTTGGTCTACCCAGGAAGGCGGCCCCAATAATTCTGTATCACTTGCGCTATCTGTAGTTAATTAATTGCCTCTTTGCAGGCTACGCCATTTATTTTCTGGAGTACAATTGTACTTTTACCCACTATCAAAAAACACATCTAGAGAGGCATATGAAATGATGTAGATTATACAAAATATTCCGCAAGTGAAAGTGATTAAAATTACCTCTTTGTGCCACGCGGACTGTTACCCTCTCTTTTTTTTCCTGCCATACCTATAGGTTTCCGACAGTTAGATCCTCCTTGGTCACGTAATCCCGGTCATCAGTTTCCAATGCCGTGCTTAAAACGTCGTGCATCTTGTTCGTTTCGATGCATATAACCTTCAATCGTTCTGGAAATGATAAAAGGGTATCAATTGATATAAGCACAAAACCACACACACACATGCACACACACACACACGCACACTCACACACACACTAATTTGCAGGTCAAACACACACACACGCACACACGCCTTATCCACATCAAGGTAAATATATCGTGGTGATAGGCTGATAGCTTACGCTTTATCGCTGGATGGTCTTCCCATGCCTTCTCTTTAAGTTTAGATGAAAGGAATGTTTCTCTTGGCCTCTTCAAATTCGCCATAACACGCACATGTATGAAGATAATGAAAACACGTGTTAGACTATCATAATTAACCCTCCTGAACAACATAAAGATGGCTGAAGTTTTTCGAGGTCAGAAACGGAGAGGAAAGTACAAGTATCTTCAAAGCCCTCTTATTCCCATCCCCTCGCAAACTGCTAGACGACACAAGCTTTCCAAGGCTTCGGATTGTGGTAAGCCATGAATTTATCTAATTAAATGACTTAATTTGATTATATGGCCACAGTTTACGTTGTGTGTGCATGTCTATCATAATGTTAACACGTCTCAAAATGGCTTGATTAACCGTAATTGATGGCAGTGGGTCAACCCGCAACGAAGTTATTCAAAGAGTGTGGTGAGAATGATCATATGCATGCATTGCACTTGCTTCAACACAGGAAAAGGCATCACAAAAAGAAAACTCTACAATACTGATATCAGTTCCCAGATTCCTGAAAATACAGCACGTTGGCAAAACAGTAGGAGCATAGTATATTTATTTTTTTTAATGCAATATTCTACAGGTCAACCTAGTGTCAGTGATGTTCTTGATGACAACATTCCTGATGTTCCTGATGAACACGAGCCTGTCAATGGTATGTACTTATTAATAGGATTGTGTGTTCTTATTTTTTAAGTGTGTGTTCTAAGTGTTGTTGCATGGTCACAACCAAAATGCTATACTTGCCTTAGTAATGCTGCAACTTTTTATTGTTTTTAGAAGACTCAGATGTGGATTGTGATGTGCTTGCACATGGTGGAAGTGCACTCATGGACAATCATGCCACCACTACCATAAATAGTGAAGAGGATAGTGATGTTCTTGATGACAACATTCCTGATGTTCCTGATGAGCTTAAGCCTGTCAATGGTATGTACTTGTTAATAGGAAGATCGCAAATGCTTGAATACTATCTTAACTTAAAACACCTGTGTAGAGTTTGCGTGGTCTTATTTTGTATTAGTGTTGGTGCATGGTCACACCCTAATGCCACTTATGCTGCAACTTTTATTGTTTGTAGAAGACTTGGATGTGGACTGGGATGTGCTAACACATGGTGGAAGTACACGCATGGGCAATCATGCCACCACTGCCGTAAATAGTGATGAGGATAGAGATGTGGAGAGTGAAGATGATACTGATATTGAAAGTGATGAGAGCTCTACCAGCAGTCATTTTGGTAATCGTGCAAGAGAAGCAAATAATGCTATGCAGGGAGATGATGTAGGCATGTTGTGTGATGAGGTACCTGATGCTGAAGACTTAAAAGAGCACCTACTATGCAGGAATGTAGCTCAGACCCTGTATCTTATGCTGCTGGTTATTCCAAAGACTGTAACCCCTGTATAGTGAACAGCACAAGTCAACATTTGAATATGAAAATGAAAGGTAAGAAGGCATTGTGCATGGGACATGTTACAAATGTACAGTATTTTTAAGAGCATTGTGACAATAAAACTATATCATTTTACATCACACAACTACCTTCGGATCCTTTGTATCCTGGTGCCCCTCTTACTACTCAAGCTAGCTGGCTGTCAATATACAGATTCTGTTTAGCAAATAAACTAACTGATGTTGCTACAAAGCAATTACTAGACTTAGTATCAATTCATTGCCCAAAGCTAAATCTAAGCCCTAAATCACTGTACCTTCTGAAAAATATGCTTGGATGTATGGAGACAGTTAACACATACTATTGTTCAACTTGCTATGGTGAGGTTGAAGATGCAATGAAAGGATGTCTCAAACAAGACATCAACACAAGTGTGTTACTTCACGCTACTCAGTTTTGAATCACGCCTTAAGAGCATTGTTGAAGGTTTGTGTTGATTGAAGTAACATACTACAATAGGCCTATTTTATGCAACCTTTTGTTCCTTATACAGAAAACTGGAGTACTATCCATAATCATGTATCTAAACCAGCAATACCTGGAGTCATAACTGATATTTCTGATGGAGCAAGGTTTGAACAATATAAGCAGAAAGTGACACTTTAGGATCAATGTGCAGAACACAAAAGTCTTATTCTGAATGCAGATGGAGTGCCACTGTTTAAGTCGTGTGGTAAGTTTTTGTAGTTTTAAGCACTTGTTTATGCATGACCTGTAAATGTTAGCATTGCTATCCTACATTTAGACAAACAATGCAGATGTGCATTTAATTTATTTATTTATTTTGCTTTCTTGTATAGGGCAAAGTATTTGGCCAGTAATGCTAGCCTTAACAAGCTTGCCTCCAGCTTTAAGAATGAACGTTTCAAATCTTATACTGGCAGGAATATGGCTAGAACCAGTAAAGCCAAAATTGGAAATGATACTTCAACCTGTTCTTGAAAAGCTAAAGGTGTATGGTACAAAAGGCATTGCAATAAGTACAAATGGTATAGATAAAGTCATAAAGGTTAAACTCATATTGTGTGTGTTTGATTTAGTGGCACGACCGTTGGCAACCAAAACTCTTCAGTTCAATGGTTACTTTGGCTGCCTCTACTGTCTTCACGAAGGGGTTTATGAGTTTAAAAGAATGCTGTTCCCTCCTCTCCAAGATTACATAAAACGATGAAAAGAAGACATGGAAAGTTGGGCTACTCTTGCTGAGAGATTAGGAAAGCCTATGTATGGAGTTAAGGGTCATTCAGTCTTATCTTTGTACATTGATATTGTTAGAGGTATTCCTATAGATTATATGCACATGATTTTAGAGGGAATCAGTAAAATGCTCTTAAAATACTGATCAGATGCTTTAAAGATCGTCGCTTTTACATAGGCAAAGAGATTGATAAACTTGACAAAATGTTGCTCAGAATTAAACCACCCCATAGCTTCCGACGCTCACCACGATCTTGACAGGTGAGCAGTACTTTTTGGAAAGCTTCTGAACATCGGGCTTGGCTCTTGTATTATGCCATACCATTACTTATGCACATCTTGCCACCAGACTATGTGATCCATCTTTCTTTATTAATTACTAGTCTTCATATACTTCTGGGCACCTGCATAAGAAAGGAAGACATAACTAAATGTAGAGAATTATTAAAAACATTCCATGACCTCTTACCAGAGTTGTATCCTAAGACACTGTGTACTGCAAATTTTCATATGTTAGCACACATATGTGACTGTGTCCAAGACTGGGGTCCTCTCTGGTGTTATTCAACATTTGGGTTTGAAAATCTCAATGGCTACTTGCGTAAATATGCTCATGGCACTGGCAATATTTTGCTCCAACTTGTTGAGTCATTTATGATGCATCAAGCCTCAAGTTGTGCAGCAGTACCACATAAAAACAATGATGAAGCAATATCTTTTATCAAGTATTTAAACAAATCTCATCATAAAGAGGACAACAGGAAATGTAAACAATTACTATTACCCAAAGAAGAAATGGATGCTTTATTAAAAGACAGGATGTTAGTTGAAGAGGAGAGAGTGAGTATCATTCCATCTTTCAAAATACACAATGAAAAAGTGAAACCTCGACCTATGATTAGTAAAAGAAAAAGAGATAGTTCAGTATGCCAAATAAAATACAATGAGAACTTAGTATTTGTTTCAGTACGAAGATTTTGCATGATTAATGGTAGTGTGATAGGTATAGGAAACGTTTTTGAAACACTACATGAGAATATCTTTAATTATATTGGTACACCATTTATTAAGAACAGCTCATTGATCAACGGATCTGCTTTTTCCTTTTTAAAGTGAGAAAGCTATCAGTTACCAATGCTATTGTAACTTTTGCAGCGAAAGCCATCATTCAACTATGTGTCCATATACCTATAAAGCATTCTGCCACAGACTATATTGTAGTGCAACCAAATCATTTTGAGCATCATTGATTTGTAAATGTGCACGTTGTTATCTGCATATGCTGTGTGTTTTGTTGTACCTATTGTGAACATTTTGATGATTATGAAACATCATTGTATTGTTAAAATTATAGTTTTATAAATTCATGGTATGTGAGAATGCACCGCCACAGCATAAGAAAGCAATGTGTCACTGGCATGCATCAGCCCTAACCAACTTTAAACTGTTGTACAATTAACTTTTAAAATACAAATTTAGGTGAGGATTTGTATCCTTGTGGTAAGAATCTTCCGATATGAAACATTGTAGATTTAACATGTAATCGAACATTGGTCAAGATTCGCAAAATCTTGTCTTGGTCAAGATTATTGGTCAAGACTCAAGGATCTGGGTCAAGATTCCTGGGTCAAGATTCCTGGGTCAAGATTCGTCCTATCTTGATCAAGATTCATATAATCTTGCTCAAGATTCTTGCAATTTTTTTATAATATAATATTGTGATTTCTTCTGTTTGAAAAACATCTATCTTGATGGCAATCCATTTTAACAATTACTATTTATGGTTTTCACATCATACTTTTTAAAATCGAAGTGTCATTGAAAAAATCTTTAACTCCATTTTAACAATTACTATTTATGGTTTTCACATCATACTTTTTAAAATCGAAGTGTCATTGAAAAAATCTTGGTCAAGATCTTGGTTACCTTGGTCAAGAATCTTGTATCATGACCAAGATACATAAGATCTTGTTCAAGAATGACAAGATCTTGACCAAGATTCACAAGATTTTTTCGCTGGGTGAATTCCACCAGGTTTGCCATGAGGTTTCACTGGCTTTTTTGGTTCTGATACATGTCGCTTTTTCGAATTCTTCGAGGGCATGCTGTGGAACGGGCAAGTGTGATTTTAATAATTTCAAGTTGACGTTTTCAGTTACGAGGCAAGAGGATTCATGGCGGATGCTGTTGAGCCATACAATATTGCGTAATGTTTATCGTAGAGTGCAATGCTTATGTACATCTTCCCAATAAATAGCATCTATAAAAATATGGGCTGAGTAACTGTGATTGACGTGCCAATATTAAATTAAAATCGGATAAACCTGAAAAACCTAGGTAATCGCTGGCAAATTAATGATGCATTAATCGCCAAAATTGATTGCATGTTTCTAATAACCGATTTGCAAGTTGCAATAAACCTGAAAAATCGATTAGACTTTTTTTCATAGTCGATATAATCGATTTTAATTTTTTTTAAAAAAAAGGTTACACACCTACGATGGATCCATTGACTGCGCACCTATCGATCGATCGCGCAATCATTGATCAATCGCGCACTACTGCGCTTGCGCGATCGATGAACGTAATATTTGCACGTGCTTTGGTGTGAAACCTTCGTTGAGATGCATCCGCTCTTCAAGGAGCGCATGACGGCTATTGCTACCGCCAAAGCAGCCTCGACTAAGAGCTGTGTTTTAAGCTTAGAAAAGTTCAAAACCATCGTCCGCCATCTATCGTCCCCACAAAACAAAGTTGATCCCCATTTCAAGCACTGGGTTAAAAGCAGAAACTTTAACTTGCTGAGCACAAGGCCTCCATTACATCCAATAATTGAGAAGGACTTTCTGGATAGAGTTCAAGTGGATCTCATAGATATGAGACACAGTCCTGACAATGAGTATAACAACATTGGTCATTTTATGGACCATTTCTGCAAATTCCATGTCCTTTTTCCATTGAAGAGGAAGACAGCAGAAGAAGTGTCTTACATGTAACAGGAACGTGTATTGGCATATATGGGCCCACCCAAGATATTTTACTCTGACAATGGACGAGAATTTGTCAACAATCTGATCCGTGCTACGTTTGAGAAGTGGGGTGGTGATGTCACATTTGTCAGTGGTCGTCCACGTCACTCCCAGTCACAGGGTCTAGTAGAAAGAGGAAATTGCACTGTAGAGCAGAAGATAGCAGCAATGAAAGAAGATGAGGGGCATGAAGAAAATAAATATCCTTGGGTTTCATGGTTGCCTCGCATTATGTTCTCCATGAATTGTGAACGACATGAAGGCATAAAGGACTTGCCCTATCGTGTTGTATTTGGTAGATACCCTCCGGTTGGAATCTTTCCTGGAGCTGAAAAACATTGTGTAGATGAAGAAGACCTACCCATAACATCAACTTGTGACGATCCTCGTTTAACTACATTGCACACAAAACCATCTACTGACACAGCAGCACAACATAGACAACCATCTCCATCCATCAGAGAATGGAAATAGTGCTGAAGGATGTGTGAATTTAGTATCTCCTGGCTCCTGTTTAGCTCCACAATCAGAATCAGGCCCAAAAGATGAAGTAGTCAGACGGCGAGGTAGAGCACAGTACATTGAAACTGCCATCACAAGTCTCAGAAACCCCAGACAAGCAGCAGGATGATGAGGGTGATTCTAAATCAAAAATCCATACAGCAAGAGAGAAAGTTCGTGACAATACATATTTGGCAGCTACACATATGGCAGTGAAGTACAACAAAATGAAGGGAGTTAAAACACAGGTGTTCAGTGTAGGTGACAAAGTAACTATTGGTATCCCCAAGATGGATCGAGCCAAAACAGACATGCCAAGACGTCCTTGTGAAGTAACTGAAGTATTTGGAGACAAAGTAAAGACATACATGCTTGGAACAATGTTTGGAACCATTAAGGGAAAGTTCCGTGGTGGAGATCTGCAGAGTTATGATGGTAGTGTAGCTGTTGTGGCATGGAGACATTACTTTGTCGCTTCGTGAAGCAGCCCAGAAATTTAATCCATGTTATAAGTTCACCAAATCCTCCTGCAAATGTTCAAGTGGGTGGAAGGCAAATTGGTGCATCTGTAGAAAAAAATAGAATACCGTGCTCCACCAACTGTCATAATGCTACAGTTTGCACAAACACTCAAGTGCCAACACAGGCATCAAGAGCACCATTATTGTCACCAGGTGATAGAGCAATACTTGACAAAACTGGATGGTTGAGTGATATGCATATGGAAGCTGCTAATGTACTACTCAGAGATGCATTTCCTGCAGTTGATGGGCTCCAAAATCCTATCCTGCAACAGAACATGTCCTTCAGTGTCCCTAGCTTTGAATTTGTGCAGTTTCTTCTGGTTAACAAAAACCACTGGCTGGTAATATCTAACATTGGGGAAGAAATGGATACTGTTTGCATCTATGACTCAATGCAAAATAGACCTGACAGAGAATGCATATCACTTGTTGCTAGATATGTGCAATGTCCAGATTCTCACATCACAATCAAAGTCATGAATGTTCAGCTGCAAGACAATGGTTATGCATGTGGGGAATTTGCTGTGGCCTTTGCAACATCACTCATCCACGGGGAAGATCCCACACAACTGCAATACAAGGAATTGTGTAGTCACTTCAAGAACTGTTTGACACATACAGCATAACCCCATTTCCTTCCACTGTTGTAAGCCATCAGCCACGTGTTGTACATGAGATTAGGAAAAGGGTGTACTGCAAATGCTGAGCTCCTGACAATGGCAAACCAATGATCCGTTGCTGTGCTTGTAGGCAGTGCTTCCACCCCGAACAACGATCGAAGCACAAGAATGATTATAGTACGCACGTGTACGTTATTAAATAGATGTAGTGCCCATTTTGCAAAACCGGATACATACGTGTAGTGCCCAGACCGTACACATTTGACTACATCATGTATACAACTAGTACTTCGTATAAAAAGCGAAGTATGACCTATCCGAGTCGTGTCAGTGCAGTAAACATAACTATACGTGATTTGTTAGCACAACCACCGATATATGTAATGTAACCTTGAGACGTTTTGACCACAGAAGCGAGAATGCCAACAAATTCTGAAGCCATTGGTGTGATATTCATTTCTTAAAAGTGTTCCTATCCCGAGTTATGCATGGTCAAGAACAAGAACAACAAGAAAAACGAGAAAAACGTGGGACAGGGTACGAGTTTGGAAAATAGTTTTGTTCTCTACAACCACGCGGTTTTGGGACATCAATCAAACACGAAACTGCTTGTTGTTGCCTTTTTGTACGATGGCGACAGCAAGGTAAGCCATCCACTTGACAGGAGTCTAGTTAGAAGCGGGTCACTTTTTTTAATGACATTCATAATCGGAGTCAAATCCTATATGCGAGTTAATGTAACTCTCGATATTCTGTCTTAATATGCTGCAGAAACAGTTACTTTACTGCTATTCAATTTCTCAACTTCATCCTCATCTGCAACATAGGATTCTCACCATGAGGCAAGATACATGCACGTTCAAAACTGACCTGTCATTAATCATGCAATACCTTTAGCCAAATAGATGTCATACATTCTTCAACTGTACCAGTGGGCAATACATATGAATTGAGAATTTATGCAACAAACAGTGAAAAGATTGATCACTGTGCCCATGTGAACAAAAGTCTGCAATCTTGCCAGTGCAAAGTATACCTAAGAGCATTGATCAGGAATGAAATGTATTACTGCGTCAATTACTTGAGGGCATCAAAACAGAACAGTTACACAGTGATGTGCAACACTCAACATGCCAACACTAAGAAATCCAGTACTTTGTTGTCATTCAATGGAAGGAGACTGAACAAGTCATATGTGCTGTCATAAAGCCACTGCATGCTAATATCTGCACTCCAACCTAAATTCAGCACGTTTGATTCTGTTCAGAAGTATTAATAAATTTTGTTACAGAAAGAATTGTTACACAAATATAACGCAGAACTCAGTGTTCTCCTTTTTGATACCGCTCGATTGCCACTAAGAGCGAAGTGACCCGACTCTTGGCCGTCTCCCGCTAGATGCGAGTGCATGACGTTTTTAATAACATTCACGATACTGCAGGATTTCTTTAATAGAAGCTACTCACGTAGGTTCGGATATACAGTGTTGGGAAATCTTGCTACATACACTTACATGCAATATCCAAAATATTTACAATTATTGTTTATTAGTGGATGTACTTGATAATTCAGAATCAATAGGCACAAGACGGTGTACGTTTAGAGAACAAAAATACTCGTCATCGTCCGTACCCAGTCCCACCTAAAATTTCTCGATCCATCGTCGTCGTCTTTGGGATAGCATAACTCACGACAGGAACATTTGTAAAGCATGCCATGCAAGTGTACCAATTGCTTCAGGGTGCGTCCGCAGGTTATCTTCAGGTGTTTTTTAGAAGCCTAACAGATCGGGCAATTAACTAAAGTGAGTATAGTTCCTTATTTGGTGTTGATCTAGAAATAGCACATTACATCAGCTATCACAATATTCATGACGCACCGCGGTGTAAAATAACCAGTGTTATCAAATTCGATGGTTTTTTGCCATGTAATCTCAAGGACAATTATGATTCCATTCGAGCATCTTAAAGTTGAAAGATCCAGATGCGGCCAGATCTGCCAAATGAGTGCATGTCAAGTGCGCTACCGAAAGGACCAACGGTACGTTACAGTGTTGGATCCATAAACTATAGCATGTATGGTATATCGCAAATGGAAGGAATAGTTTCTGTAATAGTTACAGCGGTAGATATTGCATCTCTCTCCGCTTTATAGTAATATGCGCTTTTTGAAAATGTGTGTATAACGCCAAAGTTGCTATGGTACAAGGTTTAGCGTGAGACCAGTTTACTTGGGGGACATTTATCCTATGTATTATATGGCTTCGCTTTTGCCAATGCTTTTAAACTTTAACCTTTTGGTCCTCAATGGAGGTAGTTGTAAAAAGCAAGGGAACAAGGCTTCTGATTGAAAAGGAAAAATTAAATAGATCTCTATAATAGCAGCATGCTGCTGTCATATTTAAATGTGTGTGCTAATATAGGTCTGTTTCATTTTTCCTTTTCAATCAGAAGCCTTGTTGCCTTGCTTTTTACACCACCATCACCTTTGATTCCTTTATACCACCAACCCTCTCATATAGAGAATGTTTTTATTACTTGTTTCCTAAATTTTTCTGGTGGATTTGGTATTGTATTTAGTTCTTGAAACTTATAGACCCAGGTAGCAAAAACGTCAACTTGTGCGATCATGACAGATTTATTTTCGAATCTGCAATTTTGTTGAGCTGTACCATTAAAATATTACACTTCATTCCTATATACCACCAACCTTCTTGTATAGAGAATGTTATATTCAACTTGTGGTATTTTGAATTGAACATAAGAGTATAGTTTTTCTTTTGTTGTTGGCTTATTTGAGATACCACAAAAACAATTGTAAGCCATTGAGAAAGTACCTCTATAATAAAGCAGATAAGCCAGCAAATTTTATTTCTCTATAAAAGTAGACATTGATGTGCGTTGTGGTCTGAGTACGAGAGTACCAATTTAGACGTCACTCCATCTGTTGTTTATTGTCAAGCTGCCGGTACGTGGCGTGCAAAATGGATAATGAATTACACCGTCCGTTGTTGAACCTCCCTCCGTTAACGTGCATGTACTTGGCGATTCACAATTGTCCTGCGACCGCTTCAATTCCTACAATATGTCGGGTTTAGAAAAGCACAGTATGAGGTCTAATGATATTATTATTAGTAATATATTAATATAACTTGTAACGGTAGCCTTGTGTTCTAACGGTAGCCTTGTATTCTAACGGTATAGCCTTGTGTAGCCTTGTATTATAATAGTAGCCTTGTGTTTTAGCGGGAACCAATTAGTCTTATGTTTTTGACGGCAGCTTACCATAACCTTGTGCCCTACCAAATAATAGCTTGCATTGTAGTGGAAGCCCTGGCGTAGCATCGTATTCTAATCGAAGCATTGCGTTCTACAGCGTTTTGTAGCCATGTGTTGTAACAGTAGCCATGTGTTGTAACCGTGGCCTTTTGTTGTAATGGTAACCTTGTGTTGTGACGGTAGCCTTGTGTTGTAATGGTAGCCTTGTGTTGTAATGGTAGCCTTGTGTTGTAATGGTAGCCTTGTGTTGCCTTGTGTTGTAATGGTAGCCTTGTGTTGTAATGGTAGCCTTGTGTTGCCTTGTGTTGTAATGGTAGCCTTGTGTTGCCTTGTGTTGTAATGGTAGCCTTAATGTGTTGTAACGGTAGCCTTGTGTTGTAACGGTAGCCTTGTGTTGTAATGGTAGCCTTGTGTTGTAATGGTAGCCTTGTGTTGTAACGGTAGCCTTGTGTTGTAATGGTAGTCTTGTGTTGTAATGGTAGCCTTGTGTTGTAATGGTAGCCTTGTGTTGTAATGGTAGCCTTGTGTTGTAATGGTAGCCTTGTGTTGTAACGGTAGCCTTGTGTTGTAACGGTACTGCTATAAGAGAGAACGCAATGTGTAACTATTCCATCCACCAAGTAAGCTGACTAGCAAAGCAATTATATTATGCATGTTGTTTTATTAATTGTATTGTGATGGTAATGTCAGGCTCTAATCTAGAGACAGTGATTCATCGGTCATCCCTGAGAATGTATCATCTATTTCTACTTCATCCATCCTATAAGCTTTTTGTGCTCTTCTACTGAAAGTAATGTCTTTGTCTTTATTTATGAAGTGAACCTGTTTCAAAGACACCATGCAGTGAGTAGGTACTCATATATATGGTTCATAAATCATTTATTTACCTTTCTATTAAGGTTATTTAAAGATTTATACAGGAGAAGTGCTGCAAGTAGCCAGGAATATTACAGGAGGCCTAAGTAACACAGATATTGTTGGCTAAATGCAGTCCTACAAGCTCTCTGTGCCTGCACACAATTGCAACTCATGTTTAAAAGTAAAAATTTCAATATTGTTGATGTATTTATATCTTGATACATTGCTATAGCTTTGAAGAAAGAATATCTCACACCACTTCAGGAAGAATGCATTGATAGTACCAGTGGACCTTGCGAAACAATATGACACTGGAACAGTAATTCAGGTGAAGAATACAACATGTGGCGCTTGGTATTCTCGAAAAGAAAACTCTTAGTTAGTGAACGTAGGTAGCACTTTGCAGTGCATTCTGCATGGAAGATGTTTCGTAAACGTGTGGAACATCCTTTGATGATCTTTCATTCCTGAGAGCTTATCATGTGTAGTGGTTCGTGATAACCGGTGTGGGGATGTAATTGAAGCGGATCAGTTTGAGGACATCTGTGAGCACTGTGCTGCAACAGTGAAAGTCTCAGAGCCTTCTTACCCCATGTGTTCTGTGTGCAATCAAACGAAGGAGCATATCAAAAGAAGGAAGTCTACTGTTCAATGACTGGTCATTAATGTTTTGTGCATGCATATCTATTTGCAATCGTATTTGCACGTGTACGTCTTGCTACAGCATCCAATGTAAAATAGTGAAAATGGCCGCCCGCCCGCATCCTTTCTTGAAAACAAGCGGACGAGAAACTAATAATGAAGTTTGCATGGCCTTATTGTGGGCAATTAATTACATAGCACCTGGACAATTGTAACGCCTGCTGGATTCTGGCAAAAAAGGCTCCGAAACAATACGGACTAGCTTTCAAACACTTTTCGTTCACTTAGGGGACGTCTCCAAACTATTTTGGAAAAGTTACCGTCATTTTGACGTTAGGGGAGGGGGGGTTCAGGCTCGTGACGTTATCCGATGTACTAGCTGACCAAAAAAAATGGCGGCCGGCCTCCCACAACCTGATATCAATGACGTTATCAGGGGGGGGGGGGGGGGGGGGGGCGCGTTATAATCAAACGTCAAAATGAGGTTAACTTTTCCAAAATAGTTTGGAGACGCTCCCTTACTTGCACATCCCGCCATTCGTGAGCTATTTTCTTTGCTAAGGAAAACGCGGCCGGTGATGAAGCGGAACCTTTTCAGCGAATATTATAAATAGGTACTATCACTTACGCACAATTCGACCTTTACACATAGTTAATTAATTCCTAATCGCTTTGCCATACAAAATATAAAGCGAACAAAATGGTGTCCATGAGAATGCTTTTAAAAAAAAATCTTCCGATCAGAGAAGAATGTGTAATACGTCTAGCAGAACTTCGCACTCTTCATATTGGTATAACCACGAACCATGCATAAACACCTTGGCATCATCACCGCGCTTGTGATTAAAGTTTTAATTGAGTATAAAAACACATTGATGTGTAGTATATATATATCGAAGTGTAGGTCTCAATCAGGGTTATCGAAGAATAAAAAGCTATGTTTACAGATCATCAAACAATAAAGTTTCACTCAATTAATATACCCATGCAGGCCTTAACTGCCCTAAGGTGGCAGTAGGTCGAAATTTTTCTGTACGAATAGAAATACAATTAGCTTTCGTCAATTAGGAAGCCATACCATATATTCTAATTATCTGAGCTGAGCATGAGTAATAATATCGCGCGTGGTTAGAAGTCGTCAATTGGTCACATGACTGCTAATTGAGATAATCCGCCCACGATTTGTTTACTGCCAATCCACCAGCTTGTTCTGAACGTTTACTACTTCCTTCGTGAAGCAGACGACGGCAATCCTTACCAGGTAAACATACACTGGTCGGAAGTATAATGTCGTGCTTATGGGCTTTCAGATTTCATGCTATAATAACGCGGCTTACGCATTGGCTTGACCGCCATTTAGTAGATATGCGTACATTGTAATTGCTTTTGTTTTTTTAACACCTGCACCGAACAGCTTGTGCTAATTAGTCACCTCTTCGCTTCTCATCACCCTCACCAACCTTCTACCCACTTCCTCAGCGATCGCCTAGGCCTATGTTAAATCATCAATCCATCCTTGCGTAGCAGAACATAATTATACACCTGTCAATGGTAACTGCGACCCCCCCCCCCCCCCCCGGGACGTATGGCGGGATTTGACATTTATATATTAAATCAAATGCCTGGGACTAATAACTGGACAATGACCCCTCCTCCACCCAGTCCCCTTACATGTTTGATACCTTTTATAACCTACGGTTTCGTTCCTGCTATCCAAAACGAACGCGCGTTAGCCTTTGTAGGTATACCCGTGATATTGTGCCGCTATATGAGTTGTAGTTATAATTGTACTATAGTAGTTTCGTATTCTATTTAAAGCGCACGTTCTTGTTCCGTTCGAATGTACGGCACAGGCTAGGTATGATGTTGCATACCTACCGTGAAACAAAACTATGTGTTCTACCAAGGTCGTCACAATTTGGTCGGCAACCGCACTTTTAACACAACACAGCGCCTTTTAGCAGGCGGTTTCAATATTTCAAAAAGGATTTTAAAAACTATCTTGGGTTATCTGAAGTATAGTTTAATACAGCTACGTTCCCTTTAAATATCGGGTGCCAAACACTACTCGCGCTGTCGCGCACGCCGATCACTACTTACATTACCCACCCTACTCGGCGTCTGCAGTGTAGCTAGAGCTAGGGTTATTTTGTTATCGATATGGGGGGGGGGGCGTTTCGGTACCTACATGTATGTGTAATCGCATATAAGTATATATTTGAATTTATTCTAAAACGTTATCCTTTCTCTAATTTTTCATAGGGTCAAAAAGTGTTCTGAAATTTATTGTGACACACCAGAGCCAAACAATTCACAATCATCTTCAAGTGTTCCCTGCAAGCAGAACACATCAATTTGCATAAAAGGTTATACATGTACCATTGTACCGGCATATATATGCCCCCGCCCCCATCCCCTGTGCCCTGATCGGAATAAAAATGGCTCATGTTTAAATGTATGTATCTCCATAAGCGTGAATGCATCTGCGAACCTTTTGTTGTTTTGAAAACAGTTCTCGGAAGTCGCGGAAGCGTTCACATCCAGTTACATGTATATGGAGGTACGATCTGTTAGACGCGAGCCTTTTTCCCAATGTAGTGAGGGCGACATAAATCTGCGATACTTTAAGGTTAATAACAAGATACACCTGAATCATAAAAGTATGTTCGCCATTCCACTATTTCATTTTATCATGTGGCTTTTAAACACTCTATCTAAATTGGGCATTCTGATATGGTACAATCGCACTCAGAATAGGACCAGTGGTCCTATTTATGTGCAACTTTGTTTATGAGTGCATTGGATGTATGATCCTGGGCAAGTGTGTCAAATGTAGCGTGGTCATTTCAAGCATAGTGCAATGCTAGTATCACCATGTGTAGTATCTGGAAACAGTTCTAGTTGTTCCTACAATCAGTTAGGTTCATGCGTTAGACTGGATCAAGTCACTGATTTATACACGTACTGTATATAATCATCCCACATTTATCTATTCCTTGTCACAGTACTGTCGACATTCTCTCTTGGTACTAGACGAAGTATCTTTGGAGGTGCCACCTCTGGGTATGGCCAAAAGGTAGGCACATTAGTCACATATTAGTGATTTTTCCCATTCAAACACATATGCACAACCAATGCGCAAAGTACTGGTGCCTGTGACAGTTTTTATACATAATGTATGCAAGCACCCAAATAGCCAACTTCGTGTTCTCCTTATTTTGTATTCTGGATGTGATGTCACATTGTTGTAGCTCCAGTTCCTTAAACATAGTGAGACATGCTAAGCTAACTTTAGAATCTGTGCCACAATAAAAGCTAGAGACAATGGACTGCTTCGTAATGTGTAAACAAGGGCTAGCTAGATGTGTTCAGATCCTGAAGTTATCTATTGTTTGTGTAACGTACTTGCTACTATAACTTTAAAACCCAGGTATTCAAAAAGCATTGCTGTTTTTTCATTCCCTTGCTGTCATTGCAGAAAAAGGTGTGAAGGATGAGGGAGAGGGTAGGAGAGAGTGGAATGGAGGGAATTCTAAACCAATAGGATTACAGACTGTATTACATTTCTTAAGAAGTACATGTATATTTATTTGATATTCAAGCTCCTTGTCTGAATATGGGTTATATACATGTATTCCTATCACACTCACTTTCATCCTTTGGCCCTCACTGTCCTTCGCAGCTAACCTTCATCACACCTCATCTTCATCCCTCACACCATCACCTTCACCTTTCATCCTTCATACGTCCACTCCCACATCTTTATCCTTTACACTGCAACTTCACACCTCCTTCATGACTAACCATCCATATGCCACAATACCCTTTACTCATTCTTGAGCATTTGGCTAGACTGTTTTTGAAAAGTGGACTCTTTCAATTCCTTTCTATGGTGGGTAGATAGTGACAAGGTTTAGTTTTTCAAGTTTACACATTTATCTTTCTGCACATTGTGGGCATTCAAGCATTATTACAACTACGTACTTAAAAACCAAAATGTACCATATTCATTGCATGTACAATTTAATGGTAATACCCAATCTTTATATGAAATGCTGCGACCTGTCCAAAATTAGCATAAAAGAACATGGTATAGGGTACAGGGAGGCTCCAAATGAAGTATCTATTTTATTAATAGACAGAACATGTGGGCTCTTTTGACTCTTTTGTACTATGCGCAGACAGTGACAGGCTTACTTGTTTGAATTTCACACCTTTTACTCTCTATGTTGGAGTTAAAGTATTATGTTACATTTAATTATCCGTTTTCTCGTTGCTGCGTGCATGTATGCATGGCCTACAGGTGTAAATAAAATGGAAGTAAGCACCACAATGTAGGCATATTCCTGGGCAAGAACGGTTAACCAATGCCCAGGGTACTGGAGAGTGTGAAGGATGAAGGTTAGGTGTGAAAGATGAAAGTGATGTGTGGATGATGAAACTGAGGCATGAAGGATGGAAGTTACATGTACATGTAGGTGTAAAGATGGAGGTTGGAGTGAATCGTATCATTTACTGTTAGAACTGGGACACTTATTTCGAAAAAGACCCAACCAAATGCTCGAAAAATCTACACATACGTACAGACAGACAGGCAGACTATCCACGCATTTATAAAAAGATAACACTTGGAGCATGTTGATAGTTGCATATCTCTTTGTAATGCCTACATTCCAGTGCTTGACGAAAAAGTTCTATGGAGGGATACCAGACCTTTTTTAATTATTAATTTCTAGTTGACTATTAATGTTTCAGTAATGATCTGATACTGTTGAATCCATTATTTCCACAGTTATCAAATGGATGATGATTCTGGCCTTAGTGCAGATCAGAAGGAAGATGGTTACCTTGTTACTAATGATGAGGTATTGTGTATATGGGAGTTTATGTTGTGTAAGTAAGTGTTTGCCATTGTAGGCAACTAAATTTTGCATGTGTATGTAAATGTTCAGGGCAATTGCGTTATCTTTTTGTGTGTTTTTTGTTTCTTATGCTGCGTTCACACTAAAGTTGATAATAATTTGGACCCGCACCAGCCTACCATTCTGACCCCTGTTCACATTTCAAAATTGTAATGCGTGCTTAGATCCAATTTGCAACAGAATTTTGTAGAGTCACAAGGCATGTCTGCACAGCTATTGTTGATTAATGGATCTTGTATTGGTGTATTTTCGTTGTTCAAGTGTGATTATGCCAAAAATATATCACACACACCTATCATTCACATCACCACTTGGTGCTGTACGTGCCAACACCACTACTTTTTGAGGGGCCAAAATGCATGACATGGTAGAGCGGTACCCATTCACATTTATAATAGGGGTAATTCAGGTTATAGAGGTTGTTCACATAACACATTTTTTATTTTTTAATGTGCCATGCCATACTCTACCGTGCTTATACAGAAAAGCATGACAGATTATAGCAGGTGCATGAGATAATAGACCTTAATGCACAAACTTATTGGCCAGAATTGGATTACATGCAATATTCATCGCAATATCAATATCATTCATTACAAAGGGAGCCCATGGGCATAGGGTTACTGTGATCTAATTCAAGACAAATTAATGAAAGTCTTAAAACATTTGTCCGTGGAATCTGTTACAAGACTTTTGGATAGGGTGTGTAAAATGGCTATTATAAGTCCCTGTGTGATACATGTAAGATCCAAGAACGAACGTCTATAATAGTTGGTGCAACATAAACTACTTTCACTCAGATATGTTACTTTAGATCTTATTCTATCAAGCAGAAACTTATATACATAATGACTATCACCACCTAACCAGGAGGAACTTGATAGAAAAAGTGTTAAATCCATATACACATGTAGGCACTTTACTATGCAGCTGCATGTAGAGGAATTCGTTTCATCAGTAGTAAGACTGCAGGCTCACAATACTTTTACGCATGGCAACCCTCAGTCAATTCCATCAGAACCCAGAATGAGGCTTGGAAATTGGATCACAGCTAATGACAACCGTAGTATTATGCGATCATTGATAGCACTCGTGCACCTTTTAAATACAAGAGTTAATATGTGAACAAGCGATCTATCAGACGTTTTGCTAGAAACTTCCATACACCCAACTATGAAATCATTAAAGACATGGCATCCCGTTTATAACGAGACTCTCGACGATCGGATTGTTTAGCTAGTTGTTGTTATTGAACGAGAAGACAAAAGCAAGTAATTTAGTCGGTTGTAGATAAAAAAAAAGAGTACTGCCCATCCTTGTACACAGTCCTGGAATTATCCACCTTCTTGGCCATGCATAACTTGGGATAGGAACACATTTAAAGAATGGAAATTTCTCCAATAGCTTCAGAATTGTTGGAAGAGTGCCTACTATGATTAAATAATCGATGGCATATTTTGGTCATTGTATTGTTAGATTTAGGCCGTCCTAAACGCGACTCATATCATAACGGCAGAATCTTGACAAGTTTAGATTTGTCAATACCAAACCAGAAAACAACAGGAGCAGTAGCAAATGATTAACAATCAACCCTAAGCAAAGAAACAAGGTCTTATTGGAAGGAAAATGAAATAGTCTTATACATGTATATAGGGCATATGTTGTTTGTGTGCTAAACACATTTTCCCTTCTGATAAGACCTTGTTTCCTTGCTTTTTTACACCACAATTGCCTTCAAATCCTATATACCACCAAATTTCTCATAGAGAATGTTTTTAGTTACTTGTAACTTGAACTACCCCTACCTTTATAGTATCCTTTTGCACCTATTACCCCTATTGTGTTACAATTTTGATTTCAATTGTTTATTTTGCTCTATGCCTTAGAGTGAACAGTTATTCATACAAAGCACACAACTGGAAGATGGGTCTGGCTTCATTGCTCAAGAAGCGGCATGTATTAATGTGATAAGTCCATCCATTATTGTTCATGGAGGACATTTTTCATCTACAAAACATGTAAGTGCACACAATGTATACCTCTTAATACAACCTTACCTTAAGTTATGTATATGTAAGATGTCGAACACTTCTGAAGAAGTACCAAATATGCATAGCAATAACCTAATGGAGGCAAGTTATCATATTTTTTGCTACATGTATGTTCTAAGCCTTGTAAACATAACATCAGCAGATAGCCCAACGAGATCGGCGTATTCAACAGCTAGAAAAACAGCTTGCAGTGGCTCATATGACTATTGATGCGCTGTTAAAGGAAAAATGTGAGAACTGTTCGGAAGAGGAGCAAGCCCCAGCTACTGCTCATGTACAGGTGTGTGCACAGGCCATACTTATTGTACCACTGTGTCAATTATCTCTCTGATGCAGACGACAAGGGACGTGGAAGAGCGGGATGAACAGTCCGTTATTATTACTAGTAATATAAATGTAATACCAGATTGGTTGGAGAATGCGAATAAGGTGCGTATTTAGGCAGGCTATTCACAATGTAAGTGCTGCGTGAGTTATTTTTGTCACCAACCATGAAGCATAAAGTACCTGTTCACTTCCTTTTTTAATGTCCACTACTTCCTCTGATTAACCTATTGAACTACATTATTGACTGTTCACCGCTTCAAGGGCACACATTGGCTGTATTTGCACCTCAAACATGTACATAATTAAATTAATTGTGTGCTATAATTAGAACTAAACTCGTTTGTACGCATGCAGTTAAACCATGAGAATGTTCTTTGATTGCATTGTTGATGCATTATCTATAGGTAATGGATGATGGAAATAAATTTATGCAAGGAACGCAAGTGAGCTGCAAAGAAGCTACAGCGGTTTTGGAGGTAATGCTATTCTGACCATTTGTTTACATACATGTACATTGTACATGTTCCTCATTGTAGTTTAAGTAGGCATCCATACCAAGCCCGTAGGCTGGGTGGGGGGAGGGGGTCTGTAGGTTTGGTCAAACCTCCCCCCCCCCCTGCTAGTTCCGCTTGCCATTAAAATAATTTATTCATTGCTAGTTAACCCATAGTGCATGAGGTCTGGTAAGATCCTAGAATGAAAGTCTATCATAGTTGGTGCAATTTGTATGACATCACAGGGTGGCATATTCCATATCACCATACACCCCTTGGCTGGGTGGGATGGGGGGACAGCCCCCCCCCATCCTCCCCTCATCCACCCAACTGTTGGCTCTGCCCTTATTGTTTTCCCACCCCCCCCCCCCCTCTCCCGACCAGCCTACAGGCCTGCATACTAATTGCTAAAAGCAAATGTAGTTACATTCATGTGCAGCGCACCCACTTATCCAAACACCTTGATCCATGGCACTTTAAATACGTGTTCAGATACATGAATTTGTTAAGATAAGTAAAATTAAACAAATAAGTATGGAAAATCATACAGAGCAGTACATATAAATAAGGTGTTTGAGTAGCAGTTCATTTTCCACTTGAGATAGATGTGATTGTATGTGTATTACAATCAAAATCCCATCGATGCATTCACATTAAGTACAAGCCATGCCATTCATTGTTGGGTGGATTATTACCAATGACCTAAAAATAGATCGATATGAATGCATAGGCTTGACTGTAGTTTGATTTTTAGTCAGAAATGATAACAGTTCTATGATGCATAGAAAAATGCTCGCTTTCACATCATTCTCCAGCCATCTGTGCTTGATGATGATTGTGAAAAAAATAAAACCACATCGATTCATTAGTGATACTAGATGCCGTTGATTGACATTGATTGACTAATACCTCTATGGCTGAAAAATGAGTTTGGCTGCACAAAATCTCATACCAGTTTTAATTTAATTTGGTGGTATCATTTTATGATGATGATTCAGTAGTGGGTAAACTCAAAACAACTATGCACGGCACGTGAAATAGTGTAGGTGTCTGGATGTCCAAGGTACCATAGAGACTAGAAAGTGCGCTGTTTCAGGAACAATTATAACGGCCGGACACCGGACATTTGTCCGGCTAATTTAGTCTATTGTCCGGCGGTCAATTAACCATCCGGACAAAATGGCCGGACAAAAACGCGCAAGTGATTTTGATACTGGAAGCAGTGAAAGCCCTGGTCCTAGTTGTAAAAAAACACCTAAGCGACAAGTAACGAAAGCAACCTTCGATAGATGGCAACGAGATAATGATCGCGATCACCAAACGCTCGTCTGGCTTCGCTGTGAACTGGAACGCGATAATGTCCACGTAGCTGTTTTGCTACGTGATGCGCGCAAGCGCCACAAGGACAGCATTTTATCGTTGCGAAACTTCCAGATGACCTGGATTACTGGTACTATTTTGGAAAAATTAACGTCATTTTAATTTGACGTGAGGGGGGGGGGGGGCGTGACGCTATCCGATGTACTGACCAAAAAAATAGCGGCCGGCCTCCCACAACCTTCGATATCAATGACGTTGTGAGGTGGGGAGGGGGGGGGGGGGGGGGGGGGTTATAATGGAACGTCAAAATGACGTTAACTTTTTTGGAGACGCCCCCTTAATTTAATGTTTTGTGTCTACGTACTAAAAAAAAAATGACCGGCCATTTTTGAAACATGTCTGGGCAAACACATCTACCGCTTGACATTTGTCTGGCCATCCCAAAAAAGTTATAATTGTCCCTGTGTTTGATTGAGCGGATGAACTACAACAGCACACATGGTATCAGTGAAGGGTACAAACCACACAGAACATTGAAAAGTAAATCAATTCTCGATTTCATGGATAATTTTAAAATCACTTAGAAAATCATAGCGTGATTGAACAGAATTCTTATGAATCACCTATAAAATTATCATTCAACCCATTTTTCCCTGTGGCACTTTAAACCATAACCTTGCAGTTACAGTTAGTATGTTGTCCACACATGTACAAAAGAAAATGATTAACGGAGGACTCTTAATCATTAATTCATCTTTAATCTCCAGCTCATCATCCTTATAAAGCATCCTTAATTAAGGATGAACTTTTTGAACACTACAATTTCAACTAGTTTATACTGATTTTAACAACTTCTTCACCTATTTTAGCAGTGGAATCGGTCATTTTTTAACCATGACTTTGACGCAGCTTCTGTACAGATTTATATAAAAAACTATAAATATATTTTTTCAGAAAGCTGGATGATTGAGCATTACAGTCGCGGCTCAGTACAGTGAAAAGTAACAGCTCGGTACATTGAAAAATTAGCAACGTTCATCGCATTTTTGCAGTACCACAATTTCATTAGTAACGCAACGTGGTTGTGATTACGCACGGTCTAAAACCAACTGTCAATGCTAAAAAAACAATTTCAGTCACGTGGGTCATCAATGCTACATGTACTTCATATCTCCTCGTGATGAGTGGGTGGTGTTTTACGTTGTATTGTTTCATTTGGACTTACCCAATGACCGCATGCTGTCTTCAGAAAGAAGTCTGTTGGTTCTCTTGCTTCCCACAATACACAGAACTTAAATTTCGGACACAAACGCCAGTGAACTGAGGTCAAAGACACGCAAGTATTTACCAAAAATTGTATGGTAGGCCTAGACGACAGGCAGTGAATTGATGACGTGGCTAGAACAGCCTACCTGCAACAGACACACACACACGGACATGTATATCCTTGCGTCTCAAACGTGCTCATGGTAGACTTACTTGAATGGTATCACTCACGTTAGCTGCACATGTTCTTAATTCTTGTGCTATTGCTATCAATGCCCGCGTGCATACCGTTTTTTTAATTCTTGTGCTATTGCTATCAATGCCCGAGTGCATACCGTTTCACACACGCTCTTGAACATCTCATTGATTGGTCGAGGGATGTGTTAAAGACCATCTAATCTATGGTCGAGGTAAAACCATCGTGCAGGGGCGGATCCAGGATATCAGAAAGGGGGGGGGGGGGGGTTGTAATATTCATTAAAGCGGGGAGGGTGGAACCCGCCAACGCTTTTTAAATAATATCATGCGCAAAACACTACATAAAACTGCGTAATATTTATCAAATTACGATTACAAGAATTGCTAGATCTATGTACTCCAATCGTCAAATAAGGATGCTTAAAACAGTTCTCTCGGATGGGCCTGCATGAATGCCTTGCAAATTTACTCTTTCTTTATAGTGCATGGAAATCAAAGCCAGATCGGAAAAGCGTTCTTCTGTCATAATCAACCTTGTGTATGTCTTGATCCTTCTCATTAAGGAGAAGGATCGTTCTGCTTCTGCATTTTATGCAGGCAATGTGCAGCCAACAACAAGCAGGAAATGGATGTTTGGAAAGGAATCTCTGTCACATGCACCCAAAGCTTCTAGAAGAGTTTTAGGAATTTCACTTTTTTGTTTGGAATTCCCCGCTACCTTTACATTCATTCATAGTCCCTAACACCTTCTTTCTTCACTTCCAAGGGATTTAGGGTATTGGAGGTCTTTGTCCCATTTAAGCATACCATTGATGTATTCATCCGATTTACATGTACAGAAGGGTCTCGAAATAATAATGGCACAAGAGAAAGGAGAACACGGGCATGGCCATCTTCTCCATTAAGCCTTTGATATATCTGAGCAGAGAGGTTCTCAAGAAGTAGGATGGCAATGGTTCTCTTGTAGTGCTCTTCTACGCTATCACTGGGAGTATTACTCCTATTTTTCATGATGGCTGTTTTCTGAACAGTCTCAAATGCACCAACACTGTCAGCCTATTATAGAATGTCAGCACACCAGAAATGAAAGTATACATTAATACTTGTTCGTATCTACCTTATGCATTGAACCACCTCATCTATCATACTGTAAGCATTAACTACATCTTGATTTTTTTGCGCAGTTTTATAGCCAGTGACTTGACCACGTAAAGGATGTTCTTATTAATGATGAAAACTGCAATTGTTTGAAATTATGAGAGTACACTTTTCATCCCTTGAGCCTTCACTATTCGATTCCAATCCCAACTACCAGCTGATGAGACTAATTCTGGATACTCATGAGGAGATATATGCTGAAATAGCATCCAGAAATGTCACAAGAACAACATACATGTCGAGAAAGACTTCATAGCATGTGTGCCTTTCAACCCATCTAGTCCTGCATAGCCCTGGAAGCTTACTGTGGGATGAATCGGGTAAGTGATATGAAATAGTCAACTGAAACATTTGCGGACGTTTTGGACTGTTGTATAAAAAGGTATACCTCATTTATTAATCCGACAAGATTTCGAACTTCTTGAACATTGCAAGTTAATGCAATAGATTCAGGCAGTGTGCATAACAATGTTTGTAGACATCTAATGGAGAGATTTCTTTAATTTTAGCCTGTACATCCACTTTCTCGGAGGACATAACTGCTGCTCCATCGCACGCCTGACCTCTAATTAGTGAAGAGTCCAAGGACAAAGGCAATTCCCTTAAGCACTCCAGAATCTTCTTTGATATTGTTGAAGCATTTGTCCTATCAAGATGAATAAACCTTGATGTGAGGATCTTTAAAACTTGATAGATCCACAAACCTCAAGTGCACTACAATCCATCCTCATTAGAGTAAGAACCAGTGCACTGATCGGTTATGATTGTGAATGGCAAGCGTTGCTCACTAAGTTGATCAGTTAGATTGCTCTTAATTTTCAAGTGTACTTAGCATTTTTACTAGCATTTAGGAGGTGCTTTTGTAGTATGCTGTTATCCTTTACCATGAGCTGAAGAGTGGCAATGAAATTTCTATTGTTGTCGTCCATAACACCGAAATCAACACTATCATCTCTATGGCCTCTAAATGACAAACCTTGCTTTGCCAGAAACTCACCAGCTATTACAATGTGATAGAGAATCTCCTTATTTTCATTGCTTGTTTCTTAGAAGATGTGCATCTATGCGTGCTTTGGGGTTATCAATAGTTTTGGCAAAAAAGTTCTGCTTGTTCCACATCCTGTACATGCACTGCATTTTCATCATGAGATCCAAGTATACAATCTTAACCATGTGCCCTGTTGTGTGGAAATTGGTAAGGGATTAAACAAATACAATTGGTAATGCCACGACATCCTCCTCTTTTTGTTTCTTGTGTAAAAAGGATACAACAGTGACAGATCCCTCCACTCAGCAGACCACTGTATGATAACCAAGGAAATTCATCAAGCCATTGTTGCTGAAATATTTCTTTCCACGATTTACCGCTTTTCATTAAAGAGAATGTAGATCATCTAAGCTGCTGGTTTTGAGTGAATAGAAAGATACTGTATTCTCTACATTTTTGAACAAGCAACTACAGGTAAGTGCATCCCATGAACCATGTGCTTACTGTACAAGCAATCCCAGGTCAACATTTCCACCATGTACATCATTTCCACCCGCATTCACTGTATTGGAAGACTTGAAAGCACTCACAATACCATCACTATCACGGCTACTAACTACACTACTGGTACTGCCAATACAACCACTGCCACTGCCAGAACAACCGCTGCCACTACAAGAACAACCACTGCCACTGATGCTACTGGAAAAACCACTAGTGCCTCAGCTCACTGAAGACATGTGCTTCTTTGCAGGTCCACATAAATCATCAGGATATTCGAGCGATCTAAAATGAATATAAATATAGTAGCTTGGTCATGCTGGGACAGTGCAAGAGTCAGAGAGTAGTGGTGTGGCTATAGGTGGGGCAGAGCAGTGAGTGGCGCCACCCCGGGGAGGGTGCTCCCCTCCCGGCCAGCTAGGGGGTATGAGGGAGCGCTGTAAGCTCCCCCAGACTCCCAGAAGCTTTGCAATCAGCGTTTTGGCATAAAGAATCTTATAGCATTTATAACGAAATCTGTAATCGCTGATGCTTTCCTCTTTTTCGGCACTCCATTGCATGTGAGGTCATTTGCAGAGCCAACCTGGTCTGCCTGTTCTTCGATTACTATAGCGCAGCTAGCATATACGTGACAGTGCAGTGCTCAGTCTCTCGCTTGGCAGCCCCCCTGGCCCTGCAGCTGCAGTGCATCAAGTCAAAGGCCATCATTAACATCTACCAGAGGCTTCACCTGACCTTAGTTTGCTGCAATGCTAGAGCCTTGCTCTCCCATGCACGTTTTCGGCATTCAGAGGACAAGGGTTGAGGTGTGTGGTGTGTGGATGCTCCTATAACTTAGATTTTGTTGTTGTGTTGTACTTTTCATTTATCCTTGCATGTATTACACATATTATTAATAGTTAAGATTCATTATTCATTGCGGGTTTGAAACCCCCCCCCCCCCCCCCCCCCCTTTGATCCGCCACTGATCGTGCTATATGTAGAAAACCCTGTTGATTTAACGTGTTCACAAATTTTCTTAGCCCCTATAATTGGATCTGTAGGGAAGTACACTGAGGAAGGCAAATTTTAAGAATCTACAATGTTGTTGGAAAGTGAAAAAAGTCAGTTAAGATAATTTTACAGCACAAACTGCAGAAATTGAACCTGATGAAGAGAATACACAAAGTACTTGGAGATAGATAATATTGTTCTATTTAAAAAAACCACACACATGGATGTCGACTGTATGGTTACATGCTCACACTTCTTTAAGGCTGAATTTTGAAACCTTGAATCTCCCAATCTCAGTCCAAGGTTAGAGATACTATGAACATGTGTCAAAATTTGATTAAGTAGTTTTAACATATCTGGAGCCTCCAGTTCTTCCTCTGCCGGCTCTTCTTCATCATCACCATGTGGATCATCTTCAATTACTGCTGCAGCATCCTCCTTTAAAGTAAGCCATTGATGGAACACGTTAGAGGCTGTAGAAGACTGTGTATTGTAGTTCTAGCCCATTGGATTGCAGCAGATATACATGTACTAGTAGCAGTAGTTGGAGTTATATCTGCGATAGTATGCAGCATCTCAGCCTGTGCGCATTGAATATATTCCTCTGGACCTGGTGACGCATGCCCCTCAAGGTGTGGTAAACACATTGCACATTTCTAACATGATGCAACAGAGTTGGGCTGAATACTCTCCCCATGCTTCTCCTAATAGTTCCATGGCATACATGTGGAGGGTGCCATATACCAAACCAGCACATCCTAAGGGAAGTTGAGAAGCTCATTACTGCAAATCTGCATGTACATAGTTGGATGCAGCACACTGTCTAGCCTACCTAGCAACTTGCTTTTGTAATGTGCTTTAAATGCTGCAATAATACCTTGGCTAGGGGCTGAACAACACTGGTTATACTAGGTAGGAACTTTAAAACAGTAACTTGACCTTAGGATCTGTGGCAATGTCATGACCAGAAAACCCATCAAGTGGGAGAGCTACTGGCTCTGATGTCCACTGATGGATGCATGGAAGAAACGTACCAACGATTGAACTGCATACCATCACACCTAGCATTCTTCAGATCAATGTTAGTACGGCCATAATTTTAGATTTTTCCAAAAGCATTTGACCACAATACTCGCAGTCAATGCAGTTGGCACTTGTAAAGTTACACCATTAATGACAGGTAGTCCTTGGCCTTCATCATTTTTGTTCCCTTTCCAGATTGCCTAGCATCATCTCCCTCAAGAAGGTATGTTCTATTTGGAATAGACTAATAAACTAAGGCAGTCTCATCCATGTTAAATATATTTTGAAGGTGATACCCTCCTGATGATGTAGCATTCCTCATCAATTGCATCTACACTTCAGCTTCTTCCATTTTGACTTCTCCAGCTTCTCCATGCATTTGAACTGATTTTCCTATGTTGTACCTCTGTCTCCATCGCCAAAACCAACCATCTAAGGCTTTATAGTCATAAATGTTTCTTAGTTTAGTTTCATGGATAGTACGTGCTTGAATTAGGTTTCTTGAAACTGGTAAAGGAACCCTACTGCCTCTAAGAAAATGTAAATAACGTACCCACTCAACAACGGCTTGATCTATATCAGAATGTTTCCCATTTCGTTACACGTACATGAGTTTAGAATCCTTTCTAAAGGTGGGATCTTGATGATTCTTAGATCTAACCCCTTTTGATTTGAGTATCTTGTACACCTGGTTCACAGATACACAAATGGCCTGGCCTCTACATTTACTTTCTTGCAATGCTCCACTTCTTTTATAAACTTGTACCTTCTGCTTAATGTAAATACTTTTTTGAATTTTCTTGTTCACTACTCCACTGCTCTTCCATAATGAATCAATGCAACTACACCAGTCTAAAACAGCAGAATAACAATACAACTAAGCATGAGGGGTAGAACAAGTCACAATATATACTAATATCTAGAAGCAGATGCTAGAAATATCTAGAATGTGATAGCGTAGCTTGAGGAGTCTTACTTTTGATCCTATTACGTCATACAAAGAAAAATTGAAATGTAATGTGCCTATGCTGGCTTCTATAACACTATGGTTTTACCTCGACCATACATTAGAAGGTCTTTAACATATGCTTCGAGCAGTCGATGAGATGTTCAAGAGCGTGTGCTGCTATGCTGTGTAACTGTATACACTTGGGCATTGATAGCAATAGCGCAACAGTCAAGAATAGGTGCAGCTAACGTGAGCGATATCATTCAAGTAAATCTGCTATGAGTATGTTAGAGACGTGAGCATTTATATGTCTGCATGTGTGTGGAGTCTGTTGCAGGTATAATGTAGGCTGTTCTAGTCATCAATTGATTGCCTGTCGTCTTGGCCTACCACACGATTTTCAATAAGTGCGCGCTAATATTGACATGTCTTTAACCTCAGTTTACTGGCATTTGTGTCCGAATATTTTAGTTTTGTGTATTGTGTGAAGCAAGAGAACCAAAAGATTGCATTCTGAAGATAGCATGCAGTCTTCGGGTAAATCCAAATGAAACAATACACCACCCACGCATCATGAGGGAACATGGCATAGTAGGCCATGTGACTGAAATAGTTTTTTTAGCATTAATTAACAGATAGTTTAGATCGTGCGTAATCGCAACTGTGTTGAGGCTCTTAATGAAATTGTGGTACCGCAAAAAATGCGATGAATGTCACTACCTTTTCACTGTACTGAGCCGCGACTGTACTTTAGTTCTTTTCATTGGAAATCAGGCATTGAACGCATCTCTGACCTCAGTAAGTACAGTTTGTGCCATTGACATTGCCGCTGACAACTCTCCATACAAGAAATGTGCAATTCTATGGTACTGCTTTGTCATTCAAATGTTATTGATTCCAACCAGCTTGACTTTTATGGATTAGACAGACGACTGTGATAAAATTACTTTAAAATTAGTGATGACCTTTAATCAAACTGATGCCATTGTTTTTATACTTCAGCGTCTTCCTATGTTAGGTCCATGCTCCTTGATTTAATAAGGAAGATTGAATATGACCTCTTAGAAAGATACGTACATTTTATCAATATAATATATTCCATTATCTGTAGCAGTTTCACTGCCTTCAAGGAATGCATACGTCAAATGTTGCATGTCTTTGATCACTAATCGAGCTCATAGCAATCATTGATATTGCACTAGTTGTGCAATAATGATCAGTCACTATTTCCCATCTATCCTTTTGTGTGTACACATGTATGCATCAATAGTTCCTAGAAAGCATCTGCATATGAGTAGCTCGTAAGGTTGTGCGAATTCACAAGAAACATCACTCGTGCATATAGAAGCCCAGACAATACATACATGTTGCTTGTGGAACTGATGCAAATGGAGGCTGTTGAATTAACCACATACATGAATAACTTTGTGGCAAATGTACAGTTGTATCAGCCTTGCTGAGATGTAAATGAAGTGATTTATGTGTTTTCTAGCAATTATTGAACAGGGAAGAATGTATTTTTGGGGTTAAGAGTGGTGTTAGAATGTTGGGCTTTGAAGTACCACGAATGCCTGGAGCTATGGTGTTCTATATGCATTATTGGTCTAAAAGCAATCCAGTTTTGTATATTTTTATTAGTGGGTAAAGGTTTATTTTTCCTCGTGCATGCATACTTCACACTACATGTAAAATACATTGGAAACCATTCATACCTACAAGGATGTCGTGTGTAACCTTTGGCATCAATGGACCATATTTGCGTGTGGTAGTTATCAGTCGCCAGCATTGACTAAATATGTATACTTGTCTACGTGATGTACACATTATGGTTCCACTTACAAGATGAGCTGCATTGAAATGATGTGCAGTTGATTGTGTGGTTACTAATTGCTTATGCTTTATCCTGATCTCTGCTGTTGCAGCATGCAGGTTTTAAGATTCCAAATAAGCATCAGTTGTTCATGAAGCAATGTATCAAGCCAAGTGAGAGCAATAATATACAACAACATCCGCAACAGGCAGACAAAAACGGCCAAATATATAATGGGAAGGGTACCCTTATTGCTATGCTTGGGCCTCCCTTTGACGCAAGCATTGTGCCGCAGCAGAGCATAATTGTAGTTAAGACAATGGCCGGATCTGGAGTGAAAGATCAATATTCATCAGTGCTTTTAAGAATTGTATATCAACTGGCACCTGCTGCATTATACGTTCTATGTCAGACTACATTTGATGAAAGGAATGCACTTGTTGATCCTGGAACTACTGCAGAAGCTCTGACGTGGCTCATGGACAACTGGCCGAAATGGAAAAAGGAATACAAGTTGCATACGATGATTCTTTACCTTCCATATGGTGGGAAGTACTTGATGGATGAAGAGGTTGCCCTAAATAGAGCACATTCAATGGGCATCATACCAATAGCTGCTGCAGGATCAGATTACACAGGCATAACGTTCCCATCGAAACTAGCAACAGTTATATGCGTTGGTGGTAGTCAAGAGGATGGCACTGTTGCCCAATGTTCACCACAAGGCAGAGAGCTAGATGTTGTTGCCCCTGTTTCTGCTTGTTTTGGAAAATATTGCATTTCTGGAATAAGTGTCAGTGCCGCATATGTGGTGGGACAAACAGCTCAGCTGTGCCAGCATTTATTCGCAAATATTAATGCTAGTGATTATGAATCCAGTTTTTGTGTTACCATTCTGAAGGAGCTGCTTCAGGCTTCATCACAACACAATCCAAGTAGAGGATTTGGTATGCTTACTTGTTTATTTGATTTTGGCGCCGTAAATTCATACTTTCATCATGTAACGCGTCGCCGAGATCGACAGGACAAGTTCTTTCCTGATGCAATGCTGAATGATTCCATCCAAAACAACCAACGTTGGTTGTCTACTTCCATTTTAAAAGAGATGCACAGGCAAAATGAGGATTTCCCAGTTATAAAAGGTAATGGGATCACCATTGCCATGGTAGATACCTTTGACGCCTCATTTTTAGAATGCCTAACTAACAACAGCATCAGCATTACATGGGTTAGTCCTGGTGTAGTTGGCTATTTCTATATAATGGCTCACCTTGTCTTGGATTCAAAATATCAAATACATTTACCTAAAAACCATGCCTTGCGATGTGCTTCTATTATTGCCAATACAGTGCCGCAGTGTAATCTTTTGATGATCATACGTCATGTTGAAGGTAATATTGATAAAATCGGTGAAGAAGAAGGAGTGAAGATTGCTCTAAGTATTTCAGAATTAGAAACAGCCGATATTCTCATTCTTTCAGCAAGTACAACAGATACTCTACCAATGTTCTGGTCAAGTGTTAGCTCTCACCTTCGATTGCGCATCGTTATATCTGCCGCAGGGAACGATGGCAAGGATGCCCACAACAACAGCTTATGCTACCTTGCACGTGCAGGAGGAGTGATATCTATGGGAGCATGTGATCAATATGGCAATCGATGTCCATACAGCAGCGTTGGGCGTGAGATCGATTTCCTAGCTCCTGGTCAGTTTTCCACTGCTGATAGTTCTGGAAAAGGAGGTACATGCTACTCCTCATCAGCTGCTGCAGCTTTTATAGCGCTCTTATTACAATACATCGACATAAATTTTCCAACTGCGACAACCACAGCTTGGCTACTGGAGGAAGGTCGTGGCCAGTGGAGGGAGCGCAAAATATCATCATTAGCACGGAATACGCATTTAATGAGGGCACTCCTGTCAAGCAAACGACTGCGTCTTTGCTTTCATACAGAGCACAACTACTTAGATGGGTTTGGTCAGCTGCTGCTGTCTAGTCTTGTTACACTCACTCCAGATGCAATCCGTGCTGAGATCAGCAACTTTTATAGTACTGTGTAAATTTGTAATCGGCTTATGTATTAGATATTGTAGTGCTTGCAAATAGTTTTTAGATTGTTGTATTTCTGTAGTGTATTTTTTAATCGGCTTATGTATTAGATACTATGGTGTGCTTGCAATTATAGCTAGAGTTTTTAGATTGCATTCTATTTCTGTAGTACATTTTTGTATATAATCAAATCAGTTCTTATGCTTCCCTCAATACTTAATTTTCTATATATAAAATGTATTGTATTCGTGCATCTTTGTGTATATTCTGGGTCGATACCTGTAGGACCACTACATTGCTTTTCATTCTTGTAAATGCGTGCATGCAATCACATTTCAGTGGAAGTCCTTGATGGAGGGGTAGGTCATCCTATGTTTGGAGGGAGGAGGGGGTGGGGCAAAATGGGCACTAAAGTTTAAGGGACCCAAACTCGCTTCCAGTTATTGAGGAGTGGTTTCATGCATAATTCTTGGTGACCATGCTTGAGGGTTGGGGAGGTAGTTGTGTTAGGAAGAGATATAGTTGAAATGGTTTAGCTTAGAATGTGGGTTGGATGGGGGGATTTACCCGGCAAAAATTAATGCTAAGTTCATTCTGCAGACTCACTAAATCTGCCAAAAAAAAAAAAAAGAGCAGAGACCTTAACGCAATTGATCTGTGTTCTCTGTATGAATGATATGGTTTTTGGCAAGCTGCATGTACTTAATATAAAGCTCTGTTCACTCCATATCTTTACCCCTGTTAACACCGATGGATCAATAGATGGTGTCATGGCAGCATAACTTTGGTACGCGTGTGTGCAGTGGCAGATTTCGAGGGGAGCGGGGGTACGTTTGTGTGGATGTGCATATTCATGGCTGGCCCGGGCCTGCTAGGGAGTTTATATACTCATAGGCACAACGGGATGATTGGCGAAGCCCCTCATACTGATGAATAGTAAGCTTTGTATTGTAGTTTGAACGTTTTTACACATACAAACTATCTGTTTTATATAGTAAAACTGATTACAATAGCCTTAGGCTACAGAGCTAAAGCATATGCACTTAGTAATTTGTGACAAACATAACTCACCAAACAGGCGCGTAGCCAGGTTTTGTATTGGGCGGTGCAAAGCATGGTATAGTGGACTCAAAAAGTAATGGTGCAAAAGACCGCTGTGCTATTCCTCCACCCCAGAGTTAACCACTTTTCTAGAATTTAATAGCCTCCAAAAACCTTTGCCATTATCAGCAGATCTTACTCAACTATATGTATTCATTGCACTCCAAATATGAATCATAATCATAGCCTGCCAAGCAGACTTTATATCCGAAGGGGGGGGGGGGGGGGGGGGGTTGTATTTGCACACCCCTGGCTATGTGCCTGTTAAAACATTTTACGTTGTCACAGGCCACTAGATGCGCATCCACTTAAGTCTGGGGATAAAAGTTCTCGTATCACAGCACGTGATCATTTAATCCAAAATTACGTTATGAGCTGAATTTTAAGATGCGGTAGTAATCATATTGTTGCCTTGATTTTCAAAAAATACAGCCATTATACATTATGATCGATTTTTGGCATTTAATTATATCCAATTTGAAATAAAGTGCAACATGACCACCGTTGCATGTGCGATTTCTCGATATGTCTCTATGTAAAGTCTACTTTTCCTCTTGAGTAAAGTTCTGCTAATTGACATAACGAAGATGTCTATACCCATCAGCAGCTCAGCTGGAGATAAGCTGCACATAAGCTGCACCAAGGTAGTGGTGTAATGCACTGTGAAATTATAGGTTGCGTGCAGTGAAAGGAAAGTGAGGTCCGTTGTAGCCGGTGGACACACCGCCAGGAGACGCAGGCCTTGTCAGGATGACCTTTCAGTTGCTGGAGCTCACGTAGTCTCAGGCAAATGGGTAGGCCTTGGCGGGGTGCTTCTCACCGTAGCCTGTGACCCAGCACTTGTGTATAAAAGAATGCAGCATAGCTTACATTTACCTTGACTGGAGTAGCTTCGCTTGTGAGAGATGATTCAAAACACCGGCGTTTAGGATCGGGTGTATCCAAGAATAAGCGCACTGATAATCACTTCCTGAATAGCGGAAGATATTGTACGAAATAGGGAAATGTACACAGCTTGCTGACCCGCGTTTCTAATTAAAGCATTAACACACTAACTGCATTCTTGCGGAAGATTACATGACGTAACTGCATTCCTCCCGACGTTGGAATGTAAGTATTATGTAATCGCTGGGCAGAAATTTGTACAGGACATCAGACCCACTTTCAACGTAGCGGTGATGTCGCAGCTATTGGGAATTTGGGTCTGGGTACGAGATTAGGCCGGAATCGACAATTCGCTTATAATTCGAATATACGTGGAAAACTATGATGCATAATTATGAATCTCATAATTCGAGTTCCAATTTACTACAGTCTGGATGTGTAAGCAAATGGCAGGGACACAAGATACTGAATTATCACTAGCTCTGCCCTGCTTCGGTAAACCCTTACATGGGCAATTTCTTTTCAAATGTCCAGGCTCCCCGCATGCCAGCAAGTTGCTATCCTCCTAGGCTGCTCCCTCTTCCTTCTAGTGTTATTCCACAATTGCTCTACCTTCCCTGCCTATTGCTCAACTTGCACTGCGATTTTGCCTATCTGAGAGGGAGGATTAGACACAGCAAACATTATGCATGTTATCCTCTGTTGTGATGCTATACCGCTTTGATTCTTCCGTTGTTACAAGTTGCCGCTGAGCTTCCTCCGCTGACTGCAGCCGACACACCAAGGACATGGCGTCCTCCAGAGTTTTTGGTGCCTCAGTCAATAATGTCAGCTAGACGGTAGGAGAGGAAATACCTTGGATAGACTGGTTAAGCACAACTTCCCACCTCTGTGCTGACGACGAATGCAACTAGGGTATGCTCAGTCAGCGAACCCGCGTAACCTACCGGCAAACTGTATGACTGTCTCATCCCTCGCCTGCCTTGCACCATGCATGTAGTTGAGACTGTCACTCTATAGTTCCATGCACTCCCGCAGGCGCGAAGTGCAACACAAGACACGTCACGCTTTCACCTCAGCATACGAAACTGTGTCTGTTACTAAACCGAGCTGACTTACCAGTCTAAAGGGCTCGTCCTCCAGTAGACAAACCAGCTCTTGTCCATGCTTCTCTGTAGGGATCTTCGCCGCTTGAAGATACATCTCCACTCGCGTGGTAAAATCGGCCCCCGACGCGAAACAAGCAGGTGGACGAGCGTAAGAATAGATTGCCGTTCCGCCATCCCACTTCTGACACCACTGTACATGTAATGTCTTATAATTTCCGGTTCAACCAAAGGACACATAGTAACATCAATCATGCACTTACATGTATACAGCCAAACACACCACCAATACGCATGCGTACCGTATGCTACACTACACTGGTAATGTATACTTCAATACTCGTCACCTGCTAGTAATAATTTTATCCATCAGCCTTTTTTCTCTTTAATTCCTCCAACACAGGTACATTCTAATTTTAAACAGGTTTCGTGAACACATGCTTACCTTTATATCTATTCTTTTACCTGGACAATTTATTACGTTAGCTTCTTTCTAGTTTTTTTTTTTTTCATTTATGGAGGGGTTGTCATT
Source organism: Eunapius fragilis (assembly GCA_963681505.1). Taxonomy (NCBI): domain Eukaryota; kingdom Metazoa; phylum Porifera; class Demospongiae; order Spongillida; family Spongillidae; genus Eunapius; species Eunapius fragilis. The sequence continues at coordinate 6,684,833 of OY811975.1, read as the reverse complement.
TATTGGATGTTAAAAAGACATGAAGGATAATGATTGTGGCATACTTGGTACCCATGCGGCAGGTCCAACAAAGAAGCCAGAGTGAACTATAACGGATGAATCGCAACGACCAGGTATTCAGACGATTGAAGAGATTCTACTCCTAGATCATCTACTTAGTGTTCCAGTTCGAACCATTGGAACCGAACATCGAGCCGAACCGGCTACAATCAAACCGAACATCGAATGGTTCGTGATCGCCAATTATAACTGACGCGGTTATAATTGGCTGCTAATTAGCAAATTGACTGATTCCTTCGGTCGCGTGTATAATTTGTCGATTCTACTTTAGTACTATAAACGCGGACGCACAAACTGTACATGTATATGTATTAGGTAGTGAATCATACAGTTATTGGTGATGGTTTATACACAATGAATATTTTATGAGCCATTCGAAAGGTTTGAAATTCGTTCGAACCAAACATCGAACCAAGGACACTTAATTATTACAGGGATTGGCCTCGTTGCTCATGAATTATTAATGAACTGGTGTAGTATGGCTGAATGAAACACTAGTTCTGATGAACATGAATTGGATGATGCGAGCGATGAGAGCGATATACAGGAAGAAGATGAAGAGTCCTTGACTGAAATTGCATCCTCATCGGAGGGGCCCAATGGGACTGAGCAATATACTAGCTAATGAACCTAGAATTGATAATCATCATTTTCAGGTAATGTATAGAAATAAATACACCATATAAACATAGGCCTGACAAGCAAATATGCGCATCGTTCGATTTAAATCGTTTGCCCTTACTTTAAGAAACATCCTTTCCAATACAAACTAACATGCTAGTTGTATCATACCATTAAAAGCGCTGGAAACACCTTTCAAAACAAATGTCTGCTTGTCGGTGTGTCCAGGAGCCTAACCAAAGTAGCGTAGCAAGGCAAACATGCACGTAGAAGCTAAAGGCGTTTCTTCACTAGCAAAGGCAAACCGGATCGATCCGCATTGTGGTCAATGAATTTAATCAGTGTATATGGATAAATGTACTCACTGATTAAATTCATTGGCCACAATGCGGATCGATCCGGTTTGCCTTTGCTAGTGAAGAAACGCCTTAAGACCCGTACGATAACGTAATCTTTAAGACTTACAACGGGTTTACCTCAACAAAAGAACAGCTTTCTGTAACTGTAAGTCACTCCAAAGCTAAGACAACTTCACAAAAGTCTTTGTTTATCTGAAAAGGTTGGGAACAAGGCGCAACGAGGATTGCGACAATTTATAGTATTACGTTACGCGGTGGTTTTCCAGTCCATGTAATAATTAAGTGTCCTTGATCGAACTGAGTCAAACCTCGAACTGTTTGATAACGGTTCGAGCCTAACCAGAACACTACTTCTCCTATTACCTGAGGAACCAATCCTACAGATAAAGAAGGGGGAAAGTAAACTGGTGAGAAACCATGTGTCTAGTCAAACAAAAAGGACAGTGACCATCTCTAATTTATTTAAAACTACTGACCTCATTATCCTACATCTATGAGAAAGTTGGTGGGATATAGGATTTGAAGGCAATGGTGGTGTAAAAAGCAAGGAAACAAGGGTCTGTAATAATAAGGGAGAATGTCATAGTCCAGCACACGAACATAGTATATGCTACAAACGTGCTAAATATAGGACTATACATTTTCCCTTACTATTACAGACCCTTGTTTCTTTGCTTTTTACACCACCATTGCCTTCAAATCCTATATCCCATGCACCAAGATTCTCATAGAGAAGGTTTTTTAATTTACTTGTTTCATTCATATTTTCTTTGTTCATGCACATTATTCCGATGCGTAATTGATGATGCGTAATTGATCGTAATTGATCTGGGCCGTAATGTTAAGCCACCAATGTCATATTGTTCACTAAGCTTAGTAACAGTAGGTATAGATAGTATCCACAGGAAGGTGTGAAGTAATGTTGTCACGTCACGTCAAGTTAAACCACACCCACTGGTGGGAAAGATTGAATGGTGGGGTGCACGTGTTAACGTGTAGGCACTAAATCGGTGCATTGTGTCTTTTGCGTCATCGTGAATCACTGCGCTGTCATTGGTCGTACACATTGTGTTGGAAAGAAGCCTGGACTTTGTCCTATTCGTTTTCCAAGTGATCGGTTCTTTGAGAAAAGAGCTCGATGAACGGACGTTAATTGCTATTTGACGAGAAAAGTGAACACCGCAAGGATTTGTAATGAGCAGTCAGTTGAGAATCATTATTTTTAGCTTGGCGCTAGCCTCGTTAGATTATTTACTATAGGTGAGCCGCATCAGTTGTGGTCCAGCTGAAGTGACCTGTCCACACTGAATTTGTTCCTCAGCACTCTGTACAAGTGCACGTGTAGTAGTGTCATTAGAGTTTCCTTTCGACTGATCAAACTGTAGCAAAGATCATATTTCTTAAGCAAACTCTTCAGACACGGGTAAAAACACATGCAGTTGTTCTGACTGTGGCTACACAATTGCTGAATACATTTTTGAAATAGTGATAACGCCTTAATTCTTTCCTGCAATTTTGCATATCGCTACCAACCAAAAACCTTTCTCCTGTACGTTTGAGAAAAACACTAATGACCCTACTGTTTTTTTTAACGTGATGAACATTGATAGTAAACAAACTATTCACATAAATAAATAAAAACGAAAGGAAACAAAATATGAGAATCTTTTGTGCAAGTAGAAGGGCTTCCCTTGACAACAGGTCAAGAGGAGGTTGTGTAGCAGATATATAATGGCCAAGGTGAGAGTGTGCCCCTCGAATGCACATAACTGAACTTGGCAGTAATGAGTAAGCAAGGCGGCATCTCAACCACATGATGGTTAAGCTATAGGCCTGGTTCCATTTAGCAGAGAGCAGAGAGGCCAGACGCTTATAGTTTGTTGTGGCTTGAGGCCCAAGGCCACCAGTGCAAGAGAGAATAAGTGGAGTGAAAGAGGCATGTTCAACATCACGGATGCGTTGGTCATATTTCCACTTTTTCTCATTGTCATGGCTATGATAGCATGCAGATAAAGGAGTCTTTTGATTCGAGGGGGCATAAGAATTAAAACCTTTACATCAAAAAATGCCTGTTCGAACCGACTCCCCCAAAATCCATCTGCTGCAATATCCAATTGTGCACCATCCTGGATATTCGCTGAGAGTCCACTCATGACCTCACCTGTCATGGGTTGTAGATGAGGCTCTGTCGACACATTGTGGCACACTTCCGACAAGAGAGCAGCTGTTAAGTCTCAGATTTCATTGTGCCTGATTGATGGATACCCACCCTTAGGGCATGACAGCACATGTTCAACAGAAAAGTGGGTACCACAACACAATTTAGTGGAGCATTCGCAGGGCTCCAGCCATAACGTGAAGCCAAAGCATCACGAAAGGCTCCTTTATGGAGCGCAAAGCCATATTCTTCAAGTGGTAGAACTGAAAGCCAGGTAGAGGCACCTTTTTCTTGGGAGAGGTCCATGGCATGTGCAAGAGAAGGTGGAAGAATATCATTTAGGGTCGACGCTGCACTTGAATGCTGTTCACATTTGGATTTGTGGACTTCGGCTTTGGCAGAAAGTTGATCTTAAAGGACTAGATCTCATATCCATATCTTTCATCCTGCTTTATGATATGTCTACTAGAGGCTGTGTGACCTTCATGGAAGCAGAATACTTAGTGGTGGAGAGATGAGAAGGGTTAAGTAGGCCCAGGCCTCTAAGCGAGCAGGAAGAGCTAGTAGCTCTCTCTCCAGATCTAATGGTGCTGCACGGCCAGTGAGCAAAAGGATAAATTTGGTCCTGAGTAAATCTTCAAGCGGTTGTAAAAGATGACCAATGTTGGGGATAGTTCTTGCCACATAAACCCATCTGCTTGCTAAACCATGGGTAGAGTCATGAAGGCAACATGTGGTTGTGTGTTCGCTATGGAAGCCAGCTGTTCCAGTTCCAGTGACCAATTTTTGACTTTTGCCTTCACAAATTCAGTTATGTACGACGAGGTACCCAAAGCTGCTCCGAGATGTGATTTGCCTTCCTTTGTGATGCGGATTTGTGTGTCCTTGAATATAGCTAATGCTCTTGTGTGAGTTTCTTCTTTTGTAATGAGCTAGGCCTTCACAGCATTCACAAAGTACCCATAAGAGGGACCTACTGTGACTACTTTTGGGGGGGGGGGGGGGGGGAGGGGGTGATAGAGTGGGAGCAATTATGCTACCGAATACATCACCAGAAAACAAATGATATAATATTATGTAATAATATAATGGCTAGCGTTTCGATACATCCACAAGAACCCAGGCAACTCCTACACCTCATGCACGCCTTGGGCATGATTATCATGTTATTAGAAAGATACGTTATTGGATTATTTAATTTCGAACTACGTTTCACCATTCGGAGATACGTAGATAATTGCCATCAGGATCGAAAAATCTCTCATTATTCGAATACCTTTTTAAAAGAAGATATATGTAGATTTCTAGTTTTCAACGCGGTTCGTTCAGTATCATGTTATCTTGTCAGACACAGGCAGTCACGATCATTTAAGCAGACGATTGCATACCACCAGGTGGGTGACCTAAGCTGCAACGGCTCGGCAGGACGCGATCCTTTCATGCAGGTCTGAGTAGTTTAGATAGGCTTCATTCCATGCTGATGATACTCACGTCTTTTATATCGCGTCCTCGCCAAATATACTTATATAGCGCCACCTCCTCGTTAAAATTCCGGACTCGCCACTACTCGCCGAGGCAGTCCTTGAAAGTGCGGAAGGATAAGTTAGTTGTGCTTTACACAGGAAAAAAGCGCGTCAAATCATAATTTGATTTTCTTGTGATTTTACGTCTGATTTGTGAAATCCAAGTGGGATTCTGAATCAGTAGTGATTCTTAAAATCATGCAATGATTCAGTACATGATTTCAAATAAAATAATCTTGCTAATGATTTCTCAAAGATTAAGAAAATCTATGCATAATCTTTATTTACAATCATTGACGTGTGATTTATCAAATGGCGGCCAAGTTGCAAATGCATGTTCCGACACTGCAACAACCGTTCCACTGTTTACCAAGCAGGCTTGGGAATTGTGGCATGGCAGCTGCCACTTCTCTGTGAGTTCATCTAATATCAGCAGTATGCACCTCCAGTTCGAGTGCTGGCTACTTTAGAACTCCAAGAGGTGACAATGCCAACTTCCCAGGCCCATAATATAGGAACTGAATGGGGACCACCGCAGTCATGATCATCGCGATCGCCACCTGTTATTAATTAAGTCGCGCACAGTGAGAAGGTATACCTTTTCAATTCTAAGGAGTTATCCAACGTTAAAGAGAGCATGCCGAGCATTTGGCGAAATTTGCGCTTCGAAAGACAAGGTCTGTACTAGCGCTCAAAAAGCTTGGTCACACTTCTTGGTTCCAAAATTAATGTTTGCGGTAGGCAAAGGTACTGCCTGCATGCTGGGTGTCGCATGCACTGCATGATTGTTAAACTTATTTGTGTGATATTATAGTGTATGTGTGTTTGTTCATACTTCATTGAGATATTAGGGTATTATATTTATTTATTATTTTTAACTTCTTGCAGATCTAGAAATCAGACAGAGTTCTGAAGTGTTTTTTAAAAGCTGCTTGTGGAATGTCAGGAATGCGAGTGCAACTGATTACACCTACCAGCCTCTCTCACTACAACCACTCTGTGCCATGCATGCTGTCTATGTACCCCTTGCTGGTCAGGCTCCAGCTGCCTCAATCCAGAGCAGGACAAGTTAACATTAACGTTTGGCTTGTGTCCCTCTCACCTTAGCATAATCCAGATGCCTGAGGTCTGCTGGCTCAATCTACCTTCTCTCTTGACTTTGATTGTATTTGTGTATGTTTTTGAGACAATAAAGCAATTGACTTCAGTAGGGAACAATCCAATCCTTTTTCTCAAGTAATGATAAAAAAATATTTCTTTATGTTTTATGAATTCATAAACTTTAGGTATCGTGAATGCACAAAGCTAAGGTGTAGCATGTGAGTTTATCAACATTGGTTGTTCAATATGTAAAAATACTGAAATTTCTACAACATATATACAAAATACAGAACAACACTGGGAGTGATCTGTTCACAAAGGTAGTTCAGTTACAAAATAAGAACTCATTGCACACCTGTTAACAAAATGTCATGGACTGATAATACGATCGCATTCATAGAAGTTGTTAGTAACCATATACAGACCAGACACCATATCCTTTCTGGGGAACAAAATGCCATGCTTGTAATGTAAGCCAAAACTCTATCACTCATCACTCTGGTTTTGTCTGTGCTTTGCATCAATGTGATGTTTCAATCCAAAGTATGGTTGCAATGCATTGCTATCTTTCAATATGAACATCGCCTTAACCATGCACTGAGCCCCTATCTGTTGAGTTGTATTCAGAAGAGTATATTTGCCCATTGACATGACAGCGCCCGAATTAGTCAAATACTGGTTTTACATACACATCGATACCATACATGTCTTTACTAATTCATTATAAATTTGTCACTTGCTTTCACTTAAGGGATTTGAAGCAGTTTGACAGGCAATGTCAACTCAGAGATATCACCTCTATCAGTTCTACTTTGAGCATCAAATCTTTCCTCTCGTGGTTTTTCTAATAGAGATAACAAGTGATTAGCTTCATCATAAGTATCCAGTGCATTACAATCATTACCATAATAACTTTATGTAAATGATAACTTTAGGAACATTAATTTTAGTATCACAAAGTTCATGAATATTTTGAGCTCACAACTTGTACATGACAACTGCTGCATAATTCTGTTGAAAATATCCAGCTCTATATATGTCTTGCTATTTGGAATATTTGTTAGGATGCCATTCATTCTTTCATATTAAAAACACCCATGTGATGGTCCATAATCAGCAATTATATCTGGGATGTGCAGGGCCATTGGTAACTGATTGTTTCTTCCCACTTTCCGTATACAGAAGAAAATAATATGTGATGTTCATTGAACAACCTATGCAAAGTAGTAATCTCTTCAATGCTGACCATGGGTTTTGTGATCACTTAAATAAAAAATATATTAAAAAACAAATACATTTGTATGCTCTGATAGTAATTCTACAAAGCAAGGCCTTGCATGTATACAAGCAAAATTTTTCCCATTTCATGAGCTGTTAATAATGCTAAAAGCGCTTTCATCAGCTATAATAAACAAGTAAATAAAGTTCCTGCATGGGGCTGCTTGTCACAAAGGTACCCGATACATGTATGTAATTTTATTTCGTACAAATATGAACCTTTCAACCAACCCATTTGAGGATGGGTAGTAAGGAGCGCATCAAATGTGCTTGATACCATTGTTCTTCATGAAGGTCTGGAATTTCGCTGATACAAATTGTGGCCCGTTGTCAGACACCACCTGGTCTGGTAAATCGTAAGTTTCGAACATCTCCCATAACACTCAATTGTTCTTTGAGACGTTGTGCTTGTCATAATCTTCACTTCTGGCCATTTTGAATGTGCATCTACTGCAACCAGAAACATGTGACCTTTAAAGGGTCCAGCAAAACAATGTGCACCCTTTTCCACGGCTGAGAAGGCCAAATCCAAGGATGTAGTGGAGCCGCTGGAGGATTGTTCTTTATTTCCTGGCAACCGGCACAGGTTTTGGCTTTCTGCTCAAGGAACTTGTCAAGTCCTGGCCACCATAAATAGCTTCTCGCCACTGCTTTCATTTATGATGCACCAGGGTGTCCGACATGCAGCTCCTGCAGCACCTATTCCAGTAACTTAACAGGCACCACGACTCTAATTCCCCACATCAGGCAATCATTAAATGTTGTTAACAACTCATTCCTGGGTGCCCAAAAAGGTTTCAACCCTTCAGGCACTGAGCTAGGCCAACCTTTCTTTGTAAATGTGATTACTTGACTTAAGGTGGGGTCTTGGCGAGTAGCCTTCTGCAACTGCATCGATTTGTGCCATACTATAATGTCACAGTCTACAGTAGTTGAAACTGCATCAGTTGTAGCAGTGAGTGGCAACCTGGACAAACCATCTGCATTACCGTGCTGTGCTGTAGGTCTATACTCTAAGGTATACTCATATGCTGACAACAGAAGTGCCCATCTCTGTAGTCGGGCAGCTGCTAATGGAAGTACACTATCCTTTGGGCCTAAGATTGTTGTTAAGGATTTATGGTCTGTAATCAGAGTGAAACGTCGCCCATAAAGATATTCATGGAACTTCTTAACACCAAATATTAATGAAAGAGCTTCCTTCTCAATCTGTGAATAGTTCTGCTCACTGGAACTTAGCGTTCGCGATGCAAAGGCAATCGGTCATTCGTTCCCATCAGCCATTCTGTGAGAAATCACAGCCTCAGTGCCATATGCTGAAGCATCACTATCCAACCTAATGGGCAAACTTGGATCATAATGTATTAATACATTTGGTGAGGTAAGACTCTGCTTAGCTTCCTTAAATGCTTGTTCACACTCCTCAGACCATTTCCATCGAGCGTTTTTCTTGAGCAAGGCATTCAAAGGATGAAGAAGTGTTGCCAGATTTGGAATATATTTTGAATAATAGTTCACCAATCCCAAAAATGACCTGAGTTGCTGCACACTAGTGGGTATGGGGGCTTCCAACAATGCATCTAACTTTTGTCCCCTAGCATGTAGCCCATTAGCATCTATCTTGAACCCAAGATATTCCATAGTCTTGACCAAAAAACGATATTTAACTTTGCTCAATTTCAGCCCTTCCTTCTGCAACCGCTTCAAAACCTCCTCCAAAGTAGAAATGTGTTCTTCTCTGGTTTTACCCACAATGAGTACGTCATCCACGTAACACAGTACCCCCGGTATGTCTTGAAGGATCGTATCCATAGTTCATTGAAAAATAGCTGGAGCTGAAGCAATTCCGAAAGGCAAACACAAATACCGATACAGGCCACAATGAGTGTTAATTCATATTGCCGAGACTCTTTCTTCATCCAGTTCAATCTGAGTATACGCTTGTGCCAAATCCAGTTTGGTAAACCACTTCCCCCCTGCTTATGTGGCAAACAGATCACTAGGCTTTGGCAATGGGTACTTGTCCCACGACCAATGCTTGATTTACTGACACCTTGTAGTCCCCGCAGAGCCGCACCGTACCATCTTTCTTAGGCAGAAACACTATTGTTGCTGCCCAATCGCAATGTGTGGTCTTTTCAATGACCCCTGCCATCTCAAGCCTGTCCAGTTCTCTCTCTACAGCTTCCTTAAGTGCATAAGGTACTGACCTTGGTCTGTGAAACTTTGGCTGTGCCTCCGGTAGCACTTTCAAGGTAGCTTCAAAATGAGTGAGGTTACCAAGTTCATTTTGAAACAGATCACTATAAAGCTCCAGTAAGTTCTCTATGGAGGACTCAGGACCACCACAAGGAACTCGGTGGATTCCCACATGGCACAATGTCTTCCAATTGATCTCCATTTCACTAAGCCATTCTCTGCCTAACAAACGTGGCCCATCTCCACTAACCTCCATGAGTCTTAAGGGCCAGCTGTTCCCCTTTGTATAAAACTTGGAATACACTTCCCCTACAACCACCAAAGGCTCTGCCGAGTATGTTCTCAAAGATACACGAGATTTCTTCAACTTAACAGAACGCAAATGACGTCTATAAGTGCGCTCTGAAACAATGGACACTGCTGCCCCCGTATCTACCTCCATTGAAATCCAGGAACCATTGGCACAAACTTCAGCCACCAATGCAGGTGATTGACGCCTCCCGATGGTAACTCTCATGTAACACTGGTCTCCAGCTTGGTCTTCTTCAACATCCACCCATTTAGCCTTAGCTTTATTCCTACATATCGAAACTGTGTGTCCCTTCTCACCACATTTGTGGCAATTCAGATCCTTCAGCCGGCATTGGCCCAAAGAATGATTTCGTCGACCACAGGGGGGAACATTTCCCCCTTGATTCCTTCTCGTTATACTTCATCCTAGACAGCTTGTTCACGCCCAAATCAGGGCACTTAAACTGTTTGATTTGCAACTCTGCTGTTTCTTGTGACTTTGCTTGTTCCAAAGCACCCATGAATGTAAGCTTCACCTCGGTCAATAGGCCTCGTTTGATAACCCATACACTAAACGATGACGCAAAGCGTCATCCAAAAAGTCCCCGAACTCTCAACTACTAGCGAGCCGACGCAACTCTGCCAAAAAATCCCCTATAGCTACGCTTTCACCCTCCCCCTGGCTTTTTTTACTGTCCTTTTGATTATTTCTAATTTGCACCCCTTTTATGGCATGTGATGTCCCATAAAGCATAAAATGGGAAGGGGTAGGGGATAGTCAGATTGGCATAGTGGTTACATGGGTGTAATCACAGTGCTGAGGTCAGTGGCTCAAATTACACAGAAGGCACAAACCCCACCTGAGTGAAGTAGCAAACAGCCCAACCCGGACAGCGCAGTGATATGCCTACCAATAATGAATTTACTGCACTGGATTTACAGAATCAAACAAATTAAATATTTTATTCATAAATTATTGAATAAAAACATTACAATACATACACGTAATTACATAAAGGAGTACACAGGCTATTTTTTTTTTCAATGTTCATATGACATTCCCAGAGAAACAATCTCCAGTGGCTGGCACCAGGGATCTCATCAGTATGGCTCTGGCATTAGATCGGACGAGGATGATACCAAGCTTGCCATACAAGTTGGATAGGATCATCAACTTTGGTTTGTTTGTAGTGATGGCAATCTGGGAAGCAATAAAGGAGAATGTGTTGCATGCTTCAGCTCCCCATGCTCCATACGATTCTACGGCTAAGGGAGTGCATAGCCACCCTAGTTCAGAGCACTTAGCATCATACTTGGAATGTTTACGCACCTCTGCTGCTTTGGCTGCTGTACCTGCTGAAACTCCGGCTTCCAAAATAGTTGAGGGATTAAGCGGTGAAGTAATAGTGATATCATAGGCAGCACTAGCAGAACCACTGGGATTAGAGACCAGTATATCAGCTGGACAAGTAAGGGCCTTGTCTTTACCTAAACCATCACCAGCTTCCAAGCGAACTGAAAGGGATGCCTGGCAACAGGCTTCATAGACTGCATTGCACAACAGATTGTGGCAGTTAGACACATCCCCCCCATGCTTGCAGGTGACACTATGGTGATACAATGGGTCCAGATGCTCTCTGGGCAAAGTCCCATGACTTCCAAAGGGACGACTGAGAGCCAGGCAGAGGCGTGAGGGGAGGACACTGAGAGAAGTCGTGCTTTGTTAGCACAGGGCATGGAGTTTTAAAGGCTAGCAATATGTGAGTCTTCTATCACATCTGAGAGGTGTCACTGTGAAGGTGGGTTGGACAGCAGAGAGTGGACTGAAACAGCTTCAGAAAGTGGAACACAGTTGTTGGATATAGTGATTGAGCTGGTGAGATGGGAGTGGGATGAGGCATAGTGAAGAGATGAAGGCAGCTAGGGCGTGGAGGGAGAGGGGACGCAATCCTAGGCCACCTCTATGTGCATGGGCTCAGTTGTGCTTGCTTCCAAGCATCTACAGAGATGTCCAGGCCTGTGCATTTGGTGAAGCAGTTAGCAACAGCAAGGTCAAAGTCCTTCAAGGCCTCAACTGCCGATGAGGAAGGTGTGCCTCTAGCTAGGTATGTTAATTTGCAAAAGGAAGCACAATGACGGAGACGAGTAAGGGCAACATGAGGGTCTGAAGAGCCAATATATTCTAGGTGAGAAAGAAGTGCTGAGGGACTGGAACATTTTCTGGCAATGAAGCTAGAGCAGAATGCTGTGTCACCAATTGGTACTCCAAGAAGTATGAAGTTAGGAACGTTGGATGAAGGAATAGAGGTGGGAAACAATGACACGTCATTGGGACTAAACAACTCACATTTCTTATGAACATTGAAAAAATAAAAATAAATAGCCTGTGTACTCCTGTATGTAATTATGTGTATCAGGAACTACGATAGTAGTTCCTATATAAGAATTGATCCGGGTCGTGAAATCATTTTTTAAAAACGCGACCCGCGTATAACTCGCGTACCGAGAAACGGATAGTGTTGCTCTTTGTTGCTATCGAACCAGAAGGCAAAGACGGTCATTTTAATGTTTTATTCCGAATCCAGTCTTCGAACTGTTTGCTTTAAGAAAACAAAAAAAGTTCGTTTTTTACCTCGTCCCCAGGCCAAATCTTCTCGGTCCGTCAACGTCGTCGTCGACTTCTTCTCGGGTGAGTATAACTCCGGATAGGAATGGTTTAAAGAGCGCCAATTATACCAATCTAGAATATCCTGGAAGGACATTTTCAAGTATCAGATATATGAATAAAGCATACATAATCATTACGTAATGCGTAGGTAAAAAAGAAGCGTTCCCATGGCGACATCTCCGTATATTTAGAATTGTGCAAACAAAAGAGGAGATCTAAACAACGAAACGACGAGTTAGAATTCTCCCGCGTTCCTTACAGTTATCCCAACCAAAAGTGGGCGTCTGCTCGTGACGGTAATTGGTAATTGAGGCGTGGAGGGAGGGGGGGGGGGGGGGGGGGGGGGCGGAGGGGGGAGCACTTGCCGGTATAAAAATGATAATAAAAAATAGAGGAAACAAAAGAAAGCATTCTCTAACGAGAAAGTTGGTGGGATATAGGAATTGGAGGCAAAGGTGGTATAAAAAGGAAGGGGACAAGGTTTCTGAAAAAGAAAAATGAGACAAAAATCCTATATTTAGCACTTCATTTGGTTGTTACATGTACATGTGCTAAATATAGGATTTTTGTCTCATTTTTCTTTTCCCAAAACCTTGTTCCCTTCCTTTTTACACCACCTTTGCCTCCAATTCCTATATCCCACCAACTTTCTCGTTAGAGAATGTTTTTCTTTACTTGTGTATTGTAATGTTATTATTCATGTAATAATAAATTTTGGCCATACATAAATTGTTATTATTATTTTATTATTATTATTATTGGAATAAAGAACAGTAGTACGTACATGCACATGCACTAAGTACAACTAAACTACTAATGGCAAGTTAGGAGGATGGAAGCTCCCTGGCCAGGATGGCTCTAGCAATGGACCGAACCAGGACCACATTCAACCGGCCGTAAATTTCAGCCACAACTACTGCCTTGGGGTAGGACTGGTGAATGACTAGGAAGGATGCCAGCCTGGAGAAGGTATCATGAACCTGCTTGCCCCAATTGCCATAAGTCTTCACTGCCAATGGGATGCAGGACCAGCCCAACTCTTGGCACTTGGATCCAGTGGAGCTTGCGGGTCTCAGCTGCCAGGGCTGCTGCACCAGCCTGGTGATATGATTCACCCAAGATAGCAGAGCAGAGTGGTGAGGTAATGGTCAGGTCTAGTGCCGCAGGTTTACCTCTGTCCCAGCCAGCAATGAGGATGTCAGCAGGTCTGGTGTGGGCAAGGTCTCTGGTAAGGCCATGACCTCTCTCCACACTCACACTTATTATAATTACAATTATTATAATTATTATTATAGATTTTATTAGGAGTACAAGAATACAATAAAATTAATTTTTAGGAGGAGAAACAACATGCATGAATTATTTATAAACCATGCTACAGTTCAATAAACTTTAAGATGGGAGCCACCTGGAAAGGATTGCTGTCGCATTTGCCCTCACCAGATGCAAGTTGAGCCTGCTATACAGTTCAGACAGCACAACTGACTTTGGTTTGCCCAATATGATGGCAAGATGGGAGGCAAGCATCTTAAACGAGCCCATGGCTTCCTTTCCCCAACCATAGGACTCCGTGACCAGAGGTACACAACACCAGTCCAAAGCATTGCATTTGGGGTCATTCTCAGCATGCTTTCACACTTCAGTGGACAAGGCGGATGCTCCAGGTGACAATCTCGTTACTGGAATGATTTTGGGGTTTAGCGGTGATGTCACTGATATATCAAAGGCAGCTGGTTTGCCAAGGGCCTAGTTGGGTAGCAAAATGTCTGCAGGGCGTGAATGGTCATGCTCAGATGTAAGATTGCTACCCATCTCCACCTTTACGCTCAAGTGGGCTCTATGGCAAGTCTCCGCCAACACATTGTGCAGCTGGTTGTGGCGGGTGACTACATCTCCTCCTTTTTTGCACGTTGTAGCATGATGACCAAGGGGATCTAATGCACTGTTTGGGCATAGGGCACACAGAGAACCATTGGAGGTGTCTAAACCAAGCCACCACTTGACTGCTACGTGGAATACTGAGGGCTCAAGATGAAGGCCGAGACCTTCAGAAGGGACTACAGTTAGCCATGAAGCAGCATGTGGGGACGAGACAACTAATGAGCTTTATCAGCAACAGAAGAAATGATCAGGATGTTATTGAACTGATGGATGTCAATCTTGCTTGAAAGTTGATTTTGATGGACTGTAGATTAAACTAAACCATCAGACTGAATTGCATCAGAAGGAGATACAGACTCATTGAATTTCTGTATTGCATCAGAGAGATGGTGGTTGGAAGGGGAGCCATAGCCAGAAGAGCATAAAGATGCAATGAATGCTGCAGGTGAGTGTAGGGACAGAGACCTCATGCCCAACCCTCCTCTGCTTAGGCTTAGCTGGGCCTGCTGCCAGGCAACATCAGTTGTATCAACTGCAGTGCATATTATTAAAGAAGACCGCTGTTGTGCACTAGGTGAAGGGCCATCCTCTTGGGATCGTGGAGGCAGTGTTGGGGCCTATGAGGGCCGCGTCCCTGCTGGGCTGGTGGTCATCATGCTTATGGGGGGGTGGGGGGGGGGGGGGGGGGGGGGGGCACGATGGTCAAGAATGACATGGAGCAAATGCTGTTCCAGTTAATTCAATTTTACGAAAGTGTGTTCATGTACCTATCAATTTTTCATCTACTGATGTAATTGTATTTGAGCCCAATATATACGAACATATTAATATCTTACAGATATAAATGTTACATATATTGTGTGCCATAATTTTAATTTTTTTCTTAAATGTATTTTCAGCCTAACAGGTCTATGAATGTTGCTGTTTATGTACAAACACAGAAAGACGAAGGGTGAAGGCCGACCGCTCGCCGTATCTAAAATTAATTATTAAAACATATAATGACCACGCCCAAGCCAGACCAATGCCTAATTGCTTCCGTTCTTTATAATGTTCTAATTATAAACTATTAGTTTCCAGCCGCTTGGAAATATTAATATTTCAGGGTGTATGTAGTCTAATATTGACGTTGCCAATGCAATGTGGCTGCTGCTTGCGTCGCTCCTGCCTTTATTGGTTCTGTTGTTGTACCTCTATCACAGGTAAGTT